>VZQC01007677.1:35927-61160 GCA_009823505.1 Rhizomys pruinosus | reverse complement strand
CCCAGCAGGTGGCTGCCGCCTGGCTTCAGTGAGCCCACGGCCTTCCCTGGTGTCTCTGCCTCTCAGTGCTGGGCTATGACAGGAAGCCGGCACTCTCTATGGGAGCTGGGGAGGAGCTGGGGGATACAGACTCCGGTTCCTTCAGGCGGCTTATTAGCAACACGCTTTTCTTCTCCAGCCATCTCTCCAGCCTCAAAGCTTTTATTAATTATTCTGGGACAATACTATAAGCCCAAACCTGATGCAAGCTGGGATGCCACCCTGCTTAGATTTGTAGAGCCTACTTCTGCATTGGGTTTTGGGTGCATGTAAGTATTCCATGTGTCTGAATGATTGTGAGTGCCTCTAGACGAGGGTCGTTGTTTGATTCCCGGAACTGAGTTGCGGATGGTTGTTAGTCTGTGGGGATGCTGGGATCCAAACATGGGTTCCTTGGAAAGAACAGCCAGGCCTTAACCACGTGAGCCATTCGACTCCAGCCCCTTGGGCCAAGGCGGGGGGGAGGCTTAAAGGTCAAGTAGTCAAAAGTCGTACGATTCCATCTTTTTCAATCTTTGGTGTATAAACTGTCTGAAATAGCACAATGCAGGCCACATCCTCTCGATAGCTCCCTGTTAGCCATGGAATCCAAGGGTTCCTGGATTTTAGGCTCTGACCCTCTTGGCTCAGACTGTCCTTTGGAGCCCAGGATTTGGCACGAGATAACTTCTCACCAAGTATCACGTGTCCCATCTGTGCTCACCGTGAGCAGGCCCAGACTCACGCCCCACATCCTAACAAAGCCTGCGTGTTGGCTGGATGCCTGCAGGCCTGGCATTCCTCCATAGCTGTGAGTCCTGTCTGTGTCTACCAGGGTTCCTGTTCTTCTGGCTTCAGTATATCCAGGGCCTGTCCCGTGGAACATCTCTTCACTGGCTAGATGAATTAAGCAGTCAAACAGACAGTTCCCTGTTCAGTGGAGAAGGAAGTATCTAGAACTTCGCCACATGTACCTCATGAACATTGGTCAGCTGCTGTTCACCAACCTGGGGCATCCATACCTCTACTCTGTGACCTGAAGGATATCAGCAATCATCCCTTCTCTATGGGCCAGGGGTAAGTGGTCAGTGGACTTCGGATTCAAAAAAAGTTGGGCTGGGAGCTGGTCCGTCAGTAAAGTACTTGCCATGTAGTATGAGGACCTGGGTTGTGACCCAGTACTCATAAAAAGTCTAAGTGTGGCACACCTGTAATCCCAGCCTCAGTTTGAGGCCGAGGCAGGTTGGATCTTGTGAGTTCAAGGCCAGCCTGACTTACAGAGCGAGCTCCGGCCAGCGGGACTAAAGGGAGACCCCTGTCTCCAAAAAAAATTTGGAATTTTGAAGGAGTCTAGGGTCAACTTCTCGGCTCCAGGGAGTCCCATCTCAGAGGAAGAGTAGGGAAAGAGGGAGCAGTCCTCTCATAGAACAGCACTAAATCTCACCATTCTGCTCCACTACAGGAAACATGAACATTTCAATTAATATCTTAATGGTCACATTCCCAATGCAGAAGTAGGCTCTACAAATCTAAGCAGGGTGGCATCTCTGCTTGCATCAGGTTATTGTCCCAGAATAATTAATAAAAGCTTTGAGGCTGGAGAGATGGCTTGGAGAGTAAAGCGTTTGCTGATAAGCCTGAGGACCTGAGTCTGCATCCCCAGCTCCCATAGAGAGAGCCGGCTTCCTGTCATAACCCCAGCATTGAGAGACAGAGACACAAGGATTCCTGGGGCTCACTGGCCAGCCAGTTCAGCCAACTGGTGAGCACCAGGTTCAATGAGAGACCCTGTCTCAAAAAATGAGGAGCCCGGTGTGGGGGCACAAACCATTAATTTCAGCACTCAGGAGGCAGAGACAGAGGCAGGCGGATCTCTGTAAGTTCCAGGCCAATCAGGTCTTCATAGCAAGATCTAGGCCAGCTAGGGCTACATAGTGAGCCTCTGTCTGAAATAAAGCAAACAAAAAAGGTAAATGATACGGGAAGATACCCAGTGTCAACCTCTGGTTTTCACATGTGCAGAACAGGCAAGGGCCACCCCCTGCCCTCCACTCTCCCCTCCCCACATATACACATTTCCCAGCTTCCTCCATAAGGCTGCCTTGTGGATGATAGATGATATGAGCATTCATGGTGAAGTGAATTACTCAAGTTCATCCAGCTAGTGAGTGACAGAGTTGGAATTCTTTAAAAAAAATTTTTTTATTATTTTTTTTGTGTATGAGTGTACTGTCTGCATGTAGGTTGGTGCACCCATGTCGTGCAATGCTGCAGAGGTCAGAGGAGGGCGTCCAGTTCCCCTGGGACTGGAGTTAAAGATGGTTCTTAGCCTCCATGTGGGTGCTGGGAATTGAACCCAGGTCCTCTGCAAGAGCAGTCGGCTCTCTTAGCCACTTAGCCATCTTTCCAGCCCCCAGTGTTGGAATTCTAACTCAGGGGTTTGTTGTGTTATTGTTTTTAACCATCCTACACACAGATCCCTTGAATTACCAGTGTGGCTCAGTGGGAGAGCACTCAGCCTGCCATGCATTGATGTCTTGGGGTTCATCCACAGCATCATCACATCCAAAACAGACCAAGGGAGGGTACGGTTTGGGTTCATCCACAACATTGAAGACCTTAAGGAGAGCTGGCCATGGTGACACAGGCCTGTTATCCCAGCCCTCAGGAGGTTGAAGCACAAGGATCACAAGCTCCAGGCCAGCCTGAACTACACAGTGAGAACAAAATAATAAAACAAGAGAATTTAAGAAGTACAAATTTAGCTGGGCATGGTGGTGCATGCCTTTAATCCCAGCTTTTGGGAGGCAGAGGCAGGTGGATCTCTGAGTTCAAGGCCGGCTGGGACTAAAGTGAGACCCTGCCTCAAAAATACCAAAAAAAAGAACATATCTTTGGGAAATTTCAGCTGACTCTGCACCCCACCTCGCCTGCTTCCCACCTCACCTGCATTTGGGCTTCTGGTACCTGTCTGCTTATCATTCTAAGGAGAGGGGTCCACAGCAGTCAGGACATCCATTCCAAAGACCTTACCATCTTCAGTGGAGTAGAAACATAAGATCTGGCTTCTTTGTTGGGGTTCCCAAGTCCTAACCAGGACCTCTGAAGTCCACTTCACCAAGAGGTCCCCTTTCCTTAGAAGGCCTCCCTGGGACTCCCCACTGTCCTTACCCCTGCCAGCTCTTTCCTCTAAGACACAGAGAGGCCTTGACTGTTGTCTCAAAGTCATGTCCACCATCTAAGCCCACAGAACCAACCCAAGCCAAACTCATTTTCTTTTTTCTTTTCTTTTTTTCTTTTTATTTTTGGTCTTTTTGAGACAGGGTCTCCCTTTAGTTCCAGCTGGCCTGGAGCTTGCTCTGTAGACCAGGCTGGCCTTGAACTCATAGAGATCCGTCTGCCTCTGCCTCCCGAGTGCTGGGATTAAAGGCATGTGCCACCATGCCTGGGTGCCAAACTCGTTTTCACAGGTGGGGAAGTGTGGGTCCCCAGAGAACAAACGACTTGACAACTTGTCAGTAATGCAGAGATGAATGCTGGAGATGGCTCCCATCCTGAGGTCAGCGCCCCCAACCTCAAGCTCAGGGCTCCCACCCCAAGGCCAAGCTCTTATCACCCAGGTAAAATTCCACCTTCCTGGGGCACCGAGAGGGGAGGGCCTGCAGAACCTGCTGAGAAGGTCAGGTAGTGATGTCAGAGCCCAGCAGTGTCTGTCTGATCCTGTCCTCCGCCCTCCTGCTGGGAAGGTCAGTTAGTGACGTCAGAGCCCAGCAGTGTCTGTCTGATCCTGTCCTCCACCCTCCTGCTGGGAAGGTCAGTTAGTGACGTCAGAGCCCAGCAGTGTCTGTCTGATCCTGTCCTCTGCCCTCCTGCTGGGAAGGTCAGTTAGTGACGTCAGAGCCCAGCAGGGTCTGTCTGATCCTGTCCCTCCACCCCCTTGCTGGGAAGGTCAGTTAGTGACGTCAGAGACCAGCAGTGTCTGTCTGATCCTGTCCTCTGCCCTCTTGTGAGTGAGCAGTGCCATTCAGAGTGTCCACATGCTTACAACCTCCATGCAGGCAATACACAGACAAGCCAGGGCGGATTGCCACTCCTGAGTGGGCGCTGGCTTTAGTCAACTGACTGTTAGAAACATCCTTTTAATGAATGGACTAGGTTTCATTTACTGGTGTTTTTCCAAAGTCACCGATACAAGGGAGCATTCCCTTCTGTCCATCACTTTTTCTCAAAGGCCCTGAACTCACAGATCCACCAGCCTCTGCCTCCTGAGTGCTGGGATTAAAGGTGGGACCACCAGGCCTGGCTCTCTCCATCACTTTTAAAATAGTTGGAGATGGGCTGGAGAGATGGCCTAGCAGTTAAGAGCACCGACTGCTCTTGCAGAGGACCCGGGTTCGATCCCCAGCACCCACATGGTGGCTGAGAACCGTCTTTGACTCCAGTTCCAGGGGAATCTGACACCCTCTTCTGCCCCCTGTGGCATTGCACGACACAGGTGCACAGACCTGCATGCAGACAGTACATTCATACACATATGAAAATAAATTTAAAAAATAATAAAATAAAATAGTTGGAGACTTTTTCTTTTTTCTTTTACATTTACTTTTTTAAAATTTTATTTATTTTTTGTATGTGTATGAATGTACTGTCTGCATGTAGGTTGGTGCACCCGTGTCATGCAATGCCTCAGAGGTCAGAAGAGGGTGTTGGATTCCCCTGGAACTGGAGTCAAAGACAGTTCTCAGCCACCATGTGGGTGCTGGGGATCAAACCCTGGTCTTTTGTAAGAGTGGTCGGCGCGCTCAACTGCTGGGCCATCTCTCCAGCCCATCTTTTACATTTACTTATTGTGTGTGTGTGTGCCACCACACAGGTGTGGAGGGCAGAGGGTACCCCTGAAGGAGTTGGTCTGTCCTTCCCACCATGTGGGTCCTGGGGACTGAACTCAGGTAGTTGGGCTCAACAGCCAGCATCTTCATTTGCTTGCTGAACCATTTTTTTCTTTCCTTTCTTTTAAAATATATTTTATTTTTTAATTTTCTGTGTGAGTTTGTGCGTGTTAGTGCAGCTCCTGAGGAAGCCAGAGAAAGCATTGTATCCTGTGGAGTTGGAGTTACAGGCAATTGCCAGTCAGTCAGTGTGGGTGCTGGAAACCAATCCTCTGGAAAAGCAGTACTGGCTCTTGACCACAGCCATCTCTCCAGCCTGTTTGTTTCCCTTCCTCTTTCCCTCCCTCCCTCCCTCCCTCTCTTCCTTCCTTCCTTCTTTTCCTGACACGGGGTCTCCCTATGTAGCCCAGGCTGGTCTGAAATTCATGCTTCTCCTTCCTTAGTCTTCCAAGTGCTGGGATGACTGACAGGCGTGTGCTGCTGGATGACAGGCGTGTGCTGCTGGATGACAGGCATGTGCTGCTGGATGACAGGCATGTGCTGCTGGATGACAGGCATGTGCTGCTGGATGACAGGCATGTGCTGGATGACAGGCGTGTGCTGCTGGATGACAGGCATGTGCTGCTGGATGACAGGCATGTGCTGCTGGATGACAGGCATGTGCTGCTGGATGACAGGCATGTGCTGCTGGATGACAGGCATGTGCTGCTGGATGACAGGCATGTGCTGCTGGATGACAGGCATGTGCTGCTGGATGACAGGCATGTGCTGCTGGATGACAGGCATGTGCTGCTGGATGACAGGCATGTGCTGCTGGATGACAGGCATGTGCTGCTGGATGACAGGCATGTGCTGCTGGATGACAGGCATGTGCTGCTGGATGACAGGCATGTGCTGCTGGATGACAGGCATGTGCTGCTGGATGACTGACAGGCATGTGCTGCTGGATGACTGACAGGCATGTGCTGCTGGATGACAGGCACGTGCTGCTGGATGACTGACAGGCATGTGCTGCTGGATGACTGACAGGCATGTGCTGCTGGATGACAGGCACGTGCTGCTGGATGACTGACAGGCATGTGCTGCTGGATGACTGACAGGCATGTGCTGCTGGATGACAGGCATGTGCTGCTGAATGACAGGCATGTGCTGCTGGGTGACAGGCATGTGCTGGCTGGACCCCTCTTGCAATCATTCATACCATGAAACTGATTTGGAATTCACACCTGCATGCAGACAGTACATTCATACACATAAAAAAATAAATGAAATAAGATAAATAAAAATTAAAAAAATTAAAAAAAAAAAGAATCCAGCCTAGGTAGAGAGACCCAAGATCAAAGCTCGCTTCTGACCCTTATGTGCTGTGTGCCCTTGGTCAGGTCACTGAGCTTCTCAGAACGTCAGCCCGCTCATTGAAAACTACGGTGAGATCAGGACTACCAGTTTCTTCATTTTATCTGGGAAGGATCAAATAGGACAATCCACATGGCTGCCTAGACCTGGTGTCCGGCACTGTAAGTGCTTACGAAGAGGCCAAATTGGTAGTCTCGATTTTTCTTTAACTTCTAACAACATATCTAGCTGCACCAATGAGGCGCTTCCTCCAGCAGCTTTATTTCAGGACTAATTTGTCATCTGGTGGACCTCCTGTCCCTGCCCCCACCCCCACCCGTCCCTTCTTTTTTATTTTCCATTATTTTCACCCTCCTCCCTCTCAGCTTCGGGTGAGTTTCATCCAGTTAGAGGTCACCTATCTCCCTGGCCTGTCAGGACTGCCTTTGGGAATCTGAGATGTGGGAGCCAGGCAAGACACAACCTCTCGACAACCGGCAGGCCTCCACACGTGAGGCTCCAGCCTGCCTTCGTTCCCATCCCCGATGGCGGGTCCATAAAAGGCAGCCGGCTGCCCAAAGACGTGACCCCATGGGGTGTGCGTGTTCTGCACCGATTGTCTGCAGAGGAGCCCTCCGGCCCCTTCTGAAGTTCAGCGGAGTGAAGTGTAATGGAAGTGAACCCCAGCAGGATTCCACAAAGCAGCTCCCATGGCCCGTGGCCTCCTCCCAGCACAACCGTGAACGTGGGAAGCAGAGCTGGACTGAGTTCTCTTTTGGGTCCTCTGGCCCTGCCACCAGCCTTTGATCCTAGGACATTAGGTGCTCAGAGACATAGCTCCATCTAACCCTCTTGTTTCGTGGATGAGAAAACTAGTACCCGCGACGGGTCTCATAGCTGGTATAGGGAGAGCTAGAACTGTCCTTATCCACTCTCAGGATGCTGTAAGACTTTTTATGTTTATTTTATGTATACAGTGTTTTGCCAGCCTGTAAATAAGTGCGCCCATGCATGCAATGCCCACAAAGGCCAGAAGAGGGTGCTGTATCTCCTGGAACTGTAGTTAAAATTGTTAACCACCGTGTGAGTGCTGGGAACAGAACTCCAGTCTTCTGTGAGGGCAGCCAGTGTTCTTTTTAAATTTTTAAATATTTATTTATTTTTGTTTTTTATGTGTATGAGTGTTTTGTCTGCATGTCTGTATAAGTGTACTTATGCATGCAACACCTGCAGAGGTCAGAAGAGGGCGTCCGATCCTCTTGAACAGGAGTTACTGCAGGTTGTTAGCTACCAGGTAGGTGCTGTGAACTGAGCCCAAGCCCTCTGCAAAAGCAACCAGTGCTCTTCAACACTGAGCCATCTCTCTAACCTCCCACCCTCAGAGATGCTTGACGACTAGAAGGCTCCTGGCTTCCAATCCTAAGGAGCACCAAGGGGTAGGGGATTTCTTCATGGCCTGGACCTGGGCTCTGTCCCTTGCTTGCTGTGTGCTATATTTGACCTCTCAGAACCTTGGTGTTGTCTTCCAGAACCACAAGGATAAGAGTCTCTCTCTTGCAATTACCCAGAGAATTCACAAAAAGTCCCTAACACAATGCCTAAAATGTAGGAGAGTTCCCATGGAGGCAGGTTTGTGAGGAGTGTGTGTGTGTGAGTGTGTGTGTGTGAGTGTGTGTGTGTGTGTGCCTGTGTGTGTGTGTGTGTGTGTGTGTGTGTGTAGTGCACATGGAAGCCAGAGGTTGATACAGGTGTTGTGGTTTCTCACCGGACCTGGAGTTCAGTAATTCAGCTAGACTAACTGGACAGCAAGCCCTGGAACCCTCCCATCTCTGTGCCTCCCTCCCCAACCCCTGCAACATTACAAATGCTATTGTCACACTTGGCTTTTTTTTTTTTTTTTTGCATATTTTGACACAAGGTCTCCCTATAACCCCAGCTGGCCTGGAACTCACTATGTAGGCCAGGCTGAGCTTGATCTCACAGACATCCACCTGCCTCTGGGATTAAAAGTGAACACTACCATACCTGGCCCAAAAATAAATCTTAAAAACAATGTTAGCTGGGCGTGGTGGCCCACGCCTTTAATCCTAGCACTTGGGAGGCAGAGGCAGGCAGATCTTTGTGAGTTCAAGGCCAGCCTGGTCTACAGAGTGAGTTCCAGGACAGCTGGGACTACAGGGAGACCCTGTCTTGAAAAGACCAAAAAAAACAAAACAAAACAGTGTTAAAGCCTTGTGCAAGCCTGGGATGGTGATGCATGCCTTTAATCTCAGTCCTTGGAAGGCAGAGGCAGGTGGATCTCTGTGAGAGATCAAGGCCAGCCTGGTCTACATAGTGAGTTCCAGTCTACCCAGGTCTACTGGGAGACCCTATTTCAAAAAACCCCAAAAAGGAAAAAAGATTTATTTGTATTTGTGTGCATGTGTGTTTGTGTGCATGTGTGTGCACCTCTGTGCACATGCCACATGGGTGTGTGTACTGAAGCCTGAGGAGAGTGCTGGGTCCCCTGGAGTTGGAGTTACAGGTGGTTTTGAGCCATCCAACATGGGTGCTGAGAACTGGACTCTGGTCATCTGCAAGAGCAGCAAGTGCTCTTAACTGCTGAGCCATCTCCTCAGCCCCACACATCAAGCTTTTTGTAGATAATGGGGATCTGAACTCATGTCCTTGCGCTTATGTGGCAAGCACTTAATAGACTGAGCCACTGCCACAGCCCCACAGGCAGATTTAGTCATCTCCTCAGGTTTTTGGTTAGGAAAGCAGGCACCGGGCTCATTATATTGCTGAGGACATAGTTTTGGCTACTGTAGTAAGGACCCAGATGACACTGGCTTTAGCAAAATAGGACATCACTTTTCTTGCATGCTGCAGAATATGATTAAACACGGGGTGGATAGGGTGGTTCTCCCACCATGACCCACAGTTCCCATTTTGAGCCCTGAGATGGCTACCCCCAACTCCCACCGCTTCAGTCCCCTCCCAGCCAGTTGGAAGAGGAGGCAGGAAGGACATGTCTTGGCATCTGTGCATGTCAGCATTCCAGGCTGTGTATCCCTTCATAGTATGGGCACAGCTAGCTGCAAGGGAGGCTGGGAAATGTAGTTTCTCACTTAAAGACTCTCAATCTATAAAGGGAAATTCCTTTTCCAACCCCTAGGGACCCATTTGACAATGTCAGGAGACATTTTTAGTCATAGCAGAGGAAGGATGGCAGGAGAGAAAGGCCAGGGATGCCACTGATTACGTAGACAGGAAAGAATAACCAGGGCAGGGAGAGTTAGGTAAGGGCACTTGCCAAACTTGATGGCCTGAGCTCAATGCCCAGGACCACATGGTGGAAGGAGAGAACCAATTGGTAAGTTGTTCTCTGACCTCCACATGTGAGTCCCCTCTCAATACCACACCAGACACACACACACACACACACACACACACACACACACAAACACACAAATAACAAATAAATGTGTTTTTTTTTACTTTTTAAAAATTTTTATTTTTTTATGTGTATGAATGAACCATCTGCATGTAGGTTTGTGCACCCATGTCGTGCAATGCTGCGGAGGTCAGAAGAGGGCGTCGGATTTCCCTGGAACTGGAGTCAAAGATGACTCTCAGCCACAATGTGGGTGCTGGAATCGAACCCGGGTCCTCTGTAAGAGCAGTCAGCGCTCTTAACCGCTAGGCCATCCCTCCAGCCCCCAAATAAATAAATGTTTAAAAAGAACTTTTATATTTTAAAAATACTTTATTATTTTTATTTTATATTTAAGGATGTTTTGCCTGCATGTATATAAGTACACCCATGTCGTGCAATGTCCTCAAAGCCCAGAGAAGGACATTAGATCTCCTAGAACTGGAGTTGCAGATGAATATTAGTACGTGTGCTGGGAGTCGAACCTAAATCTTCTGCAAGAGCAGCCAGTGTTCTTTCTTTTTTTTTTTTGCAGTAATATAGGGTTTTATTTTACTTATTTTAAACAATTGTTCCATGTCTGAGTGGTGGGGTGCAAAAGGAAGTGGGGCTAGGATGGGGGCTGCAGGAGTGCATCCTTCACCCCAGCAAGGTGACCTCTTCTAAAGCCATAGACGGGCACACTGCAGAATGGGCGATTCCTCTACAGAGTCTGTTCAGTGTAGGAGATGTTGATCTGGTCAGGCAGGTCACTGATGTTGAACTCAAAGTGGTGCTGCACATCATTGAGGGTGTTGGCATCACTCTGGTCTGAGACAAATGTGATGGCCAAGCCCTTGGTGCCAAAGTGGCCTGCTCTGGCCACTCAGTGCAGGTAGGTGTCAGAGTCCTGGGGCATGTCGTAATTGAAGGCAATGTTCACATGTTCAACGTCCATACCTCAGCAAAACAGGTCGGTAGCCACCAGAATTCACCCCTGGAAACATTTGAACTGCTGATAGTGAGAAAACATCTCCTCCTGAGCCATGGCACGGTGGATGGCAATGGCTGGGAAGTTCTGCTCCACTAAGAGCTGGGCTAGGGTACTGCAGCGCTGCACAGACCTTACAAAGATCAACACCTAGTTGAACTCCAGGGCATCAAGAAGGTCAAAGAGCTTCCAGTTCCTCTCACTGTCTTTCAGTTTCACATAGTATTTCTGCAACCCATGCAGTGTCAACTTGGTCTCACCATCCACGAGGACTTCCACGGGATTTTGCATGAACTTGAGGCACACTGGCCAGATGACTTTGTTCAAGGTGGCACTGAACATCATGACCTGCTCCTCATGGGGGGTCATGCAAAAAATTTCCTGGACATTCCGATGCACATCCAGCCAGTCAAGCATCTGGTCACATTCATCCAAGATGAAATGTTTCAGGTGTTTGAGGTTGAGGCTCTTCCTTCCAGATAGGGCTTGGATGCAGCCAGGAGTGCCCACAACGATATGCGGGCAGTTCTTCAGCACCTCTTCATCCCTCTAGATAGACAGACTGCCAAAGAACACAGCCACCTTAACATCAAGCATGTATTTCAAGAAGCGGTCATATTCCTTGCTGATCTGAAAAGCTAACTCCCTAGTGTGACACAAAACCAGTCCAAACACCTGCCCATAGCTGGCTCCAGCTGCTGCAATGTGGCCAAGACAAACACTGCTGTCTTCCCCATGCCCGACTTGGCCTGGCACAGGACATCCATGCCCAGAATGGCCTGAGGGATGCACTCAGGCTGGACTTCTGATGGGTGCTCAAAGCCACAGTCCATGGGGCTGGAGAGATGGCCTAGCGGTTAAGAGCACCGACTGCTCTTACAGAGGACCCGGGTTTGATCCCCAGCACCCATATGGTGGCCGAGAACCATCTGAAACTCCAATTCCAGGAGAACTCCAGTTCCAGGGGAATCTGAGACCCTCTTCTGACCTCCTCGGCATTGCACGACACGGGTACACAAACCTGCATGCAGACAGTACATTGATACACATACAGAAATAAATAAATGCCGGGTGTGGTGGCACACGCCTTTAATCCTAGCACTTGGGTGGCAGAGGCACGCAGATCTCTGTGAGTTCGAGGCCAGCCTGGTCTACAGAGTGAGTTCCAGGACAGCCAGAGCGACAGGGAGACGCTATCTCAAGAAAAAAAAAAAAGCCACAGTCCACAATGGCTCTCAGCAACTCTGGCTTGAGCAGGAAGTCATGAAAGCCAGAGCCATGGATGGAGACATAGGAGACCTTTTCATCTTTCTTGCCAGAGTCTTTGGACCCGTCTTCCAAAGCTGACATCTCCACATCATCTTCATAGTCCAAGAGTTCATTGTCCATGTTGTATTCTGCCATAACTGGGCTGTCAGCTCGAGAAGGGGAGGAGGCTCGGGATGAGTGCTCCCAGAAGAGCACAAAAGGTTATCCTGAAAGAATCCTGGACAAGAGTTTCCCAGCAAGGTCTGCAGAGTCGCCAGTGTTCTTAACCACTGAGCCAGCTCTTCCAGCCCCTAAAAAGGGCTTTTCAAAATAATAATATGGCCAGCCTGGCATGGTGGCACATGCCTTTAATCCTATCACTTGGGAGGCAGAGGCAAGTGGATTTCTGTGAGTTCAAGGCTAGCCTGGTCTGCAGAGAAAGTTCCAGGACAGCCAGACCTACAGGAAGACCCTGTCTCAAAAAAAAAAAAGAATACTATGGCCATGAATATTAGTATTATCCTAGTTGGGATATCCTGCTATAATGGGGACAGTAAAAATTGGGGTCCACACTGGGGAAATGGCTCAGTTAGTAAAATGCTTGCTGCACGCTCATGAGGACCCAACTCAGTCCTCAGAACCCACATAAAAGCCTGGGCCTGGTGACGTGTTTCTCTGGGGCTCACTGACCAGCCAGCCTCACCTACTCAGAGAGCTCCAGGCCAGTGAGAGACAGTTTCAGAAAACAAAGTATACAGTGGTAGTTGAGGAACGACAGCCAAGGTTGGCCTTGCAGCCTCACAGGCGCATGTGCACACACAGAGCTGGGGTCCTACAACAAGACAGAGAGACAGGGTCGTGAGGGCCACCAGCACCTCTTGCAGCCTTTACACACACTGAAACGCATGGCGGCCACAGATTAAAACACTGTTTTTACCCAGGGGTATCTCCAACAGGGATCAAAGTTTTAAATCAACAGACCTCTAAGAAACTATCAAGACTGGGAGGATTGTGGCCATCCAGCCGGCCCTGAAATCTCACCCACTGGGTGGCCCACAGGCACCACCAGGGGAGCCAGAACCCACGTCCCTCCCAGGGTGATGGACCCACAGGGAAGGGGCAGCCCTGTTCTGTAGCTGGTTCCCCTTGAAGGTTGGCCTGGAGATAACTGGATCCCTTTTGAAATCCATTTCTGTCTAATTCTGTTGTCCAAGGTCTTGAAATCAGGGTTAGGTAAAAAGGAAAATGAGAGATAAGGACTGTTAATTTCTAGGGAAAATACCACAGGAAAATTGTGGGGTTATCTACCCAGCAACGCTAAATTGCCCTGCATGAGAACCTGGCTGGCTGGGATAGGATGACCACTGGCAAACTTTCCTATTGGGCTGAGCCTTCGCCCATCTAAGCACTAGGCAAGTCAGCCCCTGCTTAGCTTCTGAGACCTGCTGATAGGTGGTTTCAGGGTGGCATGGCTCTACTCTGAGTGCTCTAAATGGCTGTGGTTTATTGGGCATCTTCAGTATTCCAGAAACCGTCCTCACCCCTTTATCAAGACTAGCTCGCTCTGTCTCTCCATCAGCCTATGGAAAAGCTACCATTCTATTGTTGCCCCTTATGCAGAGGTTCACAGAGGGACTGAAGTTGGAGCTCAGCTGGAAGACTGCTTACCTAGCTCACACAAAGCCCTGGGTTCAATCACCAGCACCACATAAACTGGGTGCAATAGTGCAGGCCTGATCCCATCATTCAGGGGATGGAAACAGGAAGATCAAGGAGTTCAAAGGGTCAGAGAGATTAAGTATCTCACCCTAGGCAAAAGACAAGTTTTGGCCTCAGGGATGCCTAATCCTAAAGCATGGGTTCTTTCTGCTGCCACAGTCCGTGGCAGTATAGCTGAAGGAGACTGAAGCACTGTTACATGACTGTACCTCCTTGGAAGGCAGCGGGCCCCATCTCTGTCACCTGCTCCATTGTCTCCCCCCTGGATCAATGCTGCAAAGAATGGAGTCATTGGTCTTCTCTGTCCACCTGGAACAACAGGAGCACAGAGTGAGCAAGGGCCTTCTTCAAAAACTCACTGCTTCAGAGAACAATGAGTCCCCAGACCACTGAGCTCCAGCCACCCCTGCCCTATAAAATCTGTCTTGCTAGCAAGGCAGCTCTGGGAATTCAGGGAAGATGGCCAGGACATAAGTGACACTGGGTTTTCTTTTTTTGGTTTTTTGGTCTTTTTGAGACAGGTTCTCCTTGTAGCCCCAGCCATTCTAGAACTCACTCTGTAGACCAGGCTGTCCTTGAACTCACAGACATCTGCCTGCCTCTGCCTCCCAAGTGCTAGGACTAAAGGCGTGCACCACCACGCCTGGCTGACATTGGGTTTTCATAGCTGTGGACTCCCCGGCACAGAAGAAACCAGCACAGAAGAAACCGGCCTGGGAGGAAAGATGGTTTTTGCTGGCATGAAGGAAATGGCCATGATTTAAAGACACACACGCCTTGAATGCATTGAGCCACTTTTAGTTAGAGACGCCTTTGAGCTGTCAGAACATCTAAGGTCACAAGCTGGAGTCTATCAACCAGGAAGCCCGTCCTAGTGGTGCATCTTGCATATGCCCCTACCCTCGATGCCAGGAGCAGCTTGCTAGGGGCCAGTGGGAAGCAGAGACAAGGGGCCAGGCCACCAAAAGGCTCCAAGCCCAGGGACGACCTTCACACTGTGTCCAGCAGCCAGGACCTGAGATTTTCCCAGGCCAGGTCCACCATGGAGGGGCCTGAAATAGCTCTGAGGTTCTGTGACCACAAACCAGGAGGGCAGTGGCAGGGACTATGGGCACTGGCGACCACCAGAGCAGCCACAGAGCTAAGGGAGAGGCAGCTACTTGACGACAAAATAATGGCGCAGGGAACCTGAACCTAACCATAGGGAGAACAATCGGATGATCCAATTTTTTAGTACAAACTCTTATTTTGCAGAATGACAGGCCAGCCCTTGGTCTACATAGCCAGTCCCAGGCCATCTGGGGTTACCAGGAGACTCTGTCTCAAAAATAAATAAAATAAGATAAAATAAATTTATAAAATAAAATATAAATTTCATCGCAGTAGCCAAGAGTTAGAAACAAGCCAAGCATCCTTCAAGAGATGGACAGAAAATGGGCTGGAGAGATGGCCTAGCGGTTAAGAGCACCAACTGCTCTTGCAGAGGACCCGGGTTCGATCCCCAGCACCCACATGGTGGCCAAGAACCATCTGAAACTCCAATTCCAGGAGAACTCCAGTTCCAGGGGAATCCGACACCCTCTTCTGACCTCCGCAGCATTGCACAACATGGGTGCACAGACTTGCATGCAGACAGTACATTCATACACATACAGAAATAAATAAAATTAATAATAAAAAAAATTTTAAAAAGAGATGGACAGAACAGCAACAGATTATGGAATAAGGTTCTACCATCAAAAAGGAAGTCATGGCCCATGCTAGGATGTGGATGAGCCTCAAAAACATGTATGTACAAGAAGCCACATGTAAAAGACAGGGACTCATGTAGTCCAGGGTGGCCTCAAACTCATTATGTAGCTGAACATGACTTTGAACTTCTGATCCTCCAGAGTGTTGGGATTACAGGCACCTAGTTTATGTGGTGCTGGGAATCAAACCCAGGGCTTCCTGGGTGCTGGACAAACACTCTACCAGCTGAGCCCCAGCCCCAGCCCTGTTACCTTATGTTTTAAAAGAATGAATTTTGCTGGGTGTGGTGGTGCATGCCTGTAATCCCAGCACTCAGGAGGCAGATCTCTGTGAGTTCAAGCCATCCTCCCTGGTCTACACAGCAAGTTCCAGGACAGCTGGGGCTATAGGAAGACCCTGTCTCAGAAAGACCAAAACAAAACAAAACAAAACAAAATTAATTTTAGGGTATATGAATTCTATCTCAATTTTAAAACCATTACAACTAAATATATGGTTCCTTCTATGTGGGTATATGTTTTTCCAAGAGAAGATCATATTTCAAAGCCCAGGCTGGCCTGATACTATGTAGATCAGGCTGACCACAAACTTTTGGCCATCATCCTGCCTATACATCAGTGGGTGTGCTTTTTTTTTTTTGAGACAAGATCTCCCCGTAGTCCCAGCTGTCCTGGAACTCACTTTGTAGACCAGGCTGGCCTTCAACTCACAAAGATCTGCCTGCTTCTGCCTCTAGAGTGCTGGGATTAAAGGCGTGTGCTACCACGCCCGGACAGGTGTGCTTATTTTTTATTACATTTATTAAGTGTGTATGTGTGTATGTGTGTGTATATGTACGTGTGTCAGGGGATGCGTGTGGAGGTCATAAGACAACTTGCAAATGTTGGTTCTCTCCTTCCACCATGTGGGTCCTGGGATCGAACTCAGATTTACCCACTGAGCCATCTCATGAGCTCCGATGTGGGTTTTTTTGTTTTGTTTTGTTTTGTTTAACTTTCCTTCCAATGAATGGTCCAGGATAGTGACTCTGCTGTAAAGGACATCACTGAGACACTTGGGAACATCTGTAAGTGAACTGTGTGTTAGATGGTACTGTTGTCCCAGGGTTTGCTCTGAGTTGGTGATGAGGCTGAGCTCCTATAGAGCAGGGTCCCTGTCCCTTGGTAGGTGCATGCTCAGGGGTTCAGTGGCATGTCCTGACACCTGCTATGTGCTCTCAAATGGCGCAACATTTGCAGGTCCCACAAGATCCAGAAAACCCACCCAAGGTCACACAACTGACAGGAAGCACTAAAGGAAATGACAGACCACTGGTGCTCAGTCTGAGAGCATGGGCTCCAGGGACAAACTGCCTGGGTGAGCATGCAGCACCACCCCACTCCAGCTGTGTGACCTAGGGCAACTCACTTCGCCTCTCTAGTCTCCCAGGTGGAGAGTCTCTCTCTCTCTCTCTCTCTCTCTCTCTCTCTCTCTCTCTCTCTCTCAACTGCCAAGCGGAAGACCCCTTTGAAAGAAAAAAAAAAGACATGAAAAAGGAGGAGGAGGACGATGACGACGAGGGGGATGAGGGGGAGGAGGGGGAGTGGGAGGAGGAAGAAAACGAAAAGGAGCAAGGAGAGGAGGAGAAAGAGGAGGAGGAGAAAGGCGAAGAAAAACAGACGGAGCCAGGGAGAAGGAGACAGCGAGGGAGGAAGAAAGAGGCAGAAGGGCGTGTTCGGCGCCGCTCTCCCCTCCCCTTTCTCAGGTCCGTCTCTCGGCTCTGCGCGCTCTCGGGCTGCAGCTCCCTCTGGGCGGGCGCAGCTGGGCATCGGGTGGGATGCCGCCCGCCGACGCCGCCCGCGCTCCCCCTCCGCCGGCTGCGGGCGCCCGCGCCTCGCCGCCCTCTCTCGACGCCCGGCCCGGAGCAGCCCCCGAGCCTCCCGCCCAGGAGCCCGCAGCCCCCGCCCGGCCCGGCGGGTCGCCCTCCCCTGCCTCCCCTGCTTCCCTTGCGTCCCCTCCCTCTCCTCCCCCTCCGACTCGCACGGGGACCCGGCCGCCTTAGGCCCTCGCGGGGGCTGCGACCCCGACCCCCTCCGCCTCTTCGTCCGGAGCTGCAGCCATGGGCTCGCGGTGCGTCCCCGGGCTCTGCCTGCTGGTCCTGCTGGTCCATGCCCGCGCCGCCCAGCACGCCAAAGCTGAGCAAGGTAAGCAAGGAGCGGCGGGGGGCCGCGGACCGCCCGGCCAGGGCAGGTGCCGAGAACCGGGCCTCTGTCAGGGCCGGCCCGGTGCTCCGTGGCTCCCTGGGAAGGACTAGACCTCTGGGCGCCGCGCGCGCGGGGAGAAAAGCCTGGAGGAGCTTGGGGGCGGCGGGACGGGTGGGAAGTTTCAGGGGCGATGGCAGAAGTGAGCCTGCACCTCGAATCGTGCAGGCTTCCCTAGCATCTTCCGGAGACTTCTTGTCCTGTGAAGTCAGAGAAGCTTCTCTTCTCTCAAACGTTGCCAGGACTTGGGTTGTGAGGCCGAGACAGAGATGAAGTTTTCAACCACGCCACACGTTTCCCTCATCTCCGCCCCGCATGCAAAGTCAGACCGAAATTTCGAAGTTGTTGTCTTATCAGTAGAAAGATGTTAAAGAAAAAATAGGGTCTTTCCTGATAAAACTAACTGGTCTGTTATGGGGCGGTAGGGGACCGAAGAAGAAAATTTCTGGGACCGGCTTCTGGCACAAATGTTGCGTTTCTGCCTTTGGGGAGGGAGATCTCTTTCCTCTCCTATGGCTTTCATTTCTTACCATAATATTTATTTAAGGCCTGGGGTTTCCAATTCCATTTAAATCCAGGTCAGAATTGCATTAAAACAACAAAGTAAAATTCCAGGCTGGGAAACTCTGACAGATCCCTCTAGGAATTAGTAGAGAGAGACTGAGAGGCCCTCCTGCCCCAGTCCCTGAACCCGAGCTCACTGCCCAGCCAGTCCTAAGGCTGTGCTGGCAGAAACCAGGCTGGTGTCCCACAGTTCTCTGGGGACAGCCGCCCCTCCTCCCCTGACCTTCTGCCGCACCCCTCCCCCAACAGTGTCCTCACCCAAAAGAGATTTATATGCACAAAAATAAAATTCCTCCTGGCAAGGTTTTGCTCTGGTGCTAGGATTCTGTCTCTTGCCCTAGGGGCTTCTGAACCCAGAGAGCAGGGGATGAGGAGGTGTCTAGGCTGGAAGGGAAGTTGAACTTGGAAGTGGAAGCAGTCAGTGTGGAGAAAGCAGGTCACTGAGCCCCAAGCACCAGCACTTGAGTCTTAAACTGCTCTGTGCCACCAGATGAGTTTCCACAGGTGCTCTGTCAACATCAACCTCTCCCAAAACACTGCCTCTTCAACTCACCCTCTTTCCCACTCCAACCTGTCCTTTAACAGAACTAAACACTAGAGACCCTCAGCTGTCAAGTACTAGACCCCACCCCACCTCCTCCCAACCCCACACTGCTTCTTCTGCAGCCTGGGTTCCAGACAGCCCACCGCTGGGCCACCCCTAGCCTGGGAGCAACCCCTCTCCTCGCTGTGGATTTGTTTGTATTTTCATAAACAAAGCTGGCTTTTGTAGTGCCTTCTGACTTACTCATAACATGGAATTAGCTAGGGAGTTTAGTCTGAAGGAAGGAACAGATTCCATGCAGTAATCTAGAGACAAGATAAGGGCCTCTTTCAAGTTGGAGCCAGTGTCTGCAGTGGCCTACTGAGATTGGGGGAGGGGGGCAAGAGGACAGACAGCCTATCAAAGGGGTTCTGGACACAGATGGAGACCCCTAAAAGGGACAGGTGCCATTAAACCAAGGCTTTCAAGAACAGAGACCAGCCCATCTTCCATGGGCAGAAGTCGGTAGAGTGTCTCCAGAACACTCCAGGGCACCTGATTTTTATTGCACACCCCATTGGGTACTGGGGGAACCACGGCTGGAGTAGAGCCCTGCACTCAAGGAGCATATACACAGTCAGTCTTGCTCGTTGCCCAATTTATGGGGTACACTTGGCCCCTTATCCTAAACCTCTGCTGTCGCCTGCCATGTGTACCTACCTTCCTTCCTACTCTGCCTTCTTCTCCACTTAGGATTTCTTTTAAGTCTAGCTGAAAGAAGCCCGTCCTTGACCCTACCATTCAGGAAATCTGTAAGCCCCCTGTCTACCAGAGATTGTGTAACAGGTTTGCTGGATTATAAAACTCTCCTTGGACCCACATTTTCAGGTAGATGGTTCAAGAAGGATGGAAACTGTTTGGTCAGGACCTTACAGGTTCACCCATAGGCAGGGTGCTGTGGGCTTCAGGGAGTCCTCCCTTGCACCTCAGAAAATCTCCCATCAATCCTCCCTGCCACATGCTTTTCAATGAAGCCCTAGCAGGTCTTTAAATACAAATACCCTCCCTGGGCAAGTACCGTACACAGAGTTACTGCTCCTCTGGGAACAGCCATATCTCTGCCCCTTTGTATCAGAGAACCCACAGTGGGAGAGGCAGTCATGTGGAATGGGGTAGAGGATGGGGTGAAGGGAGTGAGCTTAACTGTAAAGGGTGTGTATGTGACCACCAGCACCCTTCCAGGACGTCCGTGGTCAGCTGAGTCTACTGAGGCCTAGTTCTTACAAAGCACGAATGTCAAAGGTTTTGCATCTGTGAGAACTGTCTGATGGGTAAGCAGGTTGGCCGGTGGGACTGGGAGCGAGTGAGCATGAAGGGTACGGGGTTGGAGTGTCAAGTGCCTGTCTGTGTGTCAGTTCTTACAAAGCATCTGTGAGAACTGTCTGATGGGTGAGCAGGTTGGCCGGTGGGACTGGGAGCCAGTGAGCATGAAGGGTACGGGGTTGGAGTGTCAGGTGCCTGTCTGTGTGTCAGTTCTTACAAAGCATCTGTGAGAACTGTCTGATGGGTAAGCAGGTTGGCCGGTGGGACTGGGAGCCAGTGAGCATGAAGGGGAGGGGGTTGGAGTGTCAGGTGCCTGTCTGTGTGTCAGTTCTTACAAAGCATCTGTGAGAACTGTCTGATGGGTAAGCAGGTTGGCCGGTGGGACTGGGAGCGAGTGAGCATGAAGGGGACAGGGTTGGAGTGTCAAGTCTGTGTGTCATAAAGTGGACAGACTGGATGACCGAGATACTTGTTACCTTAAAAAGCATTAATTTGCTTTACTTTTTTTGGGGGGTGGAGGGCTAGGGTGGGAGGACAGCCATGGTTAAAAAGACCTAATCTTCACTTAGAGCTCAGGTTACAGCTAAATGAAAAGGTCTCAGGGCCTCAAGGGGAACTGGCCGGTCCCAGCAGGCTCTGGGACAGCCAGCTTGGCCCTTTCGTTTACCTGGTAGTTTTCTCTCCTCATTAGGGATAGAGTTTTGATAAAGTCACCCATTTAGAAATCACACCGTCTGAGACTGAGAGCATTCATCTGGCTGCGAACAGTATCTCTCTGTCTCCTCCAGTCTCTCCGGGTCTCTGTCTGGGTATATGTGTCTCTCTCCTTTTCTCCACCCCTCTCTTCCTCTTTAATGTGGCTGTTTCCTCTCCTCCCAGCTTTCCTCAGCTCCTGTGGCCAGCTATTACAGTGAGGGAACTGTTCCTTCTAGCCCCTCCCTCCAAAATATGAAATGAAAACCATATCCGTGTCAGCAGGTGAGGGTGGCTCCTTGGGCAGCCGGCCACTGCCTGTGCCCCATCCAGGCCGTACTGGAGAGAGAGCAGAACCGTACTGGACCGAGACCCACCTCACTCTTGGAGCCTGACGTTTCCCCTCAGCTCGTTTTTCCAGAAAGATGGGCTACATAGAAAATCCTCAGAAATCCCTTTGACCTCTCCTCTTTGTGGCACTTTTCAAGTGGGGAAAAGCTCAAAGCTAGGAGGACACACATTGTTACTCCATCCTCACCTCTTGTCCCCTGGAGTCTCTGCAGGGTGGAATGAGAGATGGGACTAGAAGACTGACCAGAGGCCACAACCACTGCAGGTTTAGAACAAAAAGAGAGCCACCGGGACTCCTCAGATGAGATTGTTTTCTCGAACCTTCTGGACTCTGAGAACATGAGAACTGGTTTGAGATCTGAGTGGTTTGTAAATGGAGTCAGGTCTGGTAGCCTGGTGTGAGTTAGGGAATGTGAGGTGTGCATTCACTGGGGTGCATTGGTGGGGGGTAATCATGCATGCGCCTGACTCTGTGTGTGTGTGTGTGTGTGTGTGCGCGTATGTGTGTGCGCATACGCGTGTGCATGCCTGCGTGCGTGTGTGTGTGTGTGTGTGTGTGTGTAGCACTTCAGTGAGAGGAAGAAAGGAAGTGGGTAGTGTGCATTTTGTTTTACTTGGAGAAGGGACGAAGTGGAGTGGCTTGGTCCAGCGCCTTGAACTGAGGATAGGGGAGGAGAGCACATGGCTTTAGACCCTCTAGAGCAGATGGAGGTGGAGGGGCTTGATGCTGGAATCCGCTCCGGGGTGTGGGTGTGGGCCTCCATCTCCATACCCCAGCACAGGACCACGCAGTAAGAAAGAGTCCCTGTCAGGGCTGGAAACTCAGAGCTGCTCTGAGGCTGGCAGTGCTTAAGAGAGGCCCAGACCTGGGGGCGGGGGTGAAAGAACAATTTACCTGGGCAAAGAGGGGGATGGACCTGACCACACACTGCCAGACTCAGCCGGCACTAAGGGGGTAGGTTAGGGCGCAGAAATGAGTTTTGACAGACGCAGAGCCTAAGGATTGTGGTCTCTGAGGGAGTCACTGAATTCTCTCTCTGGATTGTAGAATAAGCCAGACAGCTTGTAGCTCTGACTCTCCACAGTCCACGGAAGCACTGGTGAGCCGTCTGCGCTGCACCTGCGCTGGTCCTGAGGGCCAGGCCTGCTCCACCTGGACTGTGCTCTGCTCTGCCTGCTGGAGGCTATTTTACTTGGCTACTTTTCCATTCTTCCCTCACCTTGGTTTCCTGAGGTGCTGAGCATCAAGAGTTCTGTGTCCTTAAATGAGCACCTACCCCGGGAACAAATGTAGAAGCACACGTGCTTGTTTCTGTGTATGAGCACCACAGAGCTGGGAAGGGGAGCGGACTGCTGTCAGGGCTGGACAGAGGGTGCTGTCCTTGGCTCTCTGTGTTTTGTCCCTGCCTCGTCCTCTCCCTCCTCAGATCAATGCCTTGCTCTGTTGCTATTGGATGATACAGTTGGGTTGCAAAGGTGGGACTGTGACCCCCTAAGCGAGGCATTAGGCTTGCCTATGGTTTTTTCCCCTGTGGCTAAAACAGCTCAATGGAGCTGTGACCTTTGAATTTTAGAGCTTCGTGCCAGGGGCGGCTGTCCAGGTCTGGTCACTAGCAGTGACCAGCTAGGGGCAGACCCAAGCCATGAGTGGGGACCCAGAGGAAGTTGCAGGATAAGCAAACAGGCCTAAGGAATCCCTGGGTGAGGTGGAGCATCAGGCTATGTGGGCGTTGTGGGGAGGGCTGTGGAAGGATGGGATGCTTAAAGGGTAGACCCTGGGGAGCAGGTTTACAAAGAGGACACTTTTTTAAATTAATTTTATTTATTTCTGTATGTGTATGAATGTACTGTCTGCATGCAAGTCTGTGCACCCTTGTCGTGCAATGCTGTGGAGGTCAGAAGAGGGTGTCGGATTCCCCTGGAACTGGAGTTCTCCTGGAATTGAAGTTTCAGATGGTTCTCAGCCACCATGTGGGTGCTGGGGATCGAACCCGGGTCCTCTGCAAGAGTGGTCGGCGCTCTTAACCGCTAGGCCATCTCTCCAGTTTCTAATTATATTTATTTGGAGTTTTCCTCTGGCAGTTTGAAGCTGTAACAGCAGGAATCTGTATCCCTGCTGTTTGTTTTTGTTTCTAACCAGCTGCTTGGCCCCAGAGTAGTGAATGCCAGGGCAGGTGACACCTGCCCACTGCTGAGCCACCCCCTTTCCTTTGATAAGCCTGTCTGCCCCCTCCCTGTCTGCTCTTCTACCCTGCACCTCTCTTCTGCTTCAGGGCATCTGTAGTCTGGCTCTTGACTTGCAGCCAGGCTCACCCAGATTCCATTCCATTCCTCGGCTCTGTGTTGGATGCCTGGGGCCAGGGATGCAGAGATTCCTCTCTCAAAACACTTGTAGAGGATTTGTCTTCAAGCTGGTTGTTTACTCTTTCCCAGGATAACCTTGCTGGGCTGTAGTTTCCCCATCCATTTAATAAGAGATACCTGCAGCTCCCTCAGAGGATGTTAGAGGAGCCCAGGATCCTACCAGCCACCGTCCCCGGCTCATCTGGCCCTGTATTCATCAGATAAATCCCTCTGCATGGGTACTATTCTGAATCTCCTGTCTGTCTGCTCTGTTCAAATCAGTGTGTGTGTGTGTGTGTGTGTGTGTGTGTGTGTGTGTGTGTGTAGTTCAGGCCCTCACCTTCTACCTTGTTTGAGGCAGGGTATCTGGCCATTTCATACCCCAGGCTCCCTGGCTTGCAGGCTTCTGGATCCTCTCCTGCCTCTGGCTCCCATCTTGCTGTAGGGGTGCTGAGATTACAGGTGTGTTCTGGGGATGCAAGCTCTGGTCCCCACACTGACAGGGAAATGCTTTACCTGCTGAACTGTCTTCCCAGCCCACTATTCCCCAGACTAAAGTCCTCAGGACTCCCCTCCACCCAGAATGGTTATGGCGTCACAGGAGGGTAAAGAATCAGGCTTCTTTTCTTTGCTGTGCTACAGGTGACATCTCATCCATCCATATATTTAACAGATATGTACAAAGTGCCTTCAGTGTATCATTAGTCTATCTTCTTGAAGCCCCGCCACCTGGGATAGTGCTTGCCCTGTTACAGGCACCCAATAGCCATTTGCTGAGTATCTGACTGAGTACGCACAGCTCTGCCAGCAGCAGCATGGCTTTCAAAGATTCCGAAGCCAGGGCCTCCAGAAGCTCCCAGCAGTGAGTTAGCGAGCAGCCCAAAGAATACTGGAGAGGGTTAATAATAATACTAAGCCATGGAGGCTGGAGAGCTGGTTCAGCGGTTAGAACTGGCTGCTCTTGCAGAGGACCCGGGTTTAATTCCCAGCACCCACATGGCAGCTGACCACCATCTGTAACTCCATTTCCAGATGAATCCAACACCTCACCTCTGCAGGCATTGCATGGCACAGGTGCACTTACACACCTGCAGGCAACACACTCATACCTTAAAATAAAAAATAAGGCTAGGAGCAGTGGCACACACATCTTTAATCCCAGTACTCGGGAGGCAGAGGCAGGCAGATTTCTGTGAGTTCAAGGCCAGCCTGGTCTACATAATTAATTTCAGGCCAGCTGGGGCTACAGGGAGACCCTGTCTCAAAAAGGACCAAAAAAGAAATAAAAAAATAAGAATAATAAATAAAAAACAGTACCAAGCCTTTATTGAGCACTTACTATATACCTACATTGTGGTATCCAGTACTTAGTGGGATCAACTCATTCAATGGTTGTGGTAACCTCCGGGAAGGTGCTGTAATTAGGGAGGGAACCCACATGCTCAGAGGCTGGCCTAGGACCACACAGACACAGGTTAAGCCTACATCGGAACTGACGTGCTGTCAATCTAGACTTATCTTCTTTCAGCCTCTCTGTCATGTGGCTTCCTCCATAGTGTCTTCCCAGCTGAGGCAAATAGTTGGCTCACATTATGAGTTGCAGAAAGGCAGACGGCAACCCCAGGCCTGGCCTGGACCTCCTGGTTTGATGGATCCAGAGGAGGTGCCTAGACATCCATGGGTCTTCAGAGGTCACCAGATTCCAGTGGGCAGCCAGGACTGAGAACCACCAGTATAAACCAACCCATGCCCAAGAGCATCAGCCTGGCTTACCAGCTGGTAAACAACTGTACCCTGAGAGGATGGGCTGAGTGGAGGCTGCCCATGTGTGCCCTGGAAAGTCTCTACAA
>VZQC01007677.1:0-33602 GCA_009823505.1 Rhizomys pruinosus | reverse complement strand
GGATCCCCTGGCCAACATCTCCTTGGTAGAATAATCCATTGCTGATGTCAGAGCTCCTGTATTAATATATTTTGCTTAAGTGCATAGCTTAAGGACTTTAGTATTGTATTTGGTTCTGAATAGAGAATAATCCTTTTCACAGTTCCTATGTTAATTAAATTCCTTTTAGTCAATTAAAGAAGGCAGTTTTACCGGTTTTATAAGAGATTACCTCTATAATGGTTGTCTCCAATTTACAGTTGGAGAACGACCTCATCATCATCATATTTCTCCTTGTTCTATGGTGGGGAGGCAAGAAAGTCTCTCATATTAAAACCTTTGCAGCACCTAGAAGGTAAGTTTCATTAGGACTCATTATATATAGTTGTTACAAGTAGGATCCACAGAGGGATTCGATGTTTGTAGCAATCTGAGGCTTTTCTTCCTTTCAATGTTCGGACGGGCCAACCTTTGTGCTGGCACTTCCTGGTACATCCTACACAATGCAAAGCTGTATCTTTTCTTTCTTAGCCTTTAAGTTGGTGATATTTTGACCTGTTGGAACATACAAATCTTTTCCTGTAGTTAGTTTTAAGATTTGAATTGCAAGGTTTTTGACGAAAAGGTTTCATGTCTATCTGTATCCACCACCCCCCCTTTTTTAGCAGCATGGGTGAATTTGATGAAATCTGTGCCTTGATTCCACCCTATAGGTATGTATAATACAACTCTCTTCTGGAGACTCATGGGTCATGCTCACATTTGTATAGATGCATCATACAGAGCTACTGAGGCACTGGTGGGAACATACTCAGCCTCATGGCCATGTGGGTGCCTGGTGTGGAGGCCTCAGCATCAAGGAATTAAGACCCAAGGGCCCTGGAGTTAAGAGCCTCTACTCAAGAATGGGAACAGTGTGCTCTGGAAGAAATTCACCCACAAACAAGCATATGCTCCCCCTATCCTTTAGTTAAAGCAATGCAAAGTTAAGCAGCCTCTTAACATTGTTCTAAATGTATGACTTTGAGTACTGGTGAGACCAGTGGACAGGGTATACCGATTGCTTCCTGCTGGCACTATAAACTGAAAACTACAGTTGTCCCTTGGGGTCTGAGGGAAATTCATTCTAGGCTGGTACCTCATCACTCCCAGCAACACCAAAATTAAAAAATGTTCAAGTCCTTTCTATAAAATGGCATAATTAAGAATATAAAAATAGTGCTTGCTTTGGCAGCACATATATTAAAATTGGAACAATACAGAGAAGATTAGCATGGCCCCTGTGCATCGATGACATGCAAACTTGTGAAAAAAAAAGATTATTAAAAATAAAATGGTGAGGCTGGAGAGATGGCTCAGCAGTTAAGAGCCCTGACTGCTTTTGCAGAGGACCTGGGTTTGATTCCCAACTGCAGTGCATGCCTTTAATCCCAGCACTCAGGAGGAAAAGGCAGGAGGATCTCTGTGAGTTCAAGGCCAGCCTGGTCTACAGAGTGAGTTCCAGGACAGCTGGGACTAAAGGAAGACCCTGTCTCAAAATAAATAAATAAATAAATAAATAAATAAATAAATAAATAAATAACAAATAAATAATATAAAATGGCATAGCTATTTGCATATAACCTTCAAACATCCTCCAGTATACTTTTTCTCTTTGCCTGAAGATGTGGATAAGTGTGAGCGGGAGGACAATGCAGGCTGTGTACACGACTGTGTCAATATCCCTAGTAATTACCGATGCACCTGCTATGATGGATTCCACCTGGCACATGACAGTCACAACTGTCTGGGTGAGCAGGGGAGGGGTGGAAGGGAATTTGGTAGGGGAGGAGGTAAAGTGATCGAGAAGGGAGCACTCCTTCAAAAGAGCTCCCTTGGGAGCTAACCAGTGAGGATGAAACGGATCTGTTCCTGGCTAAAGGCGATAGGAAGAGACACTGGTGGAAAGTGTTCCCAAGCGAGGGCCAGGGGACAGGAATGGTGGGTTTAGCTCCATGAGTGAAGCACTGTGGGAAGATGACTTAGCTTCAGGAAGGTCCTGAATCTGCCACTTAGAATCTGTGGGGCCTCAGGCAGGTAAACTAGTCCCTGGGAACCTGATTCATCGTCTCTAAAGAGGGGGTTGAGAAGATCATCATGAGAATGTGTAAAGAGCTCTGTGCAATCATTAGCATGGAGCAGGTGCTCCAAGGAAAAAGGTTGATGTAGATGCTGCTGCTGCTGCTGCTGCTGCTGCTCTGGGCCCCGGACGAGGGTTGATGATATAGGTGCTGCTGTTGCTGCTGCTGTTCTGGGCCCCAGATGAGGGTTGATGATGTAGATGCTGCTGCTGCTGCTGCTGCTGCTGCTCTGGGCCCTGGACGAGGGTTAATGATGTAGATGCTGCTGCTGCTGCTACTCTGGGCCCTGGACGAGGGTTGATGATGTAGATGCTGCTGTTGCTGCTGCTGCTCTGGGCCCCAGATGAGGGTTGATGATGTAGATGCTGCTGCTGCTGCTGCTGCTGTTGCTGCTACTCTGGGCCCTGGACACCTCCGCCCCTGTGGCTGGTTTTGTTCCAGCCTTTCCTGTCATTTCTAGTCTCACTCTCTTCCTTTCTAAGCCTGGCTCTGACCTGATATTCCTTGTCCCAGGTGCTAGATTACAGATAGAATTTCTGAATTCTTTTTTTAATATATTTTTTATTAGTTTTTATATGTATGAGTATACTGTCTGCATGTAGGTTGGTGCACCCATGTCATGCAATGCCGGGGAGGTCAGAAGAGGGCGTCAGATTCCCCTGGAACTGGAGTTAAAGATGGTTCTTAACTGCCATGTGGGTGCTGGGAATCAAACCCAGGTCCTCTGCAAGAGCAGTCGGTGCTCTTAACCGCTGAGCCATCTCTCCAGCCCCAGGCAACTGAATTCTAACTTCAGTCTATGTCATTTTAGAAACTTCCTGGGACCAAGTTCAAAAATTTTTCCCCTAAATAAAAGCTCTGAGCCGAGCATGGTGGCACATGCCTTTAATCCCAGCACTTGGGAGGCAGAGGCAGGTGGATCTCTGTGAGTTCAAGGCCACCCTGGTCTACAGAGTGAGCTCCAGTCCATCTGGGACTAAGGGGAGAACCTGTCTCAAAAAAATACACACACACAAAAAAAGAAAGAAACAAACAAAAAAAACCCCTCAGAAACCCATAGCAGAGAAGGGTTTGAGATTTGAAACCAGGGGTCCTCTCCCAAGTGGCCTCTCTTAAAAAAAAAATTTACTATTTTATGTATATGAGTATACTGCCTGCATGTGTGTAAGTGTACCCACGTCATGCAGTGCCTGCAGAGGTCAGAAGAGGGTGTCAGATCCCCTGGACCTGGAGTTACAGAACGTTCTTAGGTGCCCTGTAGGTGCTAGGAATTGAACCCAGGTCCTCGGCAAGAGAAGCCAGTGCTCTTAATCCCTGAGCCATCTCTCCAGCCCCTCCAGGTACCAATGGCAAGGAAAGGAAGTGAGAGCAGTGATGGTCAGAAGGTGGCCAGCTGGTCCTCCCTGGCCTGGCCAAACGGATGACTTGTCCAAGGCCCCACTGGTCTCAGAGCCTCCTTCCTGCTGTGACCATCCAGGCCCTGTGCATCCCCATTCCCTACCCAGGTCCCGGCAGGCCCCTGCCCCACAGCTCCCTCCTGGCACTTCCATCACTGTGGGAAAGCCTTCTCCTGCCCAGTCACCTAAGGGACTCTTCTGGGACAAGCTGTGGCATTGGGAAAAGGATGAGGTTGCTCACAGGACTGTGATCAGCTTGAGTTCTTTGCTTTTTTCTTGGGCCTTTCTAAGCTTTTGATTCTCACCAAGTCTTATCCTCCAGTGTTTTGGGGAGAACCAAGCAGAGGGACAAGAGAATTGAGCAGGTTTGGAGAGCAAACCTATCTAGGGTTAGGTTTCCAAATCCTTTGACTATCACGGAAACCTTGAGAAAACTGTCCCTACTGAGGGCCTCAGTTTCCCCAAGGAGAAGTGAAGAAGTTATTGACAGTAGCACAGCCATGAGGCGAGAGCAGAAGGGAAAGGATGAGATGGAATGCAGATGGCAAGGGCAGAAGGCCGGGTGAGACAGGAAGAGCAGGGTGAGACAGGAAGAGCCGGGTGAGACAGGAAGAGCCGGGTGAGACGGGAAGAGCAGGGTGAGATGGGAAGAGCCGGGTGAGACGGGAAGAGCCGGGTGAGATGGGAAGAGCCAGGTGAGATGGGAAGAGCCGGGTGAGACAGAAGAGCAGGGCAGAGACAGAAAAGCACGCCTCTGCGTTGCCACAGGTGCATCTCTCAGGCCAGAGTGTGGTCTGAGTCCCTTGTCTCTGGCCAGAAGGGGCCTCAGCGGAGAGGATGGCTGTGGGTAGGCGGAGAAGGCCCTCAGGAGCCTTCTAGCTACTCCATTTGCTGCCCAGGCTTCCTGATACCTCCTGGTCCAAAGCAGACTGAGGAGGGCTGTGGCCGGGAGGGCAGTAGCCAGCAGAGATGGAGTCAAGACACTGCTGTGAGAGTCCCAGGATGAGCTTTGCTCTGGGGGTGGTGATTTGGGGGCAAAAGCCTACTTTTCCCCATATACCATCCAGGGTGTGGCCTGGCAACTCTCCCTACCCTTCCCTGCCACATTGCCAGAATTCATTTTGTTAAACCAAAATAGGAGGAAAGTTGAGGGCTATGGCAGCAAGCCCAGGCTTGGGGGAGAGGAAGGCCCAGGCTGTGGCCTGTCCAGGAAATGGTCCCTGCCCCATGAGGACTTGAGGCTCAGGTGCCTCACCCCACCCTTTCATTCCCTCCATCCCTGGCAGCACAGCCACCGTGGTGAGCATAGCCATTTCCAGCTGTCCTGAGTCCCAACCACTCGTCATAGCCAGCCACGAGCCCTGCTCCCCGTCACCGACCAATGTGACCAGTCTTCATCCCTGGCCTCGTCACTGTCCTCTCTCACTGGCTTCTCTCCTGACCTCTGCTCTCATAACCAATTTCTACACTGTGGAAGAGGGGTCCAGTCCTCACCCATGTGGGCCAGGTTTACGTGCCCTCTGCCCTCACCCTAGCTCTGCCCTCTCAGGTGGCCTCTTCACATTCAGTGGAGTTTTAGCTGAGAAGGAGTAAGAACTGCTTGCTAAGGCTGGGCTTAGTTAATGATGGGGTTGGATTCTTGTCTGCCCTCAGTCCTCAGTGCTGATGTCCTGGCCTGCTCGCCACGGCCCCACCAATCACCAGTCTTGCACAGATGTGGATGAGTGTGCTGAGGGCAATGGTGGCTGTCAGCAGATCTGTGTCAACATGATGGGCAGCTATGAGTGCCACTGCCAAGAAGGCTTCTTCCTAAGCGACAACCAGCATGCTTGTATCCAGTGGCCAGAAGGTGAGTCTGACCTGGGAGGCCCACAGGCTTCTCTCCCCAACTTCGCCCAATACCCCACATCTCACCTTCCAGATCCTTCTCTGCTTCTCAGCTCAATCAAAGCTGAAGAGCTCCATGCACCAGCAATGTAGTGAAAAATCTAGGGGAACAGATTCACAATCAGGTCAATATGATATCGAGGCTACTTTTGGGTGTTGTATTAGAGTTCTCTAAAGAAACAGAAGCAACAGGATGAATATATACCTATATACAATTTATTGATTTGCTCACATGACAGAGTTCAAGGAGTCCAACAGTAGCTGCACTGCACTGGAGAGGCTGAGAATCCAGGGAACTGCTCAGTCCGCAAGGCTGGATGTCTCAGTAGTCCCAATCTGGTGCTGAAGACCCAATGGATTCCAGGAGATCTGCCGGTCTCGGTACACGCTGGGATCGTAGGGTTGATCACAGCAGCAAGACAAACTCACCAGTGAGAGAGAGGCAAGCTGCAGGCAAACCGTGGCCTTTAATACTGCCTGCTGGCAGAAGGTAATGCCCACATTTGGGGTGGGCCATCTGGGTTGAGGTAGTCCCATCCGAAGATCCTTTTTCTCTTATTTGTTCCTTAGTCCAGTCAAGTTGACACCCAGGATTAACCATCATAGGTGTTCTGTGGTCCAGACCCAAGGCAATACTGTCTCTATTTCTGGGAATTTGAGTGTCTGTAAGCCGTGTCTGTAGGAGGGCCTCACCATGGCCTGGGTTGGGAAGTATGTCGGGCAGCAGCCCTCCAGGGTATGTGCTGTCTGGTTCCATGGCTCATTCCCTCAAAGCCTATGACACTGTGAGGGCAGTAACAACATCTAATCTTTGTGTTCCCAGCACCTAGCACATCGCCCTGCCTGTTGGTGGGAGCATAATATACTTTGTGGCACAGTAATTATCTATACTAATTACTTCCCACTCATTTTATAGGTTTGCTGTTCATCTTCTTGCAGTTTCTAGCTCAGTGTAAGCCCTCTGAGGAAAGAGATCCTGCCTTCCATTTTTCTGGGTTCTTTCTAAATTCCAAGTACCTGTCACTGCTCTGAGACACTGAGTTGTCTGGAGGTCAGGGTGGCCATGCAGATGTCCTTTAGGCTGGCATCAATACTGCCAGTGTGTGCATTCTGCTCACTGGCATAGCATTGTGGGTAAACCAGACTAGGCACGGGGAAGAATAGTCCCCCTGGGTGGCACCCTTAATGGAAACCTCATAATGTCTTTGACTGCAACTGTTTCTACCCCACTGAGGCCTCCAGGTGCAGACAGATCATCACCCCTCTCCTCTTCCCTTTTAGAAGGAATGAACTGCATGAACAAGAACCACAGCTGTGCTCACATTTTTCCGGAGACCCCCCAAGGGCAGCATTGCCTGTGAATGCCGCCCGGGCTTCGAGCTCACCAAGAACCAACGGGATTGTAAATGTGAGACACTTGGGTGTGGGACAGTGAGGGATGGGGGGGTGAGGGCCTCAGTAGCCAGAGGGCAGGGCTAGGAGGAAAGAGGACTGGGGGTACTGGAGGGCAATACATTGAGGAAAGAGGGCAGCTTCCCAGCTGTGCAGATCTGCGGGCCAGGAAGAAGCAGGCTGCTGGGCCTCCTCCCTCTGTGCAGTGACTTGCAACTATGGCAATGGCGGCTGCCAGCACACATGCGTTGACAGAGAGCAGGGTCCCCGGTGCGGCTGCCATGTCAAGTTTGTGCTCCATACTGATGGGAAAGCATGCATTGGTGGGTGAAGCCAGGGGACAACTCAGTCTATTTGTGACAGGGTGGGAATGGGCCCTTGGGAACTGCTGGGCAGCAGAGACCCAAAGTTTCTAGGTGCTGGAGTAACTGATGAAGGAATGAAGACCCAGACTATGCCAATCCAGTGGGAGACAGCTCTGAGAGACTAAAAGGCAACTGGACCCTCTGCCCTCCCCAGAGCCGCCTCCTCCTCTTCCTCCCAGGATGAAGCTCTGCCAACCTAGGAAGCATTAGTAGAGGTGCTGCTGGTCAACTAAGGCTGTGGGGCGACGGGGAAGAGAAAGAGGGAGGTCAGCTAATCAGCAGACCTGGTCCTGGCTGACTAGCATAGTGAGGCGTGAGCTGCCACGCCCAGTTTCCCTACCATGAAGCCCAGCAGGGACGCAGGGCTTCATCCTGACAAGTGAGGAAGCTCCAGGCATCTCCTTCCTTTTCCCCTTCTCTGCTTACTCTTTGGCAAGTTCTCTTTCTGCTCCTTCGCCCGATACCCTGAGCCCCATCTCGCCTCCAGCATCCAGCAGTGCTTCCTTCTCCACTCTGCCTGGGGCCTGCCCACTCCATCCTTCCATCCTCTCAGTACCTGATTTCCCTTTCCTGAATTCCTCAGTGTGACCGCTTCTTGTCTCCAGGTACCCTGAATAAGCTGAATTCCTTAGATTCCAAACTCCCAAAGTTATAGATCTTCAGCAGACAGGATGACAGGAGGAGGTGTCCCCTTAGAGAAGTGGTGGCTTTGTCTGGGTCTTGAGCCAGGCAGGGGCATACATTTTTAGGGGGGCTGTCCATCTAGTGGGCTACAACAGTCTGGGCAAGGAGAGGTATGAGCATAGTAGCTCTGTGTAAATCCCTGTGTGTCCAAGATAAGAAATTCAGCTTAAGGAAGGACTAAGCGTTCCCTTGCCCCCAGAGACCTGTCCCTTTCACTGCAGACACAGGGTAGGGGAGCAGACAGTGCTGTCACAGGGTTCTCTCAGTCCCTGCAGCAACTCTTCCAGACCCTGGAGTACACACCTGGCTCTGAAGTGCTGCTGTATTTGGAAACTCTCATGCTGTGATGTCTCTCAGTTCACTCTTCAAAGACCCTAAAATGTCTTCAGGTCTTCATGTCGCCTTCTCTGGCTGGGTTGCTCCAGCTTCTTTGAGATTCTCCTGATAGGTCTAACTCTTTGGCTTTCCAAACCTCCCACCACACATATATCACAGGTCTCCCAGAAGAAACTGCATGTGTTCCCCAGGGAGAAGATGCATGAGCTGGGATAGAGCTTGGAGTCCCATAGAGGATGCGGGGCTCCCTCTTGGCTTTCCGTTCCCAGAATCTCAGACATGGCTACTTGGGAAAACACCCTCATCAAACTTGAGATCTTCTCTAACCCAAGACCCCCTCTACCATCTAGGCTGCCCCAAGTGAGGCGGGGAGAGACAATGAGGCTGCATTCTTTCCGTAGCTCTTTCTCTGCTCTGAAGGAACTGAGTGAACTTATTCGGCTTGTGTCTCATTTTTCTCTCAGTTGTCATTGGTGCCACCAGGATGCTCAGGGAAGGCAGTGTAGTTGAGCCAAAAGGGATGCGGGAGGTGGCTGAAAGTGTTGATGTGTTATGTGTGGGAGACAAAGAGTGTCTGAAGTGACAAGCTGAAGAGAAATGGCGCTTGGTCTGTAGCCATGGCGTTTGGTCTCTGGCCAAAAGGCGCTGGCTGAAGAACACAGTGCGCATGCTTTCAGTAACTTTTAAGATGATATGTTATGTTACCTTGTCAACTTTATGAACATGGCATTTTACATAAGAAATTGTATCTATGAACACAAAACTTCTTACATAAGGAACTGTATGTATAGACGTGAAGCTACTGATTGGCTCAATACTGGTATAAATATTCTTGGTTTTTAAGCTTCTGTTGTAGTAATAGTAGTATTAGTTGTTAGTAGTGTTAGTAATTGCATGCAATTGTGAATAACATTAAGAATTATAAAAGTTAAGAAGTGAATGGCGCCATTAAAAGAAACTACAAAGAATAAGTTAGATGAGTGATTCATTCCCAGTCTGCCTGGGATGATTCGCACCGCTGGATGGTACAACTGGTGGCCCGCCAAGGGGAGTGCGGGAACCTTGCTGCAGCACTTTAGTTTCATCGTCTGAGGAACTGAGGAACCCTGCAGGTAAAAAAGCTCTGGGCCCAGAGTGTTAAGGGAGCAGGGAAATAAGATATAAAAAATAGAAACTAGAAGTAGAAAAATAAAAAATAAAATAAAGAAAAAAGAAAATAGAAAAAGGGAGCTGGAAAATAAAATGGGCACAGAAATATCAAGAAATCAGATGACAAGAGTCATAAAAGATTTGTTAAAGTCCAATGGGACTGCTATAAAAGATAGTACGGCAAAAACTTATGTAGAAACCATGTTAAAGGTGAGTCCATGGTTTCTGGAAGAAGGTTTTTTAAATGTTCCTCATTGGGAACAACATAAAAAAGACTTAGAAAGACAAGAAGATTTAGAGCCACTTCCTAAGGGAACATTTCCAATGTAGCAGTTAATTACAGAATGCCTTGGCTCCTCTAAGCCTATGGTTAAGGTTCAAATCTCCCGTGGGAAGGAAACGTTGGAGGAAATAAGAGAGCAGGAATCCCAAAGAAATGGAGAGGAATCAGAGGGGGAAGAATTAAGTGGAGATGAGTTAGAACAAGATTTGGAAAAGGATCCACTTCCAATGAAGTCTTCGCCTCCACCCCTGCTATGGGGAGAGATAAAGAGAGACAGAGGGAGGCCATGGAGAGAGGTTAAACAAGACAAAGGGAGGCCATTACCTTCTTTCTGGGATATTGATGAGGTCACCACCTGTATAAAGAGGCTATTTAAAGTTAGCAGTGACTCCAAAGGGAATGGCAATGGCCTGTCATAGAGGATCAGAATCAACAAAGATGTCACCAGCTACTAGATTTTAAATCAATTAAACAATTATATTTTTTTAATTTTATTTATTTTTTATGTATATGAATGTACTGTCTGCATGTAGGTTTGTGCACCTGTGTCGTGCAATGCTGCAGAGGTCAGAGAGGGTTTTGGATTCCCCTGGAACTGGAGTTAAAGACGGTTCTCAGCCACCATGTGGGTGCTGGGACTCAAACCCAGGTCCTCTGCAAGAGCACTTGGTGCTCTCAACCGCTAGGCCATCTCTCCAGCCCCTCAAACAATTAAAAGAAGCTGTGGCTACTTATGGTCCTCAGGCACCTTTCACTGTTAGTATGCTGGAAACTCTGGCTGGTATGAATTTATGCCCTAAAGATTGGAAAAGATCATGTAGGGTGGTCCTCTGGGGCAGAGGCAATGTTTGTGTTTTTCCTCAGGATGAAGAGGTGCCTCGGTGGATTCCAGAATGGCTGATTAGACAGATAAGCCCTCCAAAAGACAATCAGGATGATGCCAGAGATGACAGCAACGCGGATCCCAACTACTAACCCATCTAAAAAGGCTGTAAAACCCGTTGCTATTGAAAATTTGTTTTTAGCCATGTGTGTTTTACTTTCTGCTATTTCTTTTGGCCAAGCAGTAAACGTAAATTATTAGGTTTATATTCCTAATCCTCCTATGTTAGAACCTATGTATTGGGGAGATATGGATTTACAAGTTTACACTACTCCAAAGATTCTCTCCCCACCATGGAATGATTTTACTTCTTTAAACATTAATGATGGCACAAAATATAATTTTACTCATTCCATGGAAAAGATTCCCATTTGTTTAGGCTCTGGTGAATTTTGCTTGCCTTTGGCATACCAACATTGGTTATTGCCAGGAATAAATATAACCGGAAGCTGGACACGATGCTTACAGCAACTTTCTGCATGGTCTATAAATCAGACATGGGATCAAGTTATTAAAAAAATGAAATTGACATTGCCAAATTGCCCTGATTTTACTTATATTGGATTAAAATATAAACAATTTATATGGTCTGAATGCTTAGATAAATTTGGAAAAATTATTAAAAACCGATGGGTCAATTGGAGACCATATGGGCTCTTTGTTAAAACTTGTTCAGGGGCTGGAGAGATGGCCTAGCGGTTAAGAGCGCCAACTGCTCTTGCAGAGGACCCGGGTTCTATCCCCAGCACCCACATGGCAGCTGAGAACCGTCTTTAACTCCAGTTCTAGGGGAATCCGACACCCTCTTCTGATTTCTGCGGCATTGCACGGCACGGGTGCACAAACCTACATGCAGACAGTACATTCATACATATAAAAAATAAATAAAAATTATAAAAAAAAAACTTGTTCAGAATGGAATGCTATTACTTGTGATTTGCTTAAAACAGTCAAAATGACTGAGGACCCGAAACAGAAAGACACCATCTATGTATGATAGGCAGCAATTAATGGCTTGGGGTGATGGTGGTATTTCAGACAATCGATTGGCCATTTTGACATCTGCTGCAGTGCAGACTCATTTGTGGAAACTGGCTGCAGTTATCAAGCCAATACACCTGTTTAATGGAAGTTTTGCTGGGACTTCAGTGTCAGCTGCTATCTATACATTTAGAAAATTTAGTAGCACTAATATTACTGCTTGTGTACCTTTGCCTTATGTAATTCTTATAGGAACTTAAAGTTTTTCATCTAATATTTCCTGTGTTGAATGTAGACTTTTCTCCTGTATTAATACTTCTGTTAGTTTAAATGGTAATGAATCTTTAATGATTTTGCAACAAAAAACTCACATGTGGATGCCTATAAATCTTGGTAGGCCTCGGGCCCATGATCCTTTAGATCCTGTAATTTTGGAATTTTTAAAAAAGATTTTAAAGCGTGTTAAACATATGATAGGAATTGTTGTTGCTGTAATTTTAAGCCTTATCGCAGTTACTACAACTGCTGCTGTATCTGGTATTGCTTTACATAGTACTATTCAAACTAAACATTTTGTAGAACAATGGCATCAGGATTCTTATACTATGTGGTCCCATCAAGTTGAAATTGACTCTCGTTTGCAAACTGAAATAGATGTGTTAAAACAAATGGTAGGGTGGTTAGGAAAAAAGATGTTGTCGTTGCAGGAACAATTGCATCTTAGATGTGATTGGAACTCAACTACTTTCTGTATTACTGACTTGCAATATGATGAAACTGTTATAGAATGGAAGGAGTTTCAAGCTTATTTACATGGTAATGCATCAATGAAGGCAAAAATTATAAAACTTAAAAGAGAAATTGAGGATACTTTTGCTAAAAGTATGTTTAATGAGGATGCTGCTACTGTTGCACAAATATTTGCTGATAAACTTACAGGATTAGATCCAAAAGGAATGTTACAAAGTATAACTCATACTGCTGGAGGAATATTTGGAGTTTTAGCCATTGTAATTAGTCTATCTGGATTGTCCTATCTTTGTTGTATTAAGCCAAATCAAGAAAATCTAAATTTAATCTGGATGAAACTTCTTACATTGAAAACTAATAAGGGCAAAACTTGTGGAAGTTGTGGAAACTCAGACATGGCTTGAGTGAGGCGTGGCAGAGGGCATGCCTCCTACACTGTTTTTCTATATTTATCTACAGGATGTTCTTTGGGAGCTGGCTCTTGGGCAGGTCAACATGCCCAGGAGTTACTCATCAATGGACTGTACTATACTACAACTAAAATAATGGACTAATCAACTATGGACTGGATTATTCACAAATTTAAAACAATACTAATCAACTATGGACTGGATTATTCTGAAATTGGAAAAAAATATGGACTGTGCTGGGACTCAGGCGATGGACTGACAAGTCCATTGTTTTAACTCCTGCGCATGCTCTGCTGGACTATAATGGGCTGAGCTGTGGAAGCAGCCAGTGCACGCGGGTTGCTCTTACAGTTTAACCTTTTGCCCTAAAAAATGAAGAAAATGCCAAAAAATGACTCATTCAACTAGATGGCCAGTAGTCAAAGACTGGTAAGTCCACATTCTAGACTGATCAACCTAAGACAGGACCCTGACGCTTAGAGTCAGGACTCTGATGATGGGTAAGACAGTCCTGAGATGTAGAGACACCTAAGACAGGCACAGTCTATCTAAAGACAGGCACGGTCTATCTTGAGTGCATGGTAGCCCCACGACTCACTCCCCTGTGTAAAACAAAAAGGGGGAACTGTGGGAGACAAAGAGTGCCTAAAGTGACAAGCTGAAGAGAAATGGCACTTGGTCTGTAGCCATGGCATTTGGTCCGTGGCCAAAAGGCGCTGGCTGCAGAACACAGTGCGCATGCTTCAGTAACTTTTAAGAGGATATGTTATGTTACCTTGTCAACTTCATGAACATAGCATTTTACATAAGAAATTGTATCTATGAACACAAAACTTCTTACATGAGGAACTGTATCTATAGAGGTGAAGCTACTGATTGGCTAAATACTGGTATAAATATTCTTGGTTTCTAAGCTATTGTTGTAGTAATAGTAGCATTAGTTGTTAGTAGTGTTAGTAATTGCATGCAATTGTGAATAACATTAAGAATTATAAAAGTTAAGAAGTGAATGGTGCCATTAAAAGAAACTACAAAGAATAAGTTAGATGAGTGATTCATTTGCAGTTTGCCTCTGATGATTCGGGATGCTGGATGGCGCATTTGAAAGTGAACAGGTGTAGCCGGGCGTGGTGGCACACGCCTTTAATCCTACCACTTGGCAAGTGGATCTTTGTGAGTTCAAGGCCAGCCTTAAGTAAACAATCATATCATCAGCAAATAGGGATAGCTTGACTTCCTCTTTTCCAATTAGTACTCCTTTAATTTCCTTTTCTTGCCTTATTGCTCTAGCAAGTGTTTCAAGCACTATATTGAAGAGGAGTGGTGATAGGGGGCAGCCTTGCCGAGTTCCTACCTTTAAAGGGAATGTTTCTGTCATTTCCCCATTTAGGATGATATTGGCTGTGGGTTTCCTGTATATGGCTTTGATTACATTGAGGAATGATCCCTCCAATCCAATTCCTTCTAGGACTTTAAGCATGAAGGGATGCTGGATTTTGTCAAAGGCTTTTTCAGCATCAATTGAGATGATGGTGTGGTTTTTGTCTTTGATTCCGTTTATGTGTTTGATGATGTTTATTGATTTTCGTATGTTGAACCATCCCTGCATCTCTGGTATGAATCCAACTTGGTCATGATGGATGATCTTCTTGATGTGGGTCTGTATGCGATTTGCCAGTATTCTGTTTAGAATTTTGGCATCTGTGTTCATGAGGGAGATGGGTCTATAATTCTCCTTTTTAGTTGGATCTTTGCCTGGTTTTGGTAATAGAGTGATGTTGGCTTCATAGAAGGAATTTGGGAGAATTCCCTCTGATTGTATACTTCTAAACAGTTTCAGAAATAATGGTTGTAGGTCTTTTTGAAATGTTTTATAGAATTCTGCTGTGAAACCGTCTGGGCCTGGGCTTTTTTTAGTTGGGAGGCTTCTTACTACATCCTCTATTTCTTCATATGTTATGGGTCTGTTTAAGCTGCTGGTCTCCTCTTGGCCAAGCTTTGGTGATTCCCAGGATTTCAGATATTCATCCATTTCTTCTAGATTTTCAAACTTGGTAGAATATAGGTTCTTGTAATATTCCCATATAATTTTCTTGATCTTTTCCTTGTCCGTTGTGATATTTCCCTTTTCATCACAGATTGTATTGATTTGGAGTTGTTCCTTCTTTCTTTTTGTTAACTGGGCTAGAGGTCTGTCTATCTTGTTTATTCTTTCAAAGAACCAACTTTTGGCTTCATTGATTTTTTGTATTGTTTTCTTTGTTTCTATTTCATTGATTTCTGCTCTGATTTTTGTTATTTCTTCCTGTCTGTTGCGTTTAGGGTTCATCTGTTGTTGCCTCTCAAGTGCTTTTAGCTGTAGTGTTAGATCATTCACTTGTGCTCTTTCTGTTTTTCTAATGTAGGCACCCAGGGCTATAAACTTCCCTCTTAGGACTGCTTTTAAGGTATCCCATAGGTTTTGTTGTGTTGTATTGTCATTGTCATTCAGTTCCAGGAATGTTTTTATTTCTTTCTTTATCTCTTCCTTGACCCATTCATTATTCAAGAGTGTGTTGTTTAGTCTCCATGTGTTCTTGTAGGCAGGAGGGCTTGTCCTGGTGTTGATGTTGAGCTTTATTGCACTGTGGTCTGACAGAATGCATGAAATTATTTCAATCTTTTTGTATTTGTAGAGGTTTCTTCTGTGTCCCAGTATGTGGTCAATTTTGGAGAATGTTCCGTGGGGTGCTGAGTAGAAAGTGTATTCTCTGGTATTAGGATGGAATATTCGGTAGAGGTCTATGAGGTCCATTTGGTGTATCATATCGTTCAGTTCAGATGTCTCTCTGTTTATTCTTTGTCCTGTTGACCTATCCAAAGGACTCAGTGGGGTATTGAAGTCCCCTACTATGAGTGTACTGGGGTTAGTGTGTGACTTGTGGTCCTGGAGAATTGTCTTTATAAAGTTTGGTGCACCAGAGTTTGGGGCATATATATTCATGATTGTGAAATCTTCTTGGTGAATTGTTCCTTTGATAAAAATGTAATGGCCTTCTTTGTCTCTTCTGATTTCTTTTACTTTGAAGTCTATTTTGTCTGATATTAAAATAGCAGCACCTGCTTTCTGTTTGGTACCATTTGCTTGGAATATTTTTTTCCATCCTTTCACTTTAAGGTGGTGCCTGTCCTTGAAGGTAAGATGTGTTTCTTGCAGACAGCATATTGATGGGTTCTGTTTCCTAATCCAACCTCCCAGTCTGTGTCTTTTGATTGGGGAATTTAGTCCATTAAAATTTAAGGTTATGACTGATAGGTTTGTGTCACTTCCTTTTGCTTTATTATCCATTTGCAGTTTTGGTTAGGGTTTTTCTTTTGCAGTTATGCTTTTATTGATTTCTCTTTCTAGGTGCCTGGGGATGGTTGCTCCTTTCTTCTGTCTTTTGAATTGCTTCAAGTATTCTCTGAAGGGTTGCTTTTCTGGACATGTATTCTTTCAACTTGTTTATGTCATGGAAGGTTTTTCTCTCTCCTTCAACTATAATCGACATTTGTGCTGGGTATAGTAACCTGGGTTGGCATCTATTGTCCTTTAACACTGGGAATGCTTCGCTCCACATTCTTCTTGCTTACATAGTTTGCACTGAGAAGTCAGTTGTAATTCTGATAGGTTTCCCCTTATAGGTCACTTGTTTTTCTCTTGTGGCTTTAAGGATTTTGTCTTTGTTTTGGGTGTCTAGAATTTTAACTATGATGTGGCATGGAGAGTTTCTCTTCTGGTCTTGTCTGTTTGGGGTTCTGTGTGCTTCTTGTATTTGTATTGGTTTGTCTTTTTTTAGTTTGGGGAAATTTTCATCTATTATTCTGTTGAAGATCTGATCAATATCATTCTCTTGGGATTCTTCTCCTTCCTCTATTACTATGATTCGGAGATTTGATCTTTTCATAGTGTCCCACAGTTCCTGGTTGTTCCATTTTGTGTATTTTTAAATTTCTCATAATCTTTCCTTGAGGTTTTTAGTTGTTCTTTGTTATCTTCCAGGTCTGATATTCTTTGTTCTGCTTCCTACATTCTGCTTCTGAGGCTTTTTCCATTCCTTTCCTCTTGATTGGTTAAGTGTTTGATTTTCTTTTTCATTTTGTCTTCTGATTTCTTTCATATTTCCACTTCCTTTTGGAGCTTCTCAATCCCTTCTTGTAGCTCTTTGCTTCACTTGTTGGTTTCCTTATCTTTTTCAACATGGGATCTTTTCAGTGTTTCCACTTCCTTCTTGAGTTCTTGGTTCTTTTTTCTTAATTCTTCAATTTGCTCTTTATAATCTTGCATTTCTTTAAGTATGTTCACGATTGTTTCTGATATGTGTCCTGGGCCATCCCCAGGGGGATCCCACTGTAGGAATCTTCCACAGGGTTGGTAGAGGTAGAGCTTGGTGTGGGATTATCCAGCACCTTTCCCATATTGTCTCTTCTTCGTGTTCCTGGCATATGGCTTTCTCCTTGCCTGTATTCCAATGTGAGTCCCAAATGCCTCTTCACTGTGTTGAAGGCTTGCTTTGCTTGCTTCCTTCAGATGCCTTTGTAATTCCAGTTGGGGTGGAGGGGGGCTCTTTAGCCTTCACCCCAGTACCTGTGCTTCAGAAGGTCTTGGGAGATCTCCCATAAATACATTTTTAAAAAGGGCTTGCTGCCAAGCCTGATGACCTGAGTACTATCACCAGGCCCCACATGATGAAGGAAATAACTGACTTCAATAGGTTTTCCTCTGACTTCTACACTTGCACAGTGCATGTGGTTACTCCTACCTCTACCAATACATAAATAAATGTAAAAAGCAATAGAACACAAATCTCGGTGGGTGGAACAAAAGCACACACTGGCTAAAGTATTTCTGGCTGGCCTCCAGCCTGTGCTGTTCCAAATGTAGATCTTGGGGTCAAATGTGCAATTGGAAATTTATATCAGAGCCAACAGGTGAAAAGTCTCACCTTGATGACAGGTGTCATATCTGAATCCTAAGAAATGGAAGATATTCAGCTTTGTTGTCTTTGCATCCATTTACAGTTTCTGTGGAGAAATTCCTTCAAGGTGTGGGAAATTAGTCTCCCTAAGTTCTGTTTCATCTCTGTCACTCTGGATGTCCTGACTTCAGTCTCTTGGCCAGTGTCTCCTGCAAGAGCAGTCAGTACTCTTAACTGCTAGGCCATCTCTCCAGCCCCATGTTTTTTTTTTTTTTTTTTTGAGACAGGATCTCCCTGTAGCTCTGTCTGTCCTGGAACTCACTCTGTAGACCAGGCTGGCCTTGAACTCATAGAGTTCTGCCTATGTCTGCCTCCAAGTGCTAGGATTAAAGGCATGTGCCACCATGCCCGGCTCCTTTTGCATTTTATAATCCAGTAGGAAAATCACATCACATGACATCTGTCATGTTCTACAGGTCATAACATCATTAACCCATGTAGGTTCAAGAGAAGAGGAAAAAGAAAAAGGCCCCACCCTTTGGCGAGAGTGCCAAGGTTATGGGAGAATGTATGGGACTGGAAATATTACCTTGGCCACACTGGAAGATTAAAATCTATCCCAATGGAAGTGTCCAGGGGAAAAAAATGGGAAAAATGTGGATTCAGCACCTTAAAACTCAAATTCCAGGGAACTAGCCCAAGCAACACACAGTACTCCTTTGGGCTTGGACATAGAGAGGGGCTGCCCGCTGTGCTGATCTGACTATCTGAGTACTGCAACAAGAAACACCCTCTGTGGCTTGTCTTGAAACTTGTGGGAAACTAAGCGAGTAGAGATGCTCTCCAAGATGTTCTGGAAGGCAGACTCTTATAGCCTCTGTAAGGAGAACACACCATCTTGGCTACCCTGGGTGTCTTGGTGGAGACCAAGGTTGACTTGGCCCACCCCAGGGGGCCACGTGTCCTGATAAAGGGGAGCAGGGCTTCAGGGCACCCTCCTCCCCAAGTGGGTTTGCTGCATCTAGAGAAAGTGACACCTGAGCTGGGTAGGAAGGACAGCCAGGGGCTGACCAGAGCAGGGAGCGGAGCACGGAGTTCTCTGCAGAGGAGCCTCACCTGTAAGTGTGTGTGTGTGGGGGGGGGTATCAGAAGGGGGGGGAGGGAAGGAAGGAGCAGACCCTAGCACCGCATCCAGCAGGCCTGCCCCAGAGCAGCTCCCATGGCTCAGCGGTTTTGTCTGCATTCTCTCCAGGACATCAGGAAATGCTTGCTCTCCTCCATTAGAGTATGTCAATGTGCACATGTGTTCATACATGTGTATGTGTGGTTGACCATAGACAGCAAGTGAATGTGGGAAGAGAGACAGGTCGATGAAGGAGGAGAAAAAGAGGAAAAACGGGTCTACAAAGAGATGGCTAAGAGCACTGGCTGCTCTTATAGGGGACCCAAGTTCGAGTCCCAGCACCCACATGGTAGCTAACAACCATCTGAAACTCCAGTTTCAGAGAATCCAACTCTTCCTCCTTCTGACCTCTAAAGGCATTGCATGACACTGGTGCACGTACATACATGTAGTTAATATACTCATACACATAACATTTAGAAACTAATAAAATATGTTTTAGAGGAAGAAGGAAAAGAAGGTAAGGGAGGAGGAAGACGGAAGTAGGGGGAGGCAAAGGAGAAAGAAAATGAGGAAGAGAGGAAGGGGAAGAAAGAGAAGAAGGAAGAAGTGGGGAAGAAGAAGAGAAAAAAAGAGGAAAAAACAGGATTGGGGAAAGGAAAAGGGAAGGCTGGGCAGACAAAAGCCCCCTTCCTTTTTTGTTGGTGCTGTGGTACTGGGAATTGAACCTATAGCTTCACACATGCTAGCTAAGTCCTTTACCACTGAGCTCTATTCCCAGCCAAGGACATTTTCACAATATGGCCTTAAGCTGGCCTGAGCCCCTGGGCCCCATCTGAGAGCTTTGCTCTGTCCTGTAATCATTCTGTATTCTGGTCTTCCAGCACTATCTGTCCCCAGCTTCCACGTTTGTGTTTCCCTAGTGTGGTTGTTAATCTTGATTGTCAACTTGACTGGATTTAGAATCACCTAGGAGATATGCTTCTAGATGTGTCTGTGACAGCATTTCCAGAGAGGCTGAACTGAGGGGGGCACCTAACTTGAATATGAGGCCTCATCCCATGAGCCGCGGTCCCAGGATGAAGAAGAAGGAGAACGTGAGCTCAGTACCAGCACTTATCTGTCTGTCTGTTTCCTGTCAGTGAACATGTGACAAGCCACCTCATCCTCCTGCTGTCATGCCTTCCCTACTCTCAAACTTTGAGTCAAAAATAAACCCTTCTTCCTTAAATTTTGTCAGGTATTTTGTCACAGCAATGAGAAAAGTAACTAACACAGTTGGCATTCTCAGTTTAACAAATAGACACTGGGATGCAGTCTAGCTTGGAGAAGCGAGTCTCTGCGACAGTGGAGAAGTACCTTTGACATGCACAGTCTGCTGGGCTGCTGCCCCTCCCCTCTTCCTCTCCTTCCTGCATTGGCTTAGTGAATTTTGCCTTAAGCTGCTCTATGCTGGGACAAGGCATGGCAGTTCATGTACTACTCTGTATTAGTTAAGACTGGGTTTTGGGCTGGAGAGATGGCTTATAGGTTAAGAGCACTGAGTGCTCTTGCAGAGGACCCGGGTTCAATCCCCAGCACCCACATAGTAGCTGAAAACCATCTTTAACTCCAGTTCCAGGGGAATCCAACACCCCCTTCTGACCTCCGCGGCATTGCAGGACACAGGTGCACAGACCTGTATGCAGACAGTACATTCATACACATAAAAAAATAAATAAATAAAATAAAACCACTGGGTTTTGTGGAGACTTATCCTAAAATGCAAATGACAGAGATATGCCCAAGACAGAATTCCTTTCCATGTTTAGGAAGTCCAAATTCAGACATATCAGATAACCCTGCCACTGCACATGGTGGGGAACCTGAGCTTCTTGTGGCTCCACAATATATGGTTTCTATGGTGGGTCTTTTTCTCTTTCTTTCTTTCTTTCTTTCTTTCTTTCTTTCTTTCTTTCTTTCTGGTGGGTCTTTTTCTCTTTCTTTCTTTCTTTCTTTCTCTCTCTCTCCCTTCCTTCCTTCCTTCCTTTCCTTCTCTCTCCCCCTCTCTCTCTTTCTTTTCTCTCTATTTCTCTGGATCTCTGTATGTCTTGTCTCCATCTCTCTCTGGTGCTGGGGATGGAACTCAAGGATTCCTATGTGCTAGGCAAGCCCTGTATAACTGAGTCACACTTCCAGGCCTCTGTTGTGGTTTGAGATCCTGTCTAGATATTCTTCCACAGTCCTCCCAACCAGGTGGATTCTCCAAGGACTCAAATGACAGAGGTGTTAGGATGTGTGATTTCCAAAGCTTTGATGAGTACCCCTCTTCCTCCTCCTCCTCCTCCTCTTCCTCCTCCTCCTTTTCTTCCTCCAGTTCCTTCTCCTCTTCCTCCTCTTCCTTCTCTTCCTCTTCCCCCTCCTCTTCCTCCTGTTCCTCCTCTTCCTTCTCCTCTTCCTCCTCCTCTTCTTCCTCCTGCTCCTTCTCCTGTTCCTCCTGTTCTTCCTCCTCTTCCTTCTCTTCCTCCTCTTCCCCCTCCTCTTCCTCCTGTTCCTCCTCTTCCTTCTCCTCTTCCTCCTCTTCTTCCTCCTCCCCCTCCTCCTCTTCTTCTTCCTCCTCTTTCTTCTCTTTCTCCTCCTCTTGTACCTCTCCTTTCCCTCCTTTTCTTCCTTCTCCTCTTTCCAGTTGTACATTTTGTTTTTGTCTAGTTTTGTGTTTGTTTTGAGACAGGATCTTGTTCTGTGCTTCAGGCTCCCCAGGCTCTCAGTTGCTAAGATTACAAGCATGAGTGCCATGCCTGGCTTACAGTTTTTTTTTTTTAAATACTTTTTTCTGTATGCGTATGAATGTACTGTCTGCATGCAGGTCTGTGCACCGTGTCCTTCAATGCATCAGAGGTCAGAAGAGGGTGTTGCATTCCCCTGGAACTGGAGTGCTCCTGGAATTGGAGTTTCAGACGGTTCTCAGCTGCCATGTGGGTGCTGGGGATTGAACCTGGGTCTTCTGCAAGAGCAGTCGGCACTCTTAACCGCTAGGCCATCTCTCCAGCCCCTAGAGTTGGTTTTAAAAGCTGGCGTGGCTTCCACCTGTGGCTCCCTCTCCCCTTCTGTTCCTGCCTGCTTTTATCTTTTCCCACTCATTCTGCACTCCACGTCTCCGGAGCTCTGAGCTGCCAATTAAGAAGTTTGGCCCTAGATGCTACCACACTGGAGAAAGATGTCCAAGGGGCCCCCAGGGATTTTTCCCGTACTGCCCCACCTGATGTCTGAGTCTCCTCAGCCCTGGCTGGGATGAGCCACGGGAGTCTGCCTGCATGTTTCTACCCCTTTCAAAGTCTTCCAAGCAGAGCATGGTGGCACTCTGGAGGCAGAGGCAGGCAGATCTCTATGAGTTCAAGGTCAGCCTGGTCTACATAGCAAATTCCAGGACAGCTGAGGCTACAGGGAGACCCTGTCTCAAAAAGACCAAAAAAAGAAAAAAGTCTTCCAGAGCCTGCTGAGACTGCCACCCCACTTGGCAGCAGACTTACTGTGGTACCCTCTGAGGTCTGGGACACTAGTGTGCCTGATGGCTGCCCTGGCAGCTGCCTGCTGCCTCTGCGCTAGCTGTTCACTCACAGTCCCAGGTAACTCAGAACCCGTGTTGGACATGCAGCCCATTTGCTCCTGTGTGTCCTCCAACTGGGATCCCTGGAGCAGATTTGGGGAAGGGTGGTGAGCACTGGGTGATGCAGAGGCGAGCTGCATGGCCGCACAGGGCTCTTGGAAGAGATAGGGCTTGGACCCCGATGAGAATTTAGTTTTTATTTACTTTTTGGATTCCCCCCATGTGTGTGAGTGAGTGTGTGCATGTGTGTGTGTGTGTTCATTTGTGTGTGAATATGAGCGTATGCTTACCATGATGTGAGTGTGGCAGTCAAGAGACAACCTTGGGTGTCAGTCCTCACCTTCTTCCTTGTCTTGAAACCTCTCTGTCTTTCTCTGTCTGTCTCTCTCCTTTTTTTGTGGTGTCTCTGATTCATACACCAAGTATCTGGCCTGCCAGCTTTTGGAGATTTTCCTCTCTCCACCTCCTACCTTACTATAGAAGTACTGGGATTATAGGTGAGTGCTACCACAACTAGCCACATGGTTTCTGGAGATTTAAACTCAGGTCCTCAAACTTGAGAGACAAGCAGTTTTACCCACTGAACAGTTCCTCAGAACCCACACCTTTTTTTTCCCCTTTTGTTTTTTGTTCAAGGTCTTATATATCCCACGGTAGCTAGCCTTCAATTTGGCTATGTAGCCAAGGATGACCTTGAATTTCTGATTCTCCTGCCTCAACTGTAATCCCAAGTGCTGGGGTTATAGGAGTGTACCTCCATACTTGGTTTGTGTGGTGCTAGGGATTGACCTCAGCGCTCTGTGCATCCTAGGCAAGCACTCTACCAATTTGGTTACCTCCTTAATCTTTCTTTGAGACAGTCTTATGTAGCCCGGGCTGGGTTCAAACCCCCTATGCAGCCCAGAGACCAACCTTGAAATGAGCCTTCTGCCTCTTCCTCCCGAGTGCAGGGACTACGTGTGTGACCCCCAGTGTCGTTTGCATGGTTCTCTTTAAGGACCCTCTCCTCAGCTGCCAGATGACTGCTCTTCCCAGCTATGTTCTTACGTGGCTGTATTAGTCAGGGTTCTCTAAAGAAACAGAAGTAACAGGACGAATATATAGCTATATACAATTTATTGATTTGCTCATGTGACAGAGTTCAAGGAGTCCAACAGTAGCTGCACCACACTGGAAAGGCCAAGAGAATCCAGGGAACTGCTCAGTCCGCAAGCTGGATGTCTTCAGTAGTCCGCAATTCTAGTGCTGAAGGCTCGATGGATTCCAAGAGATCTGCTGGTCTCAGATACACGCTGGGAACCGAAAGGTTTGATCACAGCAGAAAGACAAACGCACCAGATGGGAGAGGCAAGCTGCAGGAGAAAAGGGACCAAGCTTCCTTCTGCCTGGGCCGTTTTATACAGCCTGCCAGCAGAAGGTAAACCCACATTTGGGGTGGGCCATCCGGGTTGAGGTGGTTCAATCAAACATCCTTTTTCCTTATTCTCTTTGTTTCCTTAGTCAGTCAAGTTGACACACAGGATTAACCGTCACAAGTCCACCTCTTGTCAAAGTGACACCCAGTACATACAGGCCTCTCCTTTTGTTATGCTTAAATGTCAATGGCAAACAATGGCAAGGTCACTAATTCACCTAACATTTGTATTGTAAGTGTCTCCATGTGGCAATAGCAAAGCATTATATCTTAGAGTAGGTGGTAATGTCCTGTGAAGGAACACTTAGTCCTTCAGTTCTAATAACCTAAATATGACAACCACTTAACTTATCTCACTGTTGCACATTCAAAAGAGAACATACACAGGTTAAGTATTCGGCTTTACTATATATATATATATAATATATATATATATATATATACTGAACAAGCCCACATTCTTCAACCAAATAGGACAAAATTAATATCTATTATATATCCATGGTTCTGCAACTGGTGCCCGTGGTCTTCAGCTGATATTTATGACTCACTTCTCTATGACGCCATTCTGTATTTACTCCACCATCAGCAAGCACCATCTGCATGTCTTGGCCCTTTCCCATGGAGGAGCTGACCCATACCTTCAGCCCTGAAGGGTCTGGGCCATTATTGTCCTGTCTGGTTGGGGTTGCTGGAGTTTCACATTGACATTAATCATAGGACAGTCTTTAGCACCAGAAGGCGCTCTCGACAGCATCTCCTGCCTTCCAGAATATATCTTCCTTGCCCCCATTGTGGAGAAAAGTCCAATTTCCCCAGGTAGTCTGGATCATATCACTCCTCCTACTACTGTTTTCCCTTCCTTAGCCTGTTGTCTTACGGCAGTAGAAGGCCAATGGCCAGGGGGAAGTCTTAGCTTCCAGTTCAATGGAACGTTTCCTGTATCTCCTGGCAAAAGCACTCCCCCCATTTGGAGCCAAAACATCTAGAACAGCAAAACGCAAGGTCGTGGGTACAGGAAGCAAAAATTTTCCTACTGGCTCACTAGGGGTGATAGTGAGAATGGAATCATTCCCACTTCCAACCCTTGGTTCCTGGACCCATTGAATCTGGCTATTAGGAGAAACAGTACCATATAGTGGACGCTGATTCAAAGCATCTACTGCTTGCTGGAGAACCTTGCCCCAGCCATCCAGGGTATTCCTACCTAATTGGCACAGTAACTGTGTCTTCAAAAGGCCATTCCATCGTTCTATCAAGCCCGCTGCTTCTGGGTGGTGGGGGAACATGGTAAGACCAACGGATACCATGACCATGGGGCCCACTGTCGCATTTTTTTGGCTGTGAAGTGAGTTCCTGGTCAGAAGCGATGCTGTGAGGAATACTGTCGCGTGCAGCAGTCTCGCCGGCACGAACTTCACGCGGACAACAGAATTCTTTCTGCAGCAAACTTTATTGTTTACAGCTCTCTTGTGAGAAGGCCCCCAAAATGGGGCAGAAGCACTGCTTATATAGCAGTCCAGAGGGCTTGTGCATGCTCTGGATTGGTGCACCCTCCGATGCCTCATTTGCATACCAAAAGCGTGGGCTCGAACATCCTGTGGTTAATGAGCATCTTGTTTATCTTACGAGGAGGAAATAAGGAGGGGAAGGGCAGGAAGAAGATAAGCCTGGAATGTCATGTGGGCTGGAACATCCTGAGGCTTATATTACGTGGAGGAAGTAAAGTGAAACTAGCCTTCCTTGCTCTATGGGCGGGGGTGAGTTTCACGAAACTCTAGCACAGACTTTCTTTAATGAAGCAGGCTCCCAACAGTTCCCCCTTTTCTATAAATTGGCTGGGAGAATGCCTATCTTAGGTTGCCTCTGCAGAGGTATTCCTTACCCGTAATGGGGTCAAACAAAACCGGCGTTTCGCGTTTATTCCCCCTGTCTTTCAGGTTGGTTCTAATATTGCAGAGATCGGTTTTACCCATCATTGACCTACTTCTCCAGCACATACTGCAGCCAATTACTGCTTTTTAGGGGGGGCATTGGGTAAACCTTGCTTTCTCTAAAGCTGTCAGAGCCCGTGCAATGACCACCTTATCACCCCGATGTTGGGCACGGAGCCCACACATTATCCAGAGCATAAATAGAATCCCTCCACCTAAGAATAAGCCAAATCCCGCCACCCCAACCCATTCTTTGAAGTGTGAAACAGTGGTGGAAATCCAGGAAGCCAATCCTTAAGGCAAGGGGGGTGTCCATTCTGGTAGAATTCACAGTAACGATGGCCATAAGAAGCTGGTTCATCAAGCTGTCAAATTCACCACTTCAGTTACTATCATGACGAATTGGCATCGGTCTTGGGAACACTGACAGAATCCCAAGGTGGCAAACAACGGAGTCATCGAGAGTATGCTAATGAGAATCACCAGCAACTGGATCATTGGTCTTTTCACGTTCTTTTATTTTTCGTGGTAACCTGCCCAGGAACCCAATTGGATTTCTTCTTCTCTGTGGAAAAATTACAAATAGCTCCCCGGGATCGGATTAAAAATCCGGATGCAGGGACTATTGTACAGTTCCAGAATTAATCTTTCCATTTTTACTCATTCCTTTGTGTTGTGGGCCAGGAATTGTGACGCTCGGCTGCAGAGCGGCCTTGAGCATCCAAATTTAAAAAAATTTAGCAAGCATAATGCTCACTGAGACAATTGTTTTTGTTGTCAGGGGAACGTTCTCCAATCCCTCTTTTTGTTTAATACTATAAGTTTTGAGGGTGTGATGTGCACATTCCACAATACCTTGTCCTTGTGGCTTATAGGGTAATCCAGTGATGTGTGTAACTCCCATCTGCTGACAAAACTGTTTGAATTTGGTTGCTGTATATGCTGGGCCATTGTCTATTTTTAGTATTTGTGGTAGGCCCAAAGCACTCCAGGCTTCCAAGCAAATGTTGAATGACCTGTGTTATTTTCTCCCCAGAGAGGGGGCTAACAAAAATAATGCCAGAACATGTGTCTACAGGGACATGTAGGTACTTTAATCGACCAAAGGAGGTGACGTGTGTCACATCCATCTGCCAAATTTGGAGAGGGTGTAATCCTCGTGGATTGATACCCACATGGGGGGTAGGCAAAAACTGGGCACAATTATGACATTGTAGGATAATGTTGCGAGCTTCACTGCGAGTTAATGAGAAGCGTCCCTTCACAAAGTTTGGATGTCACATGAAAATTGAGATATGGAATTTGGCAGCCGCCTCTAGGGGGCTGATTATAACAAAGGTGCCAGTCCTAGTGGCTCAACTCGGTTTCCTCGGCGTGTTGGTTGCCCTTTCCATGGGGCCTGGTAGTCCTGAATGGGCTCGAATGTGTGTAATATATATAGGAGAGGATCGAGACAAAAGTTCATTTTGAATTTCCTGAAAAATAGAGGCAACTGTGCTGGACCTTTTAATCATTCCCATGGTTTCTAGGGAGTTGACAGAATTTACCACATAACTAGAGTCTGAGACGACAACTTATTAACCCCCACCCGCTGGCCTTCACCCCCCCCCCCCCCCCCCCCCCGGAAAAAATTTTAATACTTCCAATACTAGTGACATTCTGTTAATTGTGGAGAGGTGTAATCAAATTGTATAGTGGTAGCTTTTCCTTCATGCACATACGATCCTGTTCCACTCTTAGAACCAACAGTGTAGACTACAGCTCCCTCAGATATTGGTTGGGTCTTAGTAACCCGGGGGAAGATTAAGGGCTGGCTTTGAGCAAAATTTAATATCGGGTGTTTGGGATAATGGTCATCAAACTGTCCCTGAAAGGCTGTAAAAAGAATAGCCCAATAGTCATATGTTGCTGCCAGTACCTGAAGTTTTTCTGTGGTGTAGGGGGTAATGAGTTTTTGAGGCTGTGAACCAAAGTGAGTAACCGCCGCTTTAAGACCTTTTAGAGCCAGTTTAGCTACTGCGGCACGATACCATTCAATGGTTTTGGCTGGAGATGCATTAGGGTGGATCCATAGAAGTGGGCCGTGTTGCCATAGGACTGCGGCGTTCTGGGTAATTTACGCAGTCTGTAACACACAAAATTGAACCGGCTTGGATTCCGTGTAACATTTGAGTAATTGAGCTTCACTTAGTACTTGTTCTACCCTTTTTAGGTTGGTCAAAGCTTCTGGGGTCATGGTGCGGGGTGATGTAAGATGTAAGTCCCCCTCCAGGATATCAAACAGTGGTTTCAATTCGGTTGTTGATAATTTAAGAAAGGGCGCAACCAATTAATGTCTCCCATAAATTTCTGAAAATCATTAAGTGTATGAAGATGATCTCTTCGAAATTCATTTTTTTTGGGTTTTATGAATTTTGGACAGATAATAGTTCCTAGAAGTTGTCCCACTTGGGTACTTTGAACCTTTTCTGGGGCAATTACGAGTCCATGATTTCTTAGTGATTTGACCAGGACATTGAATGCATCATAAACTTCTGCTTGATTTTTACCACATAGGAGAATATCATCCATGTAATGGATGATTATTAGAGAATTAAATTGTTCTTGGACTGGTTCAAGGGCTTATTGAACAAACAACTGGCACATAATGGGGCTATTAGCCATGCCCTGGGGTATGACCTTCCACTGGTATCGCTTGTCCGGTCCCATATGATTAATGGTGGTCAGGGTAAATGCAAAACTTTCTCTGTCCTGAGGACATAAAGGGATGGAAAAGGAACAATCTTTGATATCAACTTTAAGTGTTTGCCAATCACTTGGAAGAGCTGACGGGAGGGGAAGCCATGCTGAAGAGGGCCAAAATTTTCATTTGGGCATTAATTGCACGGAGATCATGAAGCAGTCTCCATTTTCCTGATCTCTTTTTATAACAAAAATTGGGGTATTCCAAGGAGAATTGGAAGGCTCTATATGTTCGAGCTCTAATTGTTCTTGTACCAGTTGATGGGCTACGGCAAGTTTTTCAGAGGACAAAGGCCATTGAGGAACCCATACCGCCTCCTCTGTAAGCCAAGGTATAGGTAGTAAGCCCTCAATGGCTGTTAGGAAAAACCCAGGCCATGTCTATCTAATTTTTGTTTAGCAGATATTGGCTCAACTATTCCTTGATTAGATTTTCCCAGGCCTTTTCCAGGGAGATATCCCATTTTTGTCATTATGTTTTGGGCAGGGGCAGAGTATTCATTCACAAGTTTTAGTCCTAATTGCTTCATAACATCTCTCCCCCAAAGATTAATAGACAACGGGAGGACGTAGGGGGTAAACTTCCCCTGTTGTCCTTCTGGTGCCCTCCACATTAGGGTCTTAGAGCTAATGGAGGGTGAAGACTCATACCACAATCCTTGTAAAGAGTGTGCAGATTGAGTCACGGGCCAAGCAGTTGGCCACCATTGCGCAGCTATTATGCTCTTATCGGCTCCAGTATCTAAGAGGCCTTCAAATCTTTTTCCTTCAACCATTAATTGTAATGTAGGCCTGGTATCAAGGCTAGCTATTAAATAAGCCGAATCGGTTCCAGTAGAACCAAACCCTTCATTCCCTTTTGGATCCTCAAGAGGGCGCCCTTTGATATCTTTTATTGAGCGGCATTCATTTGCCCAGTGTCTACACCACTTTTACATCTAGGGCAAAGTCCAAGTACCCTTATGTTGCCTTGGGCGGTACATTCCTTTTTCAAATAGCCTGGCTTCCCACATTGGAAGCTGACAGGGCCAAATTTGGTGGGTCTAGTTTGTTTCTGTCCCTGTAAAATGCTGCAGCTAGTCCAGCATTGGTGAGGGTCCCTCCTATCTCCCTGCATGTCCTTAACCATGATTATAGACCTTTTGTCCTACGGGGGATGACGGCTTCTCTGCATTCTTTAGTATTGTTCAAAAATAAGCTGTTCTATAAGGGGCATTGCTTGTTCCTGATCTCCAAGGATTCTTCCCGCAGCTTCCAGCAGTCTGGCGACAAAATCAGAAAAGGGCTCATTCAGGCCTTGATTTATTTTTGTTAAATTGCCCGAGACTTCCCCTTTGTTAGTGCTTTCCAAGCACGCAGTGCTGCAGTAGCTATTTGGGGTAAACAGCAAGGGGGAAGTTGGTCTGATCAGCGGCGTGCTCTCCCTGACTGGTAAGCATTTCAAATGTCCATCAGGCCGCCTCACCTCCAGCTGTAGCATTAGAGCGGGCTTGTGCATGGCAGGAATCATGCCAGAGCGCTTTCCATTCCAGATATTGCCCCATTGTAAGGAGGCAAGCCTTTGCAACATACTGCCAGTCTGTTGGTGTCATGGCCATACTGGCCAGGCGTTTATTGTGATTACAGTAAAATGATTAACCCCATGACAGTGGGACAGGACCCGCTAATCTTTAAATTGTTTGGCTCTACGGCACGGGGTGTGGCACCGGACACACCATTCAAGTCTCAATGACTGGGGTAAATCTGTCTCCATGGCATGCCCACACCTCCGGGGAGGGGAGCCAACCATAAAGCGGTGGTACATCCCAGGTGTATAAGGTGGAGGAGCAGAAGGCACAAGGGGGTGAGCTGCGGGGATCGTTTCCTTTCAGTTTTAACCTGTTCCCCACCTCCGGGCAGACCAGACTGAAAGTGTTCCTTTTTATACGGGGCGCGCTTCCTCCTCCTAAATTGTCCCCTCGGATGGTGAAGTTCCTTGTTAGACTCATGACTAGTTACTGTTTAAAGCTTGCAAGTATTCAACGTGTCTGAAAGTATCCTTGTTACTCCTTTTCTTTTTTATTGCTAGCATCTTTGGAGACTTCCCATTTTATATGTGCACTTAACTTTTCACCCGTTCTGTTTCTGACATGCTTTCCTGGAGGTCCTCAAGGGCCTGATGACCTTCCCTAATTTCTTCTTGACAGTTTTTGATCCTGTAGACAGGATCTGACAAGCCTCCATATAGGAATGGTGCCAGCTTTTAATTTACCTGCACGTTGTTCCCTGTCCAAATAACCCTTAAGTTTGTCCCAACCAGGGAGAGTAAGCGATCCCATGGAAACAAACCAAGGGGCACACCGATCTATTTCCTGAACGAAGGTATTAAGTGTCTTAGTAGAGACCTTCAACTGCCTTCTTCTTAAAACTGCTTGAAGGGCGGTAACTAGGGAGTGTGTATTACCCATCCTAGGGGCGATGCAGCCTTTGTGTTCAAGAAAAAACATTACAAGGACAATTACAACAGACAATAAACTGAATCCCTGTAGATCGTCAGAGAAAAGCATAACTCTCAGAACTAACCTTAAAAAATTCTTCCTGAACGCAGTTCTGAATCCTCTTCTAAAGCGAAGGGTCCTCTCGGTGCCAGTGATGGCAAGTTCCCAGGCCCAGGTTTCGGCACCACTTGTCGTGCGCAGCAATCTCGCCGGCAAGAACTTCAAGCGTACAACAGGATTCTTCTGCAGAAAACTTTATTGTGTACAGCTATCTTGTGAGAAGGACCCCGAAATGGTGCAGAAGCACTGCTTATATAGCAGTCCAGAGGGGCTGTGCCAGCTCTGGATTGGTGCACAATCCGATGCCTCATTTGCATACTAAAAGTGTGGGCTCGAACATCCTGTGGTTAATGAGCATCCTTTTTATCTTACGAGGAGGAAGTAAGGAAGGGAAGGGCAGGATGAAGATAAGCCGGCCTGTCCTGTTGGCTGGAACATGCCTGAGGCTTATCTTACGTTGAGGAAGTAAAGTGAAACTAGCCTTCCTTGCTCGATGGGTGGGGGTGAGTTCACGAAACTCTAGCTCAGGCTTTCTTTAATGAAGCAGGCTACCAACAGAATACCATGACGGTGGATAAGACATTCTGTAAGTCCCTGGATTGGTAGCTTTGGCAGAAGCATAATGTGTAGGAAAGGCAACTCCATAACCAGAATAAGTATCTATCCCTGTAAGGACAAAATGCTGTCCCCCCCATGATGGAAGTGGTCCAATGTAGACCAACCTGCCACCGGTTTTCTGGCTGGTCACCCGTCACAGGGGCTAGCACCATATCGGGGGCTCAATATTGGTCTCTGCTATTGGCAAATCTGGCACTTAGCAGCAGCTGTAGCCAGATCATCCTTGGTGAGTGGAAGTCCATTCTGTCAAGCCCATGCATAACTTCCATCTCTGCTACCATGACTACTTTGTTCATGGGCCCCTTGAGCAACAACAGGGATAGCTGGAGAAAGAGGCTGACGACTATCCACAGAATGAGTTATCTGATCTACTTGATTATTAAACTCATCCTCTGCTGAGATCACCTTTGATGAGCATTTACATGAGACACAAGTATCTTCACATCCTTTGACCATTCAGCGAGCTCTATCCACCTTACTTCTTCCCCAAATGTCTTCTCACCAATTTTCCAGTCATACTCCTTCCAAGTCCTGAATCATCCAGCCAACCATTGGCTACAGCCCATGAATCATTATATAATCGAATCTCTGGCCATTTCTTCTTCCAGGAAAAATGCACAACCATGTGCACTGCATGAAGTCTGCCCCCTGTGAAGACTTTCCTTCACCAGTGTCCTTTAGGGTGGTTCCAGAAATTGGCTGTAACGCTGCAGCTGTCCACCTCTGGGTGGTGTCTGCATAGCGTGCAGAACCAGTAAACCAGGCCCTAGTCTTCTCCTTCTCAGTCAAATGATCACAGGGCAAACCTCATGAAGCCACAGGTGCATTTTAAGCAAAGGAGGAGGGGGCCCCCCCATTTTGTAACAGGATTGGGAACCATAGGCATTTGGGAAACTTCTTCATGTAACTTGCTTGTGCCCTCAGGGTCTACCCGGGCCCTGTCACGTATGTACAACATCCATTTGACAATGGACTGTTGCTGAGCACATCCAACTTTATGGTCTGGTGGGTCAGATAAACACCCAGCTCATGATGGCAACTCAGGTTGCATGGTGACTTGGTTGTCCATTGTCAAACGTTCAGTTTTCACTAAGGCCTAATAGCAGGTTAAGATCTGTCTCTCAAAAGGAGAATTATTGTTTGCAGATGAAGGTAGAGACTCACTCCAAAATCCCAAGGGCCTCCGTGATTCCCCTCGGGAGCCTGCCACAGACTCCCGACAGCATCTCTATCTGCCACTGATACCCTCAGCCAACATTGGGTTCTGCTGGATCATCTGGCCCTAGGGGCAGAGCAGCTGCACTGCAGCCTGGACTGTTGAAGAGCCTTTTCTTGTTCCAGCCCCACTCAAAGTTTGCTGCCTCCAAAGTCACCTGATATATGGGTCGTAGTAACACACCCAGATGAGGAATGTGCTGCCTCCAGACTCCAAAAAAAGGCCCCCACCCAAATGTGTGCTTCTTTCTTGGTGGAAGGGAGGGGCCAGGTGCAACAACTTATTCTTACCTTAGAAGGAATGACTCTGCATGCTCCACCCCACTGAACCCCCAGAAACTTCACCGATGTAGATGACACTTGAATTTTAGTTGGATTTATTTCCCATTCTCTCATGCGCATGTGCTTTACCAGCAAGTCTAGTCTAGCTGCTACCTCCTGTTCTGGGTCCAATCAGCATAACATCATCAATCTAGTGGACCAGTGTGATATTATGTGAAAGTCAGGTGATCAAGATCCCTTCTAAATAAGTATGGCACAAGGCTGGAGAATTTACATACCCCTGAGGTAAGACAATAAAGGTATACTGTTGGCCTTGCCAGCTGAAAGAAAATTGCTTCTGGTGGTCCTTCTGAACCAGCTAGTCTGAGAAAAAGGCATTGGCCAGATCAATAGCTCCATACCAGGTACCAGGAGACATTAATCTGCTCAAGTAAGGACAACACATCTGGTACAGCAGCTGCAATTGGTTGTCACTACTTGGTTGAGATTTCAATAGTCAACTGTCATCCTTCATGATCCATCTGTCTTTCTCACAGGCCAAATTGGAGAGTTAAATGGAGATGTGGAAGGAATCACCAACCCTGCATCTTTCAAATTC
>VZQC01007674.1:448639-514036 GCA_009823505.1 Rhizomys pruinosus | reverse complement strand
CCCAGTGACACACTTCCTCCAGCACGGCCACACACCCCAAGACCTCCAAAAACAGCGCCACCAACTGGAGACAAACGTCTGAATACCTAGAGCCTATGGGGGACACTCATTCAAACCATGAAACCTTCCTTTCTTTTCCTTTTTGTATTGCTTCAAGTATTCTCTGAAAGATTGGTTTTCTGGACATGTATTCTTTCAGTTTATTTATGTCATGAAAGATTTTTCTATCTCCAACTATAATAGATATTTTTCTGGGACAAAGTATTCTGGGTTGGCATTTATAGTCATTTAGAACTGGGCATACTTTGGCTAACATTGTTTCCATTGAAATTCTGCTGTAATTCCAATGGGTTTTCATTTATATGTAATTTGTTCATTTTCTCTTGCAGCTTTTAGTATTCTTTCTTTGTTTTGAGCATTTTGTGTTTTTACTATGATATGACATGGGAATTTGTTTTCTGGTCTCGTCCGTTTGGTGTTCTATGTGCTTCTTGCATTTGTATTGGTATGTCATTCATCAATTTAGGGAAGTTTTCTTCTACGATCCTGTTGAAGATCTGACCAATACCATTATCCTGGAATTATTCTCCTTTCTCTTTATCTATGATTTGTAGATTTGGTCTTTTCATGGTGTCCTACATTTCCTGCTTATTTCATTCCTGTTTTTGTTTTAATTTTTCATAATCTTTTCTTTAGTGTTATCTTCCAGTCTTGGTATTCTATTTTGTATTTCATTCATCCTGTTACTGAGGCTTTCTCTTATCCTTTCCCAATGGCTGGTTGAGCGTTTTATTTCCTTTCTCATTTCAACCTGAGTTTTCTTCAGAATTTCCATATCTTTTGTGAATTCATTCCCAAGTTCCTAGCTAATAGGTAGGGATTCCAGAATTGCACTGGGAGCTGAGCTTCATGGGCCTCTGGGCCTGAGGTGGAGCCAGAGATGCAATGGGGACTCATGGCCCTCTGTGTGGGTGGGCAAGGTTCTGTCTCACCCACCGGAAGTCTGGAGTCATGATTCAGAGCTGGAGTTGTAGCCGAGGCATGCAGGACTCTGGTTGGCTGGGCAGTCTCTTTTTCATAATAAGTTATATGCCAGCCTATTTACTTTGTTATTATTTTGAAATTACAAGTTCTTGTATCTATTCGTTCTATCTTGGTAGAGTTCTTTGCAAATACTGCTTCATATCATGCCCAGTTCATAAATGATTAACACTTAAAATTGGACTCATCCTCTTCTGACACTTCCCCTTCTTCCAGATGCCCTTCTTCCTCTTCCTCCTTGCCCTTTTCTGATTACTACAGTAGCAGAATGGCTATTTATCAGGGTCAGGTATTTTTCTAGTCAGGAAATGGGAGGATAGTGGATTTTGGAAATAAAAAGTGCTTACCACACCTTGTGTATATTATCACCCTCATTTTGCCTGAAGACCCATCTGTAAAATTGTGACACAAATGAGAAATAGTCACCTTCACTTTGTTTCAATGTAGATGTCCTTGGTTTTGTGTGTGTGTGTGTGTGTGTGTGTGTGTGTTTGTGTGTGTGTGTGTGTGTGTGCGAGAGAGAGAGAGAGAGAGAGAGAGAGAGAGAAAACAAATTAAATTTTTATCTGTAAAGCATGCCTTAGTTTATCTAGTACAATACCCTGTACATAATAGGCCTCAAGAAATAGTATTGGTTCAAGGTCCAGTGATCTTTGCAGAAAAAGGGTCGAAAAACTGGAGGAATCAGAGATGATAAATGACCACAAGGAAACAGTTTTCCACACAGCAGTTCAGGTACTCATAGGTATTCATAGCAATGGTGACAGTATGCCTGAGTCCTACATAAGTTCAAGCCAGGCAAAAGCACAGTATAGAAGATGGTAGAAAATGCCAACTTTAGCTGAGGAACCATTATCAACTGACAGGCACTTGGACGGTGAGAGTCAGTCTTCTTTGAGGGTGAAAATCCAGGTAAGTTAATCAGGCTCCAGTGGGTGACCCAAATATGATATTTTATATATGCATATATATATGCATATATATAAATATATATATTTATATATATGCATATATATAAATATATATTTATATATATGCATATATATATAATATTTTATGAAATTTGCAAAATTCAATTTAATGAACAAAAATCAATGTTGAACTACATGCTTCATTGAAGTTTTTTACATGGGCACTATACTAGCCAGGAGTGATGACACATCTTTGTAATCTGAGTACTTGAGAAGCTGAGACAGGAAGATTTTGAACTCAAGACTAGTCTAGGATAAATAAGGAATACCTTATTTCTAATGAATAAAGAAAATTAAAAATACCTCATTGTTGCTTTTAGATAAACAGAAATATAACCATAATGTCATTCAGCTTGCCTTTCATCTGGGGGATTTGGTGTTAGCATCCACAAATGAGGGAAACCAATCTCTCAAAGGGCTCTAGAATCCACCCACCAATTATTTTCACACTCTGTAATTACTGTATATGGGTAGAGAGTATTTATCCATAGTTTAGAGTAATATAAAATTAATGGAGGAAAATGTGAATTACTAAACATAAAAAAGACTGAGAGAAAGATGCAAGACAGTTATGGCAGAATGCGTGATCTGGGATGGGGTGGGGTGGGGTTGAGGGGAAGGGAAAGAGGAATATGCCTGAACTGAAGTGAAAAATGATATATGAAATACACAAAACATCAATAAAAAAGACATCATTGTTGAAGACATGATGCACTCTAGTTCAAGGACATGGAAAAAGTCTGGCTTGAGCTCAGTTAGAAAGCATTCTTTATTGAGTCACTTTCATGATACTGGAGCTTGCTATCCAAGTTGCTGGAGGAAAACTGTCATTGATAGTCTTATTTGGCTGTGGACCCTATGAACATGCAAGTCATGATGTGCCTGATGGGTCAATAGTGGTAAGGCAAGCATGGGTGCAAGTATGAATGTCAATTAAAGACATATTTAGTAACATAAGCCAGGACAAGAACCTGTGGCTGTGGAGGTTATAAGTTTTTGTTTGGGAACATGACTCTGTCTACCCCCTCTCTACTTGCAAATGATCGTGAGAAATGCTAGACCATATAGGAAGTGGAAAGTCAGCTGAAGGAGAAACTCCATGATATACCTGCCATGAGGTCTTCATCCACATTTGAGTATAAATTTTCTATTTTGGGGTCACTCATGTTTCTGCAAGTAATTCCTCATCCACACTAAATAAACTGATTGATTCACAAAACTGGGATTTATTGGAATCTTTATTTTAATTTGTCATTGGTTCACAATCTGGAGTGAATATTCATTTTCCCATGTCCTCCCCCAAATTCAATTCAACATAGTTGCAAAACATATTTCTCTCAGATCAACAGAATGTAAAATGTTACTACTTTGGAAACTATGTAAAGAATTTGATGTGCTCTAGGGTCTTTTATTGGTTATCAACTGTTTTCCTGAAGTAGAGTACCCTAACATCTCTGGTTTCATTTTATACAAAGGCAGGATGAATGATCCAAAAGGTTATTTTTCTGCATTTGATCTTTTACTTGTGACCACAGTCACTGCTGGCACACCTGGATAAAGATCTCTACTGCAAAGGTGAGCATACCAATAGCACTGCCAATCTTCAGCATCTAATTCACTCTCATTTCATAAGATGATAAAAAATTAAAATCTGTTCTAAAAGAAGAGGAAATCAGCTGGCTCTACACCAGGCCCTGTAGCTATCTATGCTCATGAATCAGTGTTGCTTCTACTCTTGGGTGCCAGCCCATTCCGGAATCCATGCCACCTGTTGTTGCTGCTGTTTTCTATTTAAGCTTCTCATTTGTGTAAAGAGTGTGAGCAGCTCTGACTGACAAGCTTTTTAGGTTCTTTTTTTTTTACAGAAAAGTATCAGATGGGTATCAAATACAGCTCTTTATTTCCAGTAGGGCACTGAGATCTCATTAGGCTACATAACATGATAGGAGGCTGATTGTAACGCTGCATTTAAGTACAGACTACAACATGGATTACACAAGAATGATCCACAAGTGACATCTTGTTCCAAACGCTTTAGTCTGTTTTCTAGATTTTTAAAGGAAATACCTTGACTACTGTACAAACTTGAAAATAAACTAGTTTCTTGATTGTATTCATTTTTAAATTGACTTCCTAGTCTCATATTTTTGTCATGTACTATGGGCTATTCTTATTCCCTGCAAATTCTTTTGTTTAAAAGATGATTCTTACAAGAGAGAGAATGAAATTATCTAGTACATACATTTCATGCAGACAAAGCAGCTCCTTCAGTTTCAACTTTAATTGGTCATCTTAAGAATAATGTGCAATTAAAACTAGTTTTGCTAAGATGTGAGAGTTTGTAGAGGTAATTTTTGTAGCAGAAATGTTTAACTCTCTGGAGAATCACAAGATAAAATTTTACTGTCAGCCAAAAGGATACATATTAAATTCAGTAGATTTCTTGAAATATGTTCTGTTGTTTTCTTTTACACAGGGCCCTTTAGGTTTAGCGCACAATGGCTAATCTTTAGGCTAATATGTTCTGGACTCAGGTATTCATTGAGTATACATGTAACAGTTTATTGAGTTCTTTTCTCCATGTACAAATTGGAAACATTATTCCCATTATAAGGAACAATGGAATGCTTTCAACATGCTTTCAGGAAAAGATACTGTTTTAATCTCCATATGATTTCCATGTAATAACGGTTTGTAAGCAAGAGAAAGAACAGAAGCCACCACTAATTTCCTCTATAATGCCACTGAAAGAGACTATTAAGCTCTAAATATCAGTATGCTTAACCATCATAAACTATTGCTTTTCATGATGATTTATTCCATTTTATAGGTAATTGACTATTTCATGGTCTACACAAATTTATAGCTGGTATCTAACAAGTGTTATTAGGCTAGTAAGTATAATGTAATCCTTTCAGACAACTTCTTGTTGTGTCTTTGGCTTTGGGAACATGGGACAGAAAAGTAGGGAGTTGATTATAAAAAGTTCTCTAGTTTCATATACTACTCTGATATCAGTGTTATGATTTCTTTTTAAGCGCAAAGTATTATATGCACAAGTGCTTCTCTCTGTCTCTCTTCTTCTTGTTCTCACACTCCCTCTATTCTCCATATTTCAAGTATGATATATTTCATTCAATACTTGCATTTAGTGTAACTTTAGTGCTAATGAGTCTGGTCTTTCATTCCTCATTAGTACTGATGATGCTAGAAGCTTTCCAAGGTTTCCCCTATCATGAACATCCTTATTCTCCTCACCTATGTGTCAGAAACATGAACAAGAGAATATTGAATTACTGATATAGAATGAATACTCTAATAAGACTGGCTAGTATAATTTTTCTCATTCAAAAATTGCTGTACATGGGACACTAATATCTCAATAATGGTAACTTTCACTATTAAAGACAATGTCTTTTATCCTAAGAGCTTTCTCCGTGACTTGTGATGGATTAGGCAGCATATCAACAATAGTTCTGATGTCTAGTATCAACAGACTCAAAATTGAATTCATAACAAGTCCAAATTAGAAATAATCCAACAGTGAAACCTCAAACAATTAAACATAATTTTCTCTTTTTTTGTTTGTGGTAAATCATTTATTTACATTTAAGATATGCCTGAAATTGCTTAAATCTCTCTCATTGGCTTTGCCTGTTTATCCTAAGGTGTTAAATCTCCTCCACTCAATGTTTATGCAAGGCTTCTTAGGCTTTTCTTCAAATTGTAGTGAGACTGTATTAGAACCCACGTAGATGACTTCTTTTTGTCTCTTAATCTTTTCAACCGTTAATTAACTATGCAGTGTGTGTAAATAGAATCAAAACCAGATTATTGCTAGTTGCTTTCCACCAGGGTCATTTGGGCTGTTGGATTCTGTCTCATCAACAACACGTATAAACCAAAAAAATCAATTGAAAAACAAGACATTTCATTCTATGAAGGGCTTCCACAAAATTTTACTGGTAGCTTGTGGCCTATCCTTGTCCATCTAGGAAATGAGGATATGGCAATTTCTAATGACAGAATTTCTATATGCCTTCTATCTCTAGTAATCTATGATCCAATGAGCTTGACAATGTCATCTAAACTGCATTATTTTATGTTAGTTATGACTATTAAAATAAAAGTACATTTTCACTATTTTTTCCTAGTCACTAATAATGTGTCATGGAAAATGTAGCAAGGAAACCTTTGTCTTGTAACCTGACATTTATGTTTTCATTTATTTTGAAGTGATGCTCAGTATGTCTCCCCAAATAAATTTCATCTTTCTGAAGCTTCTTTCTCATTTTGTCTTTCAATTTTAACCCCCATGTTACTAAAGGGACCATTTGCCCAGGGACATCATGATGGCAATGCTAAACCTAACAGGGGAAAAGTATTTTCAGTTTCCTGCACACGTCCTAAAACTTCTGCTAGAGATAGTAAAGGACTATTTGAAGTAGTAGGAATAAATGTTAAAAGTTGGTAAGAAATATTATTCCTTCATATTGACAGTAATAAACTGGAGAATTAACTCATTTCTGGGGTCTGAGAAATATGTGTCTATGTGTAGAATTACATTTTCGGGAGAGGGATTCATTCCACATCACTGCCAGGAGATTTTAACCTGGATTATGTTTCCCCAGCATTTTAACCATATTTTAAAGCACAATATTTCAATATATCTTAGAAAATGTTAGAGATCTCCCATTCTTTTTCTTTTTTTTCCCCATTCTTTTTTAACTTCATTTTATACCAGTCTTCTTTCCTTGCTCCCAAGTGTCCCATTTCTTGTAGCCAATGACTTTTTGCATCTGAACATTTTTACTATTTCCTATTGCACTATAATCAGCATTGCTTCTAGGCCATAATATGTTCCTGAAATACTTTTCACACAACATTTTTGTCTACTTAATTATTGGCTCCTTTTTGTTCTCAAGATGACCTCCACAATTTTACAAAGTTTTTTTTTTTTTTTTTTTTTTTTTTTTTTTTTTTTTTTTTTTTTTTTTTTAAACTGTCTATCATGTTTGGTGAGTAACACTTATTTTAAATTCCCATTTTCCTCCCATTGGGTTTCTTTTTTTTTTATTCTATTTTTATTTATTTATTTGAATGTACTGTCTGCATGCAGGTCTGTGCACCCATGTCGTGCAATGCCGCGGAGTTCAGAAGAGGGTGTTGGATTCTCCTGGAATTGGAGTTCTCCTGGAATTGGAGTTACAGATGGTTCTCAGCCACCATGTGGGTGCTGGGGATCAAACCCAGGTCCTCTGCAAGAGCAGTCGGTGCTCTTAACTGCTAGGCCATCTCTCCAGCCCGTCTTTCTTTTTTTACAATAAAATATTTTTATTGGTGTTTTGTTTGTTTCATACATCATTCCTGAGTCCAATTTAGACACACTCCCTTTTCCATGTGCCCCACCCCACACCAGTTCATGCATTATACCATATATATCTTGTATCTTTCTCTAAGTCTTTTTAAAGTTTTTCTCTGCGGAGTTTTATTATTTAGTCAGAAGTTAACTGTTTCAGTCAGTTCTTTGATCCAGTCTTATTGTCGTTGTTGTTCCCTCTCATTTGTATTACTTGAAAATATGTCTATATGTAAGTCACAGATATACAAAAATTATGACTTCTGAAAATAAACTGTACGTTAATTCCAAAATATGTTTAGGAGTTCCCATTTTCTCCGTTAATTTTATATTACTCTAATATATGAATGCATACCCTCTATACATATACCACAATTACAAAGTCTGAAAATAAGTTGTCAGTCAATTCTAGAGCCCATTAAGGAATTCACATTATAACAACGTAGTTGCCTTCAGATAAAAAGAAATATAACATTAACTTTTCTCAGCTTGCCTTTCAACTATGGATTTGGTATTAGTATCCACAAAGGAAGGATACAATTCTTCATTTGTTTTTCTGAGATTCTATTACTTCACTTCGCATAATGGCTTCAAGTTTCATGCATTTACCTGCAAAGTCCATGATGTCATCTTACTTTACTTATTGCATAGAATTCCATTGTGTAGATGTACCACATTTTGTCTATACACTCCTCAACTGAGGGACAATTGGGTTGCTTCCAGCTCTTTGCTATTGTGAAGAGAGGTACAATAAACATATATGTGCATGTATCTCTGCAATAGAATGAGTCTTGTGGGTATATACTGAGGATTGTTATGGACGGGTCAGGGGGTAGGATCGTTTTCAGTTTCTTGAGAGTTCACCACACTGTTTTCCATAGGGGTTGCACGAGATTGCATTCCCACGAGCAGTAGATGAGTTTTCCCTTTTCCACACAACCTCTCCAGAATTTAGTACCCTTTGTTTTCTAGATAATAGCTAGTCTTACTGGAGTCAGATGAAATCATAAGGTGGTTTTAAGTTGAATTTCCATAATTATTAGTGATGTTGAACACTTTTTAAGATGTTTCTCAGCCATCTTTACTTCTTCATTTATGAAATTTCTGTTCCACTCTTTACTCCATCTTTTGAGTAGGTCATTTGTTTTCTTCCTGCTTTGTTTTATGAGTAGTTTATACACTTTGGATGTTAATGCTCTATCAGATGTATCACTGGTGAACATTTCTTCCCACTCTGTGCGTTTTCTCTTCATTTCATTGATTGTTTCTTTTGCTGTACCGAAGCTCTTGAGTTTAACAAGGTCCCATTTGTCAATTGTTGACCTTATTATTTGCTCAGCTGATGTCTGATTTAGAAAGTCTTTTCCTACACCTATGTCCTGTAGGTTACTACCAAAGTTTTCTTCTATTATTCATACCAGAGATGCAGAGATGGTTCAAAATCTGTAAATCAATAAACACCATAAAGCACATAAACAAGCTGAAAGACAATAAACACATGGTCATCTCAATAGATGTAGAAAAGGCCTTAGACAAAATTCAGCATGCTTCATTTTTAAAGTCCTTGAGGGAGTTGGACCAGAGGGAACATTCCTCAACACAATTAAAACCATATACAGTAAACACACAGCCAGCATTATCCTAAATGGGGAAAAACTAGAAGTGCTCAACATCTTGTCAGGAGCCTGGCAAGGCTGCCCCCATCCCCACTCCTCTTCAATGTGGTGCTTGAAATACTTGTGAGAGCATTAAGATAAAAAAAAGGAAATCAGAGGAGTACTAATTGGAAAAGAGGATATCAAACTATCCCTTTTTGCAGTTGACACAATAAGTTACCTAAGAGATGCTAAAAACTCCACCAGAAAACTTCTAGAAACCATCAATAGCTTCAGTAAAGTGGTGGGATACAAAGTTAACTTGGAAAAATCAGTAGCTTTTTATGCCAATAACAAGCAATTGGAGAAGGAACACAAGGAGACTTTGCCACTCACAATAGCCTCCAAAAAATAAATTATCTAGGAACAAATCTGACCAAACACACCAAAAATCTCTACAAAGAAAATTTTAAATCTCTCAAAAAGGAGATTGAAGAAGATACTAGAAGATGGAAAAAACCTCCCATGCTCATGGATTGTAAGAATCAATATAGTAAATATGACCATCCTACCCAAAGAAATATACAGATTCAATGGAATCCCAATTATAATTCCCATGAGCTTCTTCTCAGACTTAGAAAAAAAATTCCTAAGGTTCATATGGAGAAACAAAAGACCCTGGAAAACCAAAGCAACCCTGAGCAGAAAGAGCAATACAGAGGGGATTGCCATACCAGACTTCAAACTGTATTACAGGGCTATCGTCATAAAAACAGCCCGATATTGGCACAAAAACAGGCGTGTGGATTAATGGAACAAAACTGAATATTCAAACATGAGCACATCCAATTTCAGCTACCTCACATTCGACAAAGTGGCCAAGAAGACTCAATGGAGGAAAGACAGCATCTTCAGCAAATGGTATTGGCATAACTGGATCACCATTTGCAGAAGAATAAAACTAAACCCCTACCTCTTGCCATGTACAAAAATCACCTCCAAATGTATCAAGACCTCCATGTGAAACCTGAAAATGAAAATGATAGAAGAAAACATTGGTAGTAATCATTAGGTTCATAATGTATCAGTTTTACTCTGACACATGTACCTCAAGGCTCATGATTTTAAATACAATCCATATGTTAATGAATTTTCAACTCATATAGCTTACTTTGATCTCATCTTCCAATTTCAGACTCATTATCTAATTGCTTATTTGATATGTCTTATGGAAAATTTATCATATAGCTAAAAGTTGGCTTGTCTTCAATTTGGCTTTATTTTTTCTATATATGTCACTTAATAGCAAAGACTTATTTTTTTTCTAGTTTAACAGGACAAAAAGTGTGTGACCATCATTGGCTTATGACTTCCTCCTAAAATGCTTAATTTAACCTCCTAAAAACCAGTTTAATTTCATTTCAAATATGTTTATAAACTGATGGGCCTATCTTATCATTTTATCGTAATGGAAATTCTTCAAAAATGTTTTACTCCTTTGTTTCTGTCTTTTCCTTACCTCAAAAAATCTGCAGCAATAATTCATTTTCAAAGTTCTGGCTTCTTGCCACAGTTCAATGCCAGTTTTTCTCTGATTGGGTTTGAATGGGTTTTTATACTTTGTCACCATTTCTGTAAGTTCATATGAGCATGTTCCCAGTAACCCAGAGAACTCAGTTTCCTTATGGTCATGCACCATGCCTGGCTCTTAAAATCTTTCTGACCCTCTTCCTTAATGAACCCTGAGCTCATGTTGGGTGAGGTCTAAAATAGGAGTCCCATCCAGGACACAGACTCTGCAACCTCTTATTTTCTACATTTTGACCAGTTGTGAATTTTTGTTCATTACTCTCTGTTGCATGAGAAATCTTCCTTGATGAGAGTTGAGAAATTCATTATATTCTCTCTACCCCATTTTCACTATGTTTCATGAGTCTTAGGTGTAAAAGATCCATTGTAGATCTCTCACTTAATGCTGATTATCTCTCAGGAATATAATCTTGCTGTGTGACAAGTTGTGGCTGATCACTAGGTAATAATGATCACTCATTATTATGTTAAGTTTATTTTGGGAGAGATTAGTAGGAATTACAAGGGTCCTTGAAAGTGAGAATTGAACAACTTTTGACAACCTTGAACAACTATTGACTATGTATGAAATTGTCAACAAATTAATTTTAAAAGTTTGTTTTAGCCAGATGTGGTGGCTCATGCCTTTAATCCTAGCACTTGGGACGCAGAGGCCGGCAGAGTCCTGTGAGTTCAAGGCCAGCCTGGTCTGCAAAGTGAGTCCTAGGAGAGCTGGGACTACATGGAGACCCTGTCTCAAAAAGACAAAAAAGTTTGTTTAAATAAATAGTAAATAAATAAAAAAAAAAAAAAAAAAAAAAAAATATATATATAATAATATATATATATAAATATATATTAGTCTATATTTTTTTTTTTGTATGTATAACCAGTTAGATAAAACATTAAAGAGAATAAAAATTCCCACTCCTCAAGATAAAAAATAAAGACTGATGTACAAAGAAAATAATATCATTATTAATATATTATATCATATAGATATATTATCTCAATTATATATATAATAATGTAATATAATATATATTATATCTATAATATATATATATATATATATATATTAGAAAATGGGGAAAAGCAGCAATGGCAGCATGTTCCTGTAAATCTAGCATTTGGCAGGCTAAGACATATTTCGAGTTCCTGGAAAGACTGGGCTGCACAGAATGACCTTGCCAAAATAAAAAAAAAATCAAAAAAGAATATGAAGTTGGAGGGTAAGGCTCATAATATTTCAGTTAAAGAAAGCAGCATGAAAAAAAAGTGCGGAAATAAGCTTGATGAGCATAAATGAAATGATAGCTAAGCAAAATAAAGTTGGAAAGATGAGCTGGAGACAGATTGTAGAGGACACTTCTAGTCAAGGACAGCCATCTGGCCTTCATGTAGAAGTCAACGTAGAGTGTATTCATGTTTATAGATATATTAGCGACTGTATCCTGAAATAATGAAACAAAATGGATCATGGGGAGAGAGCTTTGATTCTCTAAAAATACTGAGGTAAAAGTGGTAATGATTCAGATATGGGTTTGGGGGACATTCTAGTTTAGCATAGCAAGATGTGAGAGGAAGAAATGAATGATGTGAGAGATATTAAAATGAAATGAAGGAAAAGAGTGGCTCAAGGATAATCTGAGAAATTTTATTACACTTTTATTTGTTTTATATGTTGTGGGGGTACATGTGGTTCACAGACCGTGGGTGAAGGTCAGAAGTGTACAGTAAGAATCCATTCTCTCCTTCCACTGTGTGGGTCATAAAGATTGAACTCAGATTCCTGGGTTTGGTGGCAGATGCATTGACCTGCTGATCTGTCTCACTAACCACATCTTAGAGATTTAATATTCTAATGCATGACCATTACAAATAACTGGAAGGGTCTCTGGTTATGGTAAGAACAGGAGGGATAGAAAAGGAATATTTTTTACTTGCAATAATGAATGTTTGGAATACCTAGCAGACCATCATTATAAATCAGGTATGGGAGAGCATGGCAGTACACCCATTCCAGCACTTGGAAGATGAGGCAGAGTGATTAGGGATTCAATATGTCTAATAACTGAGTGAGAAGCCTGCTTAAGTTGCATGAGACCTTCTGCAACAATCAACCATCCCACCCTGACAAAAAAATAAAATAAAATAAAGAAAGAACACTCTTCATCACTGGTCAGCTTTCTTCTAGACACTTAAATTTAAGTAGAAAGAATACACTTTTTGGCTTTTAAAATTTTTTATTGAGTTTTTGTGCATTTCATATAATAGTTCTTAAACAAATTTAGACTCTTTTCCTCACCCCAAACCTTCCTCCTACTGGATTTGATGTATCCTGTAATATATATGTTGAATCATATTTTGGCAAACATTTGCATCCAAATATCCTTGAGACAAGTTCATCCACTGGAGACCCATCAGCCTATCTAGAAATCTTAAAGACAATCTACTGTGACTCACCCAGTTGTAATCACTTGCCAATAGTTCCTAGGCCAGGGTTGGGGCCTGTGTGCATTTCTCTCATTCTATGCTGAGTTTGTGTCTGATTAATTGAGCATGGGACTTTTTCATGATGTCACCATAGTAGCAAGTTCATATGAACAAGTTCCCGTTGGTCTGAAACTCTCTGTTTTCTTATGTAGATGTGCCAACTCTGGTTCTTACAATCCTTCAGGCACTTCTTCTCCAGTGGTCCCTGAGCCTTGAGTAAGTGAGTTTTAATATAGAAATCATATCCAGGGACAAACACTCTGCAGACTCTTGCTCTCTAAAAGTTAGCCAGTTGTGGTCTTCTGTGTGCATCTCACTTTGTTGTACAGCACTTTGCAGGTGAGAGTTGAGAGATGTATTAGTGTTGTCTATACCACCTGTTGTGCTGTGTCCCATCAGCCTTAGGTGTAGAGGTTACACTGTGGAAATGTCACTTAGAACTGGGCATCACTCAGGTATTTATTCTTTGTGCATGATAAGTTGTGGAACTCTGTTAATAGCCTGTATTTAATGCAAAAAGAAACTTCTTTGATGAATGATGTACATTACACTCATCTGTAAATATAAGGATCCATATTTAGCATACAGTAAGAAAATTTATTTATCTAGATATATGACAGAGATAAGGTTTACTTTAGGATCTATGACTGCCCCAGCCATGTGTATTTGGCTATATTTACAGTGCCCACTCTGAGTTCCCTACCATTGAGAAGGCTTTAAGTCCAGGTAGGTAGCAGTTGATTAACCCCTTAGCTAAAAGGGCCACTACTGGACCAATAGAGATAGTTTGTTTTTCGGGCTGTTGTGGTTATTAGGCTATGGAGCTGGGTTAGACCATTAATCACTTTTCTCCCTTAGCAACTTGCATAGTATCCTCTAGAATTCTGAGAGCAAATCTTCAGGGAGAAGTCTTCCAGGTTAGTTCCAGATCCCCAGATCCGTTGCTCCAAATGTTGTGCCTAAAGTGTGTACTCTCTTCAAAAGTAGGGTCTTACCTTTAGACTCTGGGAGGCGATCAAGGACTGTGGAAATATCCTGTGTTATTTTAGTAGTCTCATCGAATACTCTCTGACCAACAACTCTAAAGGAGGTTTCTCCTGTCTGGCACTGTGTTTCTTGTTAGATTTCAAGTACACTGGCTCATGCACTCATGTACAGATATTGTATGTGTATTATGGAGTGGGGTTAACTTAATACATTTCCCTCTTACTTTTTATACCACCTACATGCTATTTGTCTCCCTTCTCTTCCTGTCTAACCTCTATCCTCCATCCACAGTTTAAGTATTCCCATTTTCCGTATTTTCCCCTTGATAATGCCTTTCTCCTATTATCCCCTTCTCTTGATATATGTTTTGCCGTGGATCCCTGAATGTCCTTCCTACCTCCCTTCCCAATTGAATATCCTCGTTTTCTACTTGGTAACACCTGTTTCCTATTATTCTCCCCTCTCAGGCTCTTTCTTTCCCTTTCCCTTCATGCTTCCTTTCCATTCTCCTGGCTCCTGCTGTTTATATTGGGATGTATACTCACATGCAAGGTATTATTGCTAAGATCCACAAATGAGTGAGGACATATGTCGCTTGGTTTTATGAATCTGTGTTACTTCAGTTAATATAACAGTTTCTACTTCTATCCATTTACTTGCAAATTTTATAATTTTGTATTTCCTTACTGCTGAGTAGAAGTTCATTGTGGAAATGTATCAAATTTTCCATTTTCATTATCCATATTTTATAAGTGTTTGGAATTTCCTAAAACTGTGTCATGGATGGATCATGAAATTATGCTATGGACTTGTTCTAGCCTTAAAAATGCTGAGGCCTCTAAAGAGTATCGTAAGTGAGTGCATCTCAAGTCTTTTACAAGGCCTAGAGACACTTTTTTCCCCCAGTACATCAGAGAATGGCAGAGATGACAGGTGACTTGCCAGCCAGATGGCATAATGCCTGCTGAAAGGGGACAAGAGCTCCAGAGAGGGGTCTTCATTATGTTCTGAAATTTAAAAAGAGCCCTTCAGACTTAGACCTCTCAGGTATTCCATCCTGGAACAGATGAGATGAGAAAAAGATGAAAAAAAAATGTTTGTTTGTTTCCATCCTTTTTCTCATACCCAAAAAATATTCTGTCAGCCAGGTGACATACACATTGGATGGGATTCTTTAGAAAAAATCCAAAGGTATGTCAAACATAGCTGTTTTTGAATTCCAGAGTTATATCTTCTGTAAAATAAGGCAATTTGTCACTGAATTGAGGTGAAGAGCTTCTGACCTTTGAGGAGACAAGACACACAGGCACAATCTTTCTCCCCCCACTTGCATTTTCAAAATACTGGAAACTAGGTCCAGAATTATGATTTGGAAATATAGTATTCAGAAATTTTAAGGAAAGCATAAACCAGAACTCAACAGTAAGAGTAGTGTTCTAACCAAAATAGAGAAGCAAGTCACTGCATTGTTCTAATTTTAGTGATGTTAACGAGATATGAACTCCGAACTGCAGGTCGCTGAGTGATGTTGCTAGGCAACTTTGCTTTTTATATTTGAAATTATTGCTTTTGTGTTAATTCTGTGATTGCTTAAATCTTTCATTTTGAGTAAGAAAGAGTGTTGATCCTTCTTAATTGGATATTGATAACTGGGTGAGACAGTTACAAGTGTACATGTTTTGTTTGATATTCTTTTTTAAAGAATCCACATAGGTATACAATTGCATTGTTATAGTTAAAAATGACAACATGAAATATAGCAGCCATTTTTCTCTCAAGAAGAGGAGCTTGGAAATTTACTTGGTCCAAAGTATCTTCTGCTTCAGTAATACATCAAACTGTGCAGTCCCATCAGTCTGAATCAATTAGAAATTACTCACAAAATAAATTACATTGAAAAGCTTTGATTTGTTACCAGAGTTTGTTACCATTCTCTTCAATCTTAAAAGACTGAAACAAAAAAAGTAATAATGTGACAGTGATAGTGAAATGTAACTTTTATTGAGATTGATGACAACCTATTTGCTACAATATTTGCTTTTAATAATTTAATTTTTCAAACACTGCAGAGAGGGCTATAAATATTTGATTATGAAGCTTCAACAATTTATATAACTCTGGCTTTTGCTGGTTCCTGATGATTTGAATTTACCTGTATCACTTTTTCAAATAACCTGACAGTGTGGCATTAGTTCTTATTAATTGCCTCCCTCAATTTGGATAACACATGTTTCATACATTGCACGCATGATGTAAATTGTGGAATGGCAGGTCCTTTTTGAAAAAATATCTAAAGCAATGGTGAGGGCTGAGTATTAGCTTTCATGTGTAGACAATATTTTGGAAAACATCCTCTTACTGGCAGCATTCAGTTCTATCTGTGACTCTGTAACAAATAATATTTGTTGTTTCCGGAAACAAGTGAGAGCTGAAAGTGAAACTGGAAAGATTCTTATTTTTAGTAAATTACCTCATGTCACTATATTTAGTTTCAATTATGATCCTTAAACTTAAAAAAAACATTTATAAAATAGCCATTACTGTGTTTCTCTTTCTTGAGAATTGAAACTCCTTCCTGGGTGGCACAAAATTAAAAAGGGGGAAATTGACAGAGAATTTCATAATAAACTTATAAAAGTAAGCTTGAGAAACAAGAGTGGCTTATAAATTGCGAAGATAAAAGAGGCAGGAGTTCATATAAAACAGTGAAGGAAATGAGGAAGATCCAACTGGACCTAATTGCTATTATGACAACGTGGGATGAAGAAAGAAGGTTAAATGCTAAAACATGTGGAATCTCTCTTTGTTCGAACCATGGTGGTAAGGGAAACAGAGGCAGAGGAAGCCTTGGTTTCGTTGGTGGCAGAGGGCACAGTAGTAGTCAAGGAGGGACGTTTGCTCCCCTCAAAGATTTTGTGGTGTATTCAGAGGAGGTAGTGGAGGCTGGGAGTTTGCAGATTTTGAATATAGGAAAGACAACAAAGTTATTGTTTAGTCTACAAACAATTGTTTAAAAATAGATGAGTTTCCAGCTCTTAATGGTCCTGAAATTTTATTTCAGTCTTTGTGAAGAATGAAGAAGTGAATTTGCTGTATCATCTGTCACCAGCGCTGGGTTTTGCTTCTTTCTTTTTCTGCTTAATTTAGAAGATGTAGCAGTTTCTTATGAGGGGGAGGCAGGTTCATCTTGAAAAGTGAGCGCTAGATGTATTTGGAATAGCAGAAGTCTACTTGATCTCTAACGTATTATAATAAACTAAAATGGCACTTCAGAAAAAAAAGAATGAGAAAACTTGTATAGTAAAGATTGTGAGGCTCAGGATGCTTGGGATATTTACAAGGTTGAGGAAATTCAGAGTGAAATTTCAGAGGGTACCTTGTAAGATTATACAAGTAGAAGTGTTGTTTTGAGTAGTGAAAACTTTGGTAGAGCCTGCAAGTTAGGCTGGGGCCTGCAAGGATGGATCTTTACTCATGAAGATGTGGGTTTTTCAACAACGTAGCTGCCTTTGGATCGCCTATTCTCCCTCAAGCAACTATTTACAAATGCTACGGTATTTAATCCCATTAAATTCATTGATTCACCAAGCTTAATTTTGATGCAGTTCTTTCTTTGGTCTGCAGCTAGTATGCTATATGGGTGAATGAACAAATAAATGTTCCCATATCCAAAGGAAATTTACGACCATATTCATCCAACAGTAACTGGGATTTTGGAACTCAGAAGCAGAAAATTAACATGCTGAAAAATTTTTAAATGGCTCTGTATGTTGTCTATTAAAAGAATTTGAGGTATTTGTAAATGATTCTTAATATGTCAATGCCCCAAACTTATGTGATAACGAAATCAATTGGCACAAATAGATAAATCAATAATGAAGATTCCTAGTCTTATTAAGGTCTTGTAGGAATCCTTCTGGAGTGGAAATGCTTCAGAATGAAAGCCTGAAGAATGGAGATGGAGTTATTCATGTGATATTACACATGATTGGACTGCATAGACACTCTTTTTTAAATTTTTTTTAAATTTATTTTTTACGTGTATGAATGTACTGTCTGCATGTAGGTTTGTGCACCCGTGTCGTGCAGTGCCTCAGAGGTCAGAAGAGGGTGTCAAATTCCCCTGGAAGTGGAGTTCAAGATGGTTCTCAACTGCCATGTGGGTGCTGGGGATCGACGGGTCCTTTGCAAGAGCAGTCTGGCTCTTAACCACTAGGCCATCTCTCCAGCCCCCGACACTCTTAATTGTTCTTTATTCCAAGTGCTATTTTCTGTCTGAACACTGGACTGCATAATTCAAGAGGAAGTCAACTTAATAATTAGCTCAAATTTTCCATGTAAAATTTCCATTTGCAGTATGTATCTTGCCTTTTACCATGCAATTTTAAAACTTCAAGATATTATGTAGCATGTTAGCAAAATTTGTGTCCAGCGGGCCTTGCATAATGCTTGAATGTTTTTAATACATTTGTGATAGTTTAAATTTCCAAACCCAGATGAAGCATATCTGTATCCAGATGTCTTCCAGTATAAGGACGATATATTTTACAGTCCATGTCATATAGAGGTATGAGTCATGCAGTTTTGGATAAATTATATACTTTCCAGTAGTTGTGGTGCTAAGGGAGGAAGATTTCCACTAGACTGAGGTCAGCCTGGGCTACATGGTGAGGTACTGGATTTTGACTAAGACTTTGTCTCCCAAGAATCATTAATGACCAGTAAAAAATGTAGATTTTATTTATAATGTGGATTTCTACTACAGGCTTTTAGATTAGACTTATTAAAAAGACAAGGGGGATTTCCGAAAACAATGTAGATCAATTTAGGAAACATCAACCATGATTTATGGCTTATCCTTTTATGATGGGTTTGCTAGATATTTATTCTATTTTTGGTAATATATTGAATGATATTTCTTATGACTTGGTAGAACATATTATTGAGGTAAATTGAGGGGATAATGTTGATAACTGCTCTATTAAAATAATAAATGGTGTATGTATCAATAAACATTGTGATACTTGAAAAAATAATAAATTTAAAAAAATAAAATAATAATAAATGGATGGTTGTAAGCCTAGAGGCTGAATTCTGCAAACATTTCTTCAATGCTCTGTATTTTATCATATTAGGTTAAACTTCAAAAAATAAAAATTTTAATACAAATACATGGTATGCTTTTATAGAGCATACATATATACATATAAATTCATCATTCAAGTGGCATAGTTTCAAAAGTCTTAAGCTTGGGGGAAGATGAGCAATGTGCTGTTGGAAATCAGATGTGTCTGCCTATATGAACGAATATAAAATGTTTATTTTTGAGAAGAGAAATTTTGCAAAGAGAATACGTATTTTTCACAAATCATATAATTTTTATTTAGACTCATTCCACACAATAAAGCTGAGGAAGTACATACAAAGAAAGAAATGGCAATTTGGAAGTTGAAGTAAAATATTTCAATAGAGTAAAAGTGAGTCTTTAAAGCCTCACACTGAAATATTCCACTTCTTGGAGCTTCCTCTGGGAAAGTGAGCTTCCTCATTCTGTAAGTGCTTTAAATAAAGTTGAAATTTTTTTCTGACTGATGTGTTATAGAAGAGTTTCTGATGTTGAATGAGTTAGAATTTAATTTGGATCACTTTTGAGATCAGTTTTGTCTCTCACAGTCTACTAAATTAGGGCACATTTATTTTCAAAGTTACCCTGCCTATCCTGACCTTTACATTCAGTACTATTGAAGAAAACAAGTATTCTGTCAGGATAGAATATCAATATGAGCATTTGCAAAGGCCAGAGTGTTTTGTTTCCTTTGCCCAAAGAATATATTTTAGATTAATCCCCATTTTGAAAGTGTGGCTATTCTATGGACAAAAGAATAGGAAATGAAAAACAGCAGGCAAGGAAATTAATGAGGTCAAGGTCTGAAAGGTAGGAATATAAGTAACAAATAGTTTTCAAAAGAGTGCATGAATAATAAGTTATAGGTGACTTAAGGTCATTAAATTGGTATGATGCAATGGAAATTGTGTAAAAATTAATATCAAGTTACATGCTTATACCCAGCAAACTAGGAGACTTCATGTGACTCTGTTGAATATCTCATTTTACAGTAATTATATTTTGTGACTAAAAACACACCACTGTAAAATGCAGCAAGTAACTTTGAAGTTGTGAATTTATTTATGCTTTCCAATAATTGCACCTTTCCACCAAAATTTTACCTGTTTGTCACTTTGAGTATATTGTGGAGACCAAGATCTAAAATTCCAATTGAAGATTCAGCTGAAAGCTTACATAAAAGTCACAATTGCATCATATATCGATGGTAATACAGCTTATTCCTCACAACTGATAAATTGTGTATGTTTTCCACAACCTAAGTTTATTTTCTCCCTCTGTCCTGTCAATAATTTACTTTTTAAATGGTAATATACCTTCACAGCTTCTGAATGCTCTAAAACATAGAAAGGTTTTAGTGTGGGTGACCAATAAAATAGTGAGATTGATTATTATTGTTAAAATAGTAAACTAATTTCAAAGAACCTTAAAGCAATGCATATGCTGAAGTCTCAAAAGTTTTGGGAATTGAAATCAACTTTATAAAAAAGGGTGTGTGCCTTTGAATTATTTTATTTCCTTTGAATCAGTGTTTAATTTCCTATAGGTCATCTTCAGGGATGACAAGCTATTGATAGGAATTATATTATGTACACATTGCTTTTGTCTGGGTCTAGAAATTCTCATAGATGCATATCACTCAAGTGGAACTATTGTAGTTATTTGAATGAGCAATGTCCCCTATATGCTCAGGTATTTAAATACTTGGTCCCCAGTTGGTGGTGCTATTTAGGGAAGTTTAAGAGTGTGAGCTTTATGTAGAAGTGGCCTTATTGCCTGTTAGTTCTGCTAGTTTAAAATAGTGTATCATTTTATATAGCATTCTATCTACATGGAACTTATATCTACTATCCCTGTGAAGTCTCCATCATGAATCTTTGCTGATATAAAGGGGCCAGGTCTCATGCTGAACAATACTGATTGTAATAAGGTTCAGTAATTATTTAGCAATAAAATTATTTTTTAATTGATGCTTTGTGTATTTCATACATCATTTTCCAATTCAGTTCAGGCATATATCCCTTTCCCTTCCCCCCACCCCACCCCTACCCATCCCAGATCATGCATTCTGCCGTAACTTTTCTTTATCTTTCTCTGTTTTTTTGTTTTGTTTTGTTTTGTTTTCATTTTTTTAACAATAAGTGATAATTTGTGAATACAAGCATCCTTCATGTAAAACCAATTTGCAAGCAGTTGTGCCCAAACCCACACAGCTCATGGGTCCCACCATCCAGCAGGGGGGGCTTGTATGTTCAATCAAATTGATCAAATGAATGTCCAGTCTATATTGTTGTAGTTTCACCATTCACCCCAATCGCAGCCCTTCCATTCTACCACGCCCCTTCTTCGGCAGATTGTTCCCTAGGCTTAGAAAAGGGGCACAGGTGGATGAGAAGCAAAACACTTCATCCTATCCAATATTTATTATTTTAAAATTTAAATAATTCTTTGTAAATAAAGTGATAGATCCCCCCCCCAAAAAAAAACTTGTGACCTTGGAAAAAGCATGTCACTTATCATGAGCTTTGAGAGATGATAGTCTTAACACAGTTCTAATTCCCTCTCTCTCTTTACATTTGTGGTTGAAGATGTGATTTCTCAGATACCTAAGCTGGCAACCTAATGCCATAGCTGTCATTGTGAAATTTAACCTTCTGGAACTCCAAGTCAAAATAAAATTTATTTCTTAAATTTATTTTGGTCATGACATTTTGTGGGGCTGTGTGGTTCCCTATATCCCTGTGCTGGTCACCAGCCTCTAGGCACAGGCAATTTTGAAATAGGCCGCAGGCAGAAGGAACGAAAGGGAAAGGATTCAGAGTGGAAGATGCACCCAGCAGGTCAAAGAAAGACCTGAGATTTAGGCTTCAGGGGACCAAATAACTCATTTATTGCAGGAGGGTAGGGTCTTATATAGTAGCTTTTGTGGGCTCCTAACAAGGATGGGGGTGTGACATCAAAGACAGTCTACACACACTTCTTACAACACTATTTGTTTCCAAGAGATTAGGTTTATCTAGCAGATGCACCATTTGGTTCCTGAAACCAAGATGTGCTTTTAGAAGTGGCAAGTTCAGGAATGTTACACCCTAGATTAAAACACCCTGGGGGATGAACTGCAGGTGCCTGAATGTCCACCAGGTGAGTAGGGGCTGGCTCCAGGTTCCAGGCCTTTACAGGTTGTCAAGGCAAAGCCAGCTCACTTGCTGCTCAGCCAACATGGAATATCAGGCCTTACAGTATTTTATCATAGCAACAAAACATAACTAATGATATTTTAGAAATAAACAAATAATGATTTGTTGATTGTAAGTATTTTGTAGAAAAATTAATCAGAAGTGAAAGGCAGCTAAAGTTTAGTGTGTTTATAAAGTTGCTTCTTTCACTTAATATTTTTTAAGGTATGCTGTTTCTTTAACCATGACTTGAATCTTTACTTGATTCAAGTAACTAATCTTGATTAAGTCTCTGGAATGCCAGAGAGTGTTACCAAAGGCCACTAAACCAATAAAACCAATAAAATAGGTTTCCTTGAGTCAAGCAAGACTCCTCCGTCAGCACCAGCTACACCTCATCTGCCTGGAGATACTGTGGCAGCCATATGTCTGTATATCCCAAATCTAATTGGCTATTAGCTCTCTCCTTGGAGGAATACCCCGTGGCTGATGCCACAAGCTTACATCCTCTATTGGTTAGGACATGTTATAAACCACATGAAGACCCTGTCATACTTAACAGAAGAAAATGTAATTCATGGATTAACATACCATCCAAACATCTGTGTCTATACCAAAGTAACCTACCATAACAAATAGTACTGTTTAAATACCTATATATCTAATTGGGTGTGCTTCACTAGTAGGATCGAAAGGTTATATATTATACTGTTTAAATACCTATATATCTAATTGCCTGTGCTTCATTAGTAGTTTAGAAAGGTTATGCTTGGACAAGCTGGCAGCCCATGAAAGAAAACAGCCAGAATTGACTAGAGACCAAGGCAACAGCTCCAGAGAAAGTAGACTGTTTTGCTTTTCATCCACCTGTGCCCCTTTTCTAAGCCTAGGGAACAATCTGCGGAAGAGGGGGCGCGGTAGAATGTAAGGGCTGCGATTGGGGTGAATGGTGAAACTACAACAATGTAGAATGGACACTCATTTGATCAACTTGATTGAACATACAAGCCCCCCCTCCTGGATGGTGGGACCCATGAGCTGTGGGGTTTGGGCACAACTGCTCATCAAATTGTTTACATAAGGATGCCTTGTCCTCACAATTATCAACTTATTGTTAAAAATGAAAACGAAACAACAAAACAAAAAAAACATGAAAGATGCAGAAAAGTTACGCAGCATAGATGACCTGGGATGGGTAAGGGGATGGGGTGGGGGAAGGAAGGGGATATATGCTTAACTGAATTGGAAAATGATGTAATGGACAATACACAACCACATCGATAAAGATAAAAAAGAAAAAAAGAACCAAAATGTTTGAAACACTCTCTACTCTTGGAGCTGTAAATGGCATATTAGTTCTTAAATTAATGCCATATTAATGTCAATGACATGCATTTCAATGAATTCTTGCAGAACAGCAATTACTACTTCCTGGGGGAAGTTGCATTTATTAAAATTTTCACTGTTACTGATGGTGAAGATACTCCGGTTACGGACGCTGCGAAACCCCACCACGACACACCCACAAGTCGGACACCGCACCCCATTTTCGGGGAAGGTTAAGCCAGCATGTTGGTGGTGGGGGGAACGGCTCGCCCCGATAAATTGGCTCGCAGGCCTTTTATACAGGGTTCTAGGGGATTTTAGTGGGGTTGGGTTAACTTCTAGACCTTAATTGGAATAATAGCAGATTACACTCATATGTAGGTCAGCCCACTCTGTCCCCACCATACCCAAAGGTTATCTTAGTCACAAAATCTCTGGTAAACTGGATGAGCGGAAATGTTCAGATCGTCCAACCTGCCCTCACATACAAAAGTATCAACAGTTATCTGAAGCATGTTTGTGCATGGATACCAAAGAACCCAGGACAGGACCAGTGTTGCCGAGTTATCCTCTTCTACCCAGATCACTGGGACCCCCAAAAGACCACCGGACACACAACCAGTTATTGAGCCATCTTATCTCACATCGACAATCTGAAAATATTCATCAACAGGGAAAGGGAATATTTGACCATTTTCATGTGTGGATTCTCTTGCTGACTTGAGGATTTCAAAGAGAGTTGCAAAGAATCTTATATAAATAGAAAATTTTCTATCTATAAAAACATCTAAAATCTTTTTAATTAGATGAGGTAAAAATTCTATATCATCCAGAAACGAAAACACACACAACACCAAACTAACATATATGGATATAATATATATATATATATATATAAAATCATAGTATCTAAGAATAATATCACACACAATTTGAATAGAACTAGAGTCTGTTGCTGAACTATATGACAAACTTGTAAAAATTCACACAAATTTTTCCAATAATGTAATTTTTTCCGAGTTTATGTTAAATATTTGTATTCCACACTTTTGATTTTCTAATAGTGCTCAAGGAAATTGCTTCATAAATGTACTCTGTAATTTGACCCATCAACATTGACTTGGGTTCATTTTCTCAGAATCTTGATCATTACTGATAAATTAAGGCCTGCTAATTGGTTAATGACTACCAAATTATTAATTTGTTATATAAAACATACCTCATTTTATTAGAGACCTTTAAGACAAAGAGTACTTATCTTTGAGCTACTGTTTCCAACTCTGTAAAAGTGGAAAAATAAATTCAGTTTTTTAAACAGGGTCACTAAAGTTTAAAGGAAGTATTTATGACATTTTCATAACTCTAATATTTTATACAAATAAAAAGCCTAATTGATTCTTCATTTATTCATTAAATAAATATATTCACTGAGAATTTGTGAATTGTACTTTTTCCTGACCTAAGACCTTGTAATATATCAGTGAACAAAGATCTGAGTAGTTATAGCGGTTCTGATTTGGTAATACAAGAAGGAAATTACTGATAATTAGAAAATTTTAAGTACTTAAAGCTCTAGAAAGAAAATAGCAGACTGGGATTTAGTGGGTTAGTTTTAAATTTAAAATTCAATGGAGCTGAGGACATTTCTAAGAGGAATTTTGCTCATTTATCCAAGTCCCAGATTTTGAATAGGTAAACAAATAAAAATGTAAGTTTAGAGAAGGCCTTGCCAAAATTAGTAGGTGAAAAAAAGACGGTATATTTGACGAATAAGCCAGGCCATGTGACTATTTGGAGTTTTAAGTATTTTAGGTAAATTCTAGTCTGAGTAAAAACCTACAGAAGCACATAGTATATTGCATTTCAAAACATCACCACCAAAACCACAAATAGCTAAATGTATGGATGTCATTATGGCTAGAATTGAATGAGAAAGGAGGAAAACAGTTGATAGCTTCAAAAAGAAAACGTGAGGGGTTAAGAAATAGGAGTTAATTCAGAAAATAATTTATAGGTCATTTGGGGAGGTATTTAATTTTACTCCCCAGTAGAAGTTCCACATCAGAGGAGTGACTCGTTAGAACTATGTTGAAATTTACTGTAGAGGACAAAGAAGATCAAATGCAGAGAAATCAGTTAGGAGGCTAACAGTAGTGCTCATGGAAAAAAGATTATTTCAGGAGAGAACATCATGAAAAGTAATCAGAATCTAGAGCATATTGTTAAGATATAGCTAATTGGGCTATTTGTGTTGATTAGATGTGTAGTGTGAGAGAAAATAATGAGTCTTATGATTTTAGCCTAACAACAGTAAGGATAAAGTTTCCTTTAGTAAGTGGTAGAAGGGTGTTTAAGAACATAATGCAGGGAATGAGAAAAGAAAATTCAGTTTGAAAAGTGAGCTGAGTAGTAGGCACCGTAATGAAGCAGATAGATAGGTCCAGAGTCATGAATCTGGGAGAGATACTCATGAGCTTGAGATATATAGGGGCTAGTGGCATATAGATGGTATATTTAAAATTGTTAGAGGACATAATCATATTTAACACAATTCTCAGGAATTGGGTGAAAGAATTAGCAAAACCTAGGAAGAAATATATAATGGTCTGGTTGGTAGATCAGAATATGGTACCTGAAATGCTCAATGAAGAAATTTTATCCAGGAAAAAGGTGTAACTTACTATTTCAAATCAGATGATATGATAAAATTAGATGAGAACTGCGAATTGAATATTTCAACTAGTGTCACTTGAGGTGTACATTTGAAATGTACTGAAGAGATATATGGGAAGGGATGAATTCAGGAAAAAATGCAAGAAAGTTTTAATTTGGAACATAACTGGAAATGAACTGGAATCCTCTGTCAACAGAGGATTTTCAGAAAGAGATTAACCAAAAACATAGTAAGGGAAATTTTAAAAAGAATCATGCTTCTGGGAATTATTCATCAGAGAGAGAGAGAGAGAGAGAGAGAGAGAGAGAGAGAGAGGCTGACAACATAAAATAGAGATGAATTACTGGAGCAAAGTTTTGGAGGAGATGAGAGGGGAAGGACCTAGTGCAAAAGGAGAGACTGACCTTAGATTAAAAAAGTAAAATTGAGAGAAATAGAATGTTAATATTTCATATGAAAGAGTCTGACCTTTTATATTTCAAATTATTCAGAAAGCTGTGCAGGATATACTTTGTGGCATAGGGTCTTACAGCAATTTTCCTATCTTAGCATGGAGAACATTTAGGTGCTCTCTTCAACTAATAAGTTGGGTAACTGGATTTTTGTATTTAGTTTAACAACTTTGGAAAATAAAGTGATATACTTCTAAGATACTTTTTTCTCTAAAAAGTTTGTGGTGATATAGAATACAAGTGTCTATCTTTAACAGAAAAGAAGCATAGAAAACACCATTACTCATCCATTGGGGAGAGAGAAAGAAGAATAATCATGAAGAATTATAGGAAGAAAGGGGAGGAAGAGGAGCGGGAGAAGTGGAAGGATGAGAGGGAAAGACAAAGAGTGAAAATGAGTGACAGAGAGACAGATTAGCTTCTCTTGTCACAAAATTATGGTATAAATACACAAGAGTGACTTTTAAGACACATCTGAAATGTATGCAAAGCTACTTAATTCCACTTAAATAAAAGAAATTTATTTAAATGGAAAATTTGCAGGCCATCTGCTTCTTTTATCCCTGTACACAGTTTCATCTTAATTAAGAATAGCTTTTTTCTTATGCAATTTGGGGTCATTTTTATTTTACTTATAAAATTGGCCTACTTAAAATCATGCTTAATTGCTCTCTTGAAGAATTTATTCCAAACTCTGTTACTCATTGCATGAAGCAGTTCAGCATTTGTTTGTTTACTTCTAATTTTACATTAATCCACAGAGACAGTAAATAGTCTCAACTCAAAGTGGTGAAGCTTCAAGTTACTTTTATAATTTATTCTGTAGGGGCTGGAGAGATGGCCTAGCGGTTAGGAGCCCCGACTGCTCTTGCAGAGGACCCGGGATCGATCCCCAGCACCCACCTGGCGGCTGAGAACTGTCTGTAACTCCAATTCCGAACTCCAATTCCGAACTCCAGTTCCAGGGGAATCCGACACGCTCTTCTGACCTCCGCGGCATTGCACGACATGGGTGCACAGACCTGTATGCAGACAGTACATTCATACACATAAATAAATAAATAAATAAATAAATAAATAAATAAATAAATAAAACTAAAAAAAATAAAAATAATTTATTCTGTAATTTCAGAATCTCCACTATGTTTTCTTAAGGCATTTTTATTTTTATGTTGAAGACAAATTTATTAGCTCACTTTCTCACACTCCATCTATGAGAAAGTTCTTAGAACTTGATTTTGTTTGTTTTCTTGTAACTTTTCATTTGAAAGTTTCATTTCTTAACATCAAGGGTTCTCCCTTTTCCGGGACTGAAATTTTTTCCTCCACATATATACTACCAAAGACAAGGAAGAGGGAAGAGAAATCATTGCTAAATGCAGTCAGATTAAAGACAGATGCTACATCCACTTGAAGGGCACTCAGATCTATAGCTGGGTCTTTCTCAAAGTAAACACTGATGACCTTGAGAATCCTCACCATCATTCTTCTCTCAGAGAATTCATTAAGTGTTGCTATTAAAATTTGACCACTGTGCATCTCACTCAGGTTGCTCTTGTGATGACAGTAGGAATCCGTGTCCTGCTGTTCAAAACAAAGTCTAGGTTCAGACTCCCCGAAGTATCAAGAAAAGTTTGAATAAGTCTGAGTCTGTTATTTCAACAAAACGAAGTGTGAGAACTAGCATTGCTTGCGAAGGCTACTTACTGTATCTATCCATTTGTAATAAGAGACAGAAATCTTTATTACTTGATGGTCTTTGGAAACTGATCTTGGTTCGGGTTGTATCAAAAGAAGAAAGTTTATATAGTAATACAAAGAACAAAAAATGTAGATTTCATAATATCTCTGGAATTATATTAACACATTTAAAACAGTAAGTCTGAGTAATTTTTAAAATAAAGTGAACTCAGCGAAAACTCTCTTGTTTGCCAAAAATTGAGCGATTAATTTATAGCTTCAAAGTACTTATTGAGAAATATGCAACTGTTAAATTCAAAGGAGTGATGTATACCTGTAAATTAAATTTAACAAAATAGTGCTGGATAGATGGATCAGCTGTTAAGAGCACTGGCTGCTGTTGCAGAGGACCCAGGTTAAAATCCCAGAACCCACCTGGAAGCTAACAATCTTCTGTAACTCCAGTTCCAGGGAAATCAGACACTTACTTCTGACCCTTGCAGGTATTACATGACATGGGTATAATTAATATATATGCAGGCTATACAGGCCTATATGTAAAATTTTAAAAAACAACAAAGAAGCATTCGCAATATTTTACTTGGTGAGCAAGGGTATTTATGTAATATAAAAGTAGTGCAATTCCACTTTTTAAAAAAAAGGATACAAATGTGGAGATGTATAAGTATATATTTATGTTTGGATAGAATAGTATTTTAATGATTAATTATAATTATAATTTCTTGGGTGCAGGATTGGTGCTAGGAGAAGGTAGTAATTATTTACTTTTATTTTTAATGTAAAACATTAAATTTAAAAAATTTAATTCTTTGAAAATTTCATACATTTAAGACATTTTAAACAATAATTTGAAAAATATGATACTTCACACCGGACTGTCATTTTCCACAATGTGTATATTTTCTACAAAATACATGTGATATCTTTATAGTTAATGAAATGATAAGTTAAATCAAACTTAAATATTTACTGAGGGTCATTTTAGTTTGTGCCCTAAAGATAAAGATTGAAAAAGGGCAAAGATTTAAAAATGAATATGTGTAGCACTACACAGAAATAAAATTATTTTAGGCAAAATTTTGTGCGATGGGAGAAATATGAATCCAAGCCTTCAAAGCAAGGAAATTCAGAGATAGTCCTAAAAATATACACATAGTTTTGTGTTCAACGAAATAGCCTATTTCATAAATAATTGTTATATAAATAATATGTCAAAGCTGATGGTAGTGTCATTAAGTTAGAATTTTCAATTTTCTGAAGAAATTTAGTATGCTTATAGATTAAGTATATTTAATTTTTACAGATCTGCTGTGAAATAGATTTAGTCTTAAGCTGGATTTCTTATGTAGACCATAGGAGTCCAGCCTACTGCAGATTTATGAAAAGCATTGTTTTAATTTTAAGAAGGTAGTAAGTCCTAATGTTCCCATAGAGAGCCATAAAAAGTTCTTGGTTTCCATGTGAACTACTAACCCCCTTTAACTAAATCTGTTACAAATATAGATTTTTCTCCAATTGCGTGAGAATCTTTGGAGATAGAAATTAAGTATATGAATTATATTGAACAGATAAATGACTGCTCTAGATATGTTAAAGTATTCTTGGCGGATACCCTTTTGAATGTTCAGCTGTTTTAATCACTCTGTTAACCAGAGTTAGTAAATAGTTGAAAAAATAGATGTACAGTGAGTGAGCACTGTTCTCATGCTCATGGACTGGTAGGATTAATATTGGGAACATGGTCATCATACCAAAATCAATCTACACATTCAATGCAATCCACATGAAAATTGCAGCACAATTCTTCACAGAAATTGATAAAATAATCTGTTTCATATAGAAACACAAAAACTCCTGTGTAGTCATAAAATCCAGAACAATTAAAGAACTGCTGGAGACATTACAACTCCTTACCTCAAATTATCCTATAGTAATAGAAAATCATGTTGTTGACATAAACATAGACACATTTGTCAATGGAATTGAATTTAGGATCCAGATATAAGTTGTTTTGTTTACACAATACCTGACTCATTATAAGAGGCCAAAAATACACATTGGGGAAAAGACATCCTGTTCAAAAGATGGTTCTTATCTAACTGGATAGCCATTTGTGTAAGCATAAAAGTAGATCACTAACTCTCACCATCCATAAAACTCAACTCAACATAGATAAATGACTTTTACATAACACATGATACCTTGAATCTAATAGTGGGTAAGGTAGGGAATACACTGGAAATTATAGACACAGGAAAGGACTTTCTGAATAGGAGTGCTGCACTAGAGTCATTAAGTCCAACTGCTGATATATGGGAGTTCATGAAACTAAATTGCACCTGTATGGCAAATGACACCATCATTGGAGGGAAGGAGACACCTTATAGAATGGAAAAAAAAATAATAAACAAAACTTTACTAGCTGCACTTCTGAAAGTGTGAGACTCTAGTATATACAAAGAATTAAAAATACACAACATTCACAAAACAAAAAACTGAATTAAAATGGGGGCAAGGAACTAAACAGAGAATTCTTAAAAATAAAATGGAAATTACTGAGAAATTCTTAAGAAAATCTTAGTCAGCAGGTTAATGCAAATTAAGACAATTCTGAGACTTTATTTTACACCAATAAGAACGGTAGTGGGGCTACAGAGATGGCCTAACGGTTAAGAGCACCGACTGCTCTTGCAGAGGACCCGGGTTCGATCCCCAGCACCCACATGGCGGCTCAGAACCTTCTGTAACTCCAATTCCAGGAGAATTCCAGTTCCAGGGGAATCTGACACCCTCTTCTGACCTCCGTGGCATTGCATGACAAGGGTGCACAAACCTACATGCAGACAGTACATTCATACACATAAATAAATAAATAAAATTTAAATAAAAGAATGAAAATCTTAAAAAAAAAAAGAACTGCTAGTATCAAACAAACAAACAAAAAAGGAACCAATGCTGGTGAAGAACTGGGCAAAAGGGAACTCCTATCTACTACTGATTAGAGTGAAAACTGCCGCAGTCACTATGGAAATCAATATGGTGGTTAATCAAAAAGTTAGAATAAATGTACCATATGACCCAGCCATAACATATCTGGGCATCTATCAAAAATATTATATAACTTACTACAATTATACTTGTTCATAAGTGTTCATGATGCCATTTTCACAATAGTCAGGGAATGAAAACATTGATTTTCATCAATTGATCAACAGATAATGAAACAGAGACATATTTGCACAATGGAATATCATCCAGTGTTCAAATGCAAAAATTTGAGAATTGGATCTAAACAGATGGAACTAAAACTATAATCCCAGGCTCCAAAAGACAAATGTCACATGGTTTCTGTCATAGGTGGATGGCAACCTTGAATTCTAAGATAAAGATACACATCTTTCAGATGGAAAATTTTGAGTGATCAGAAAACAAATACAGTAAAGATGGGGAGGGGCTTCATGGGTGTGGATATAGAATGCAGTGATAATGTATGAAATCAGACAATTAGAATAAGAAATGTTAATTAGTGTGGGTAATGGGGAGGGATAAATAATGTTAAAGGCTTTTACAAAAATTCATATCAAAATTACCACTATTGAAGCTTATTAAAGTATATACATATAGATTATAAAATAGCAAAGAGCTGGAAGCAGCCCAAGTGTCCCTCACCTTAGGTCTGGATAGAGAAAATGTGGTACATATACACAATGGAATTTTATGCTGCAGTAAAGAAAGATCACATCATGAAATTTGCAGGTAAATGGATGGAACTCAAACCCATTATGCTAAGTGAAGTAACAGAGTCCCAGAAAAACAAATAATGAATGGTATCCCTCATTTATGGAAGCTAGCAACAAATCCCTAGTTGAAGGGAAGCTGAACAAAGTTGATATTATATTTCCTTTTTTCTGAATGCAGCTATGCTGTTATAATTTGAATCCCTTAATGGGGTCTAGAATTAACTTACCACTTATTTTCAGACTTTGTACTTGTGGTATATGGGTGAAGGTTATGTATTCATATTTTAGAGTAATATAAAATTAAAGGGAAAGTGTAAACTTGTAAACATATTTTGGAATTAGTATACAGTTCATTTTCAGAGGTCATAATTTTGGTATATATGTGACATATACAGAGGTATATTTTCAAGCAATATAACTGGGAGGGAACAACAACCACAAAAGGACTGGGTCAAAGAACCGGATGAAGCAGTTAACTTCTGCCCAAACAATAAACCTCTGCAGAGAAAAACTTTAAAAAGATTGAGAAAAAGATGCAGGACATGTATGACAGAATGCAAGAACTGGGGTTGGGTGGGGGGCAGGGAGAGGGGAATGTTTCTACATTGGGCTGGAATATGATGTATGAAATACACAAAACATCAATAAAAATATTTTATTTAAAAGTCGGGTGTGGTTGTGCACACCTTTAATCTTAGCACTTGAGAGGCAGAGGCAGGCAGATCTTTGTGAGTTCAAGGCCAGCCTCATCTACAGAGTGAGTTCCAGGACAGCTGGGGCTACAGGGAGACCCTGTCTCTAAAAGTCTAAATAAATAAATAAATAAATAAATAAATAAATAAATAAATAAATATAAAAAACTAAAACAATAAATAAAGGCATTGCCACCCTGCATGACTATTGTATAGTTTGAATCCTTTAATTTCTGAAATATGGTATGTTAAAATGTATGCAGTAGTATGAACTTCTGAAGTCTAACTCTTTACCTCAAAAATAATTTTTTAGTACATGGTATACAAAATATTGTCTTACAATTTTTTTTTATCTTTTCAAGACAGGGTCTCCCTGTAGCCCCAGCTGTCTTGGAACTCACTCTGTAGACCAGGCTGACTTTGAACTCACAAAGATCCACCTGCCTCTGCCTCCCAAGTGCTGGTATTAAAGGCGTGCTCCACTATGCCCCACAATTGTCTTACAATCCTTTAAGAGTATATATCCAAGTGCTCTCAGTCTAATGTCTGAAAGTCCCAAGTTTGAATACCAAGATGCATAGCTCATGGTCATAGTAAAGATTCCTATATTATGATTGTTAATAACAGCAACAGCAGCAGTAGTAGTAGTACTAGTAGTATTGGTAATAGTAGTAGTTGTCAGTCATAGTAGTAGAAGAAGAATGGTATTAGTACTGTGCCAAAGTGTTCCCTGCGTTGTCCCATTATTGTGGTGAAAATATGTTATACTCAGACTTACTAGTTTTAATAATATTTTTGATGAAGAAATTGTTTCTTAAGTGTCATATGGTCAGTTAAACTATGAGTATCCTGAGCAGTTGGTACTATTTTGGAAATATTTTTCAAGACCATTTACCATTTTATTTTGCACAATCATGTTTATTTATTTACAGTGTCACTTGAATCAGAAGTGTTTGGATAGAGTTATTTTTTATCTATCTTTCTTTAATCTTAGTTCAATGTAGACTCTATTACCCATTAATAATATCTGCTGGGAGTTGTGATATTCAAGATCTCCTATTACAGGCCATAGGGAAGGATGAGATGGTAATGAATGTTAAAATGGATTTTAGTGGAATGGTATGGGTCCATTTTATTTAAAGTTTTGTTCCTTTTTGTTTATCTAAGCCACTGTTTCAAACATAAAACTAACCCTGTCTATTTTGCTTTTTGTGAGAGAATTTCAGTATTAAAATAATTTATATTTTCTAAATCTGTTTTTTTACCTCATTGGATGTTATTTGAGTATATTTTAACCATAAACTCAGAAAAAAGGGATATAATTAAATATCACCCAGGGTGAAATAATGTCCTAAGATTTAGGGAAACAAATTTACAATATAACTTATCAAGTATAAGATCAAAAATTAACTTTTCACATCACTCAGTTTTGTTAGTTTTAATATTAGTAAACTTATCACAAGATTGATAAACTTGCATTCTATCAAACATATTTATTATATGCAAAATGTCATAAAATAGCTTTCATAAAGATTAGTATTTTCATTTGTATTTATCTACTTAAGGTACACCTACATCTTCAAATATTAATATTATGTGTTGGGAGCATTTGGAGAAGAAGGGAAACAAACATGAAATTTAAAAAATAAAAGTCATTCCATAGCCTTGCCGGGTTCCCGCCTTTAAGGGAAATGATTCCAATTTTTCTCCATTTAGGATGATGTTGGCAGTGGATTTGCTATATATGGCTTTGATCATGTTGAGGAATGTTCCCTTCAGTCTGATTCCCTCCAGGACTTTAAACATGAAGGGATGCTGGACCTTGTCAATGGCTTTTCTGCATCAATTGAGATGACTGTATGTTTTTTTTCTTTCAATCCACTTATGTGTTTTATGATATTTATTTATTTTTTTTATTGATTTACATATGTTGAACCATCCCTGAATAGAAAAATAGGGCTAATATGCACAAGTTCTCTTTATAGACATTTTAAGATGGCCATACTCTCTATTTCTCTTTGGAATTTTATCTAAAAAATTGAAAAGGTACTTCTAATGGTATAGTGAGAAGATAACACTATTTCATTAACTGTATAATAGATTTATATATTTTTATTATTAATATGCTTAAGAGAAAAATCCATAAAAACATATGAATACAAACAAATATCACTTTCTGGTGGGGAAACTGAGCATCTGTGTTCTCAAGTTAATTGGATTTAAAATTACCTGTTTAGTATCTAAAAATTTAATGTCAGTTGACTCAATGACTGCATTTTACTACAACATCATTCTCTAACAGTGTTCATTAAAATTGGGATGAACTTTTAAAACTATAATGCTTTGTCAATATTAAACCATACTTTACTACCTTGAAATTGTGATTGAGTTGGTGTTTGTACTCTCATTTTACAGAAAGAGGAAGGGAGACAGTGTGTATCATATGATGGTCAAATAATTTGGAAGAGATTAAAAGTCTTTAATTTCATTGCAAAAACTAACAATATGAAAAGATCTTTATTTGTTGTTTTATTCAAACTCCCATGTCATTGGGACAGGGAGGACACTTGATACATTAGTTTTCTGGGGTATTTTAATCCTTCCCAGGGTTATCATTGGGAAGAAGAAGAAATAGGAACAGAGGTTAATCCATGGCCAAAGTAAGCTCATTTACATAATACTGAATTCCCATGGACATTTTAACTATTTAAAATTATTATTGTTATTATTATGTGTGTTTGCACAATGTGTGGGCATATGGATGCCACTGCACATGGTTGGAAGTCAGAAAACTACTTTGTGAAGTAGAGATCTCTTCTTCCATCTTTAAGTGGGTTCTAGGGATGAAATTCATGTCAATAGTGCTGCTAGTAACATTACCTAGTGAACCATTGTGCTGGCCCTGATACATATAATAAATATACTTGTGAGCTCCAGGCCAGCAGGGACTAAAGGAAGACCCTGTCTCGAAAAGACCAAAAAAAAAAAAATTCTTACAAAGGCCTGTCGATTAAAGATTTTCTCCTACTATGAAAGACATACTAATTGGTAACATTATGTTACATGGAGAAAAAAAAATTAAGAATTCCCGAAAGGGTCAGAACAAGAAAAAGGTGCTTACTCTCTCCAATACTATTCTCTATTTGAGACACGAGACTCTTCAAGGAATCTCCTAGAGCAGATAACTGGTTATCTTACAAAATGCCATGCTACAAATCGATATAGTAAAATCAGGAGCCTTTCTATATACCAAGAACAATCATGCCAAGAGAGAAATCAGGGAAACCATCCCATTCACGGTAGACTCAGTAAATAAAAATTTTGGATTTCACCTAGCCAAGGAAATGAAAGATCAATATATTTAAAAACTTACAACTTTAATGAAACAAATTGGCAAAGACACTATAAGTCACACTCATGGACTGGTAAGATTAATCTTATGAAAATAGCTAGCCCACCAAAACCAACCTACAGATTCACAAAATAGTGTTCATCAAATTCTAGGACCATTCTTCACTGAAATAGAAAAAATGAATAAAATTCATGTGGGAACACAAAGACACTGGATAGCCAAAGTAAGACTAACCAAAATGAATATTACTGGTGTTATTACCTTACCTGACTTAAAGTTATACTACAGAACCATATTAATAAAAGCAGAATGTTACTAAAACAAAAACAGACACAAAAACCAATGGAATAGACTAGAGGACCGAGACATGAATCCATCCAGCTATAGGCTTCTAGTTTTTACAAAAAAGCAAAACATTGTACACCAGAGAAAAGACAGAGTCTTCAACAAATTGAGTTGGGAAAACTTGGTATCTACATGTAGAAGAATGAAAATTGATCCTTATCTTTGACCCTTCAATTTCAAGGGGCTGGAGAGATGGCCTAGTGTTTAAGAGTGCAGACTGCTCTTGCAGAGCACCTGGGTTCAATTCCCAGCACCCACATGGCGGCTAAGTACCATGTTTAACTCCAGTTCCAAGGGAATCTGACACCCTCTATTGACCTCTGCAGCATTGCAGGACACAGGTGCACAAACCTACATGCAGACAGCACATTCATGCACATAAAAAAATAAATTAAATAAAATAAATCAATTTCAAATGGATCAAAGATTTCAGTATCAGAACCTATCTATTAAACTACTAAAAGGTAAAGAATCAAGTAGCCTTAAAGATATTAACTCAGGTAAGTTCTTTCAGAATCAGACTCTAGTTGTTGGAGAAATAAGTCCAAAAATCAAAAAGTAAGAACTCATTAAATTAAAATCCTTCTGTAGTGCAAAGTTAACTGTTAATGGGGTGAATAGGCCATCTATAGGCAGGAAGAAAAGTCTTTGTCATCCATACAGCTATGAGAGATTGGTGTCTAGACTATATAAAGACCTTTCATCAAAACATCAGGAAACAAACCACCTTACCTGAAAAATTGGCCTTGAATCTGAACAAAGAATTGTCAAAGGAAGAAATACAAATGACTGATAAACATTTGTAAAAGTATTCAAAATCATTAGCCATAGGGGGAATACAAATAAAACCAACTGCAGATTCCTTCTCACCCCAGTCAGAATGGCTATCACAAAAAATCAAATGACAAGACTATATGGAAATAGAATCCTACAAGCTTCTGGAACCCTGCTCATATGAGCCCACAATATTGGTGTCAGCACGCACAAGACCGATGAAAGCTCAAACAGACAAAAACCTAGCATGGAACTGCAGAACTGGGTAGCGAGGGACTCCAGAAAGACTGACTAGAGCTCAGAGTATGAATTGGTACTGGGGAGTAGCCAGGAAGATTAATTTAGCACAGTGGGCCCTAACACAAATGACAGAATGCATGAACTCTGGGAATGTAGGGAGTGCAAATGGAGAAGGGGTTATAAAAGTGATTAAGACTGATTGAGATGTTATGTATGAAATACATAAAAATTCCCCAAAATAAAAATAAAAATAAAAATGACAACAAATGGTGATGGGGATATTCCAAAAGTTCAGTGCTTATCCACTGTTGGTGGAAACCTAAAGGGGAACCCTCAATGTGAAAGTCGACGTGGAGATTTCACCAAAAGCTAAATATAGAACTATCATATTACTCGGGTGTAATACCCAAGACCCCATACCCTACTACATATACCTCCAGGTTCATTGCTGCTTTGTTCACAACAGTGAGAAAATGGAAAGAGCTCAATGAAAGAACAGTTAAGTAAAATGGCACTGTATTGGGGAAGACTTAGAAGGTGTGGCCTTTCTGGAGAGTACATGTCACAGAGGGTGGGCTTAGGGAGCTTGTAAACCTTGCCTGATTTGGAGTCATTCTCTGCTTCCTGTGTGCCTGGTTGAAGATGTGAGTGCTTAGCTCCTACTCCAGCCACCACACCAGCCATGCTTCCCTGCTGTGATGGGCTCTTGCCTCCTTGGAACTGTAACCTTGATTGATTCTTCCTCTTATGAGTTCCTTTCCCATATTCTGTTACAGCAATTGAAGGCAAACTAGAAGAGAAATTAATACCAGAGAGTGATGTACAGCTTTGAGAGACCTGACCCAGTTGTTTTGGTCAGGATTGCAGAAGGTTTTGGAGCTTTGTACTGGAAATGCCATTGAGTGTTTAGCGCTTAGAGTTTGTTGCTGTACAGCTGGGAACACTTATACCTAATGAATTGTAGATGATAGAGGCCTGGCTTGTGAAGCTTCAAAGGAAAGCAGAGACTATTTGTGTCATATTTATATTTTTTAATTTTTATTGAATTTTTGTGTGTTTCAGACATTACATCTCAATCAGTCTTAATTGCCTTTATACCCCATTCTCCATTGGCATCTTCCCACACACAGCCCCAGAGGGAGTTCATAAATTCTGTCATTTTTGTTAAGGTCTACTGTGCCAAAATACTCTCCCTGGCCATTCCTTAGTGTCAGTTCATCTTCTGAGCTCTATTCAGCCTGTCCTCAACTGCCCCTGAAACTTTCTCCAAAGTTGACCACATACTGGGACACAAAGCAAACATCAGCACATGCCAAAACGTGTGTGATCTTTTGAATTGGGAGTCTCTGGGTTATTTTCAACTTGGACTAAAGAATCAGGTGTGATAAAGAAGAGACCAGAGCCAGGCGTGGCGGCGCACACCTTTAATCCTAGCACTCAGGAGGCAGAAGCAGGCGAATCTTTGTGAGTTCAAGGCCAGCCTGGTCTGCAGAGTGAGTTCCAGGACAGCTGAGGCTACAGGGAGACCCTGTCTCGAAAAGACCAAAAAGAAGAGACCAGAACCCGAAGTGAAACTTAAGGTATCGGGCTGTTGTTTGGAGACAGTAACACTTTTTTTTTTTTTTTTTTTTTTTTTTTTTTTTTNAAGGAAGAGGGAAGAGAAATCATTGCTAAATGCAGTCAGATTAAAGACAGATGCTACATCCACTTGAAGGGCACTCAGATCTATAGCTGGGTCTTTCTCAAAGTAAACACTGATGACCTTGAGAATCCTCACCATCATTCTTCTCTCAGAGAATTCATTAAGTGTTGCTATTAAAATTTGACCACTGTGCATCTCACTCAGGTTGCTCTTGTGATGACAGTAGGAATCCGTGTCCTGCTGTTCAAAACAAAGTCTAGGTTCAGACTCCCCGAAGTATCAAGAAAAGTTTGAATAAGTCTGAGTCTGTTATTTCAACAAAACGAAGTGTGAGAACTAGCATTGCTTGCGAAGGCTACTTACTGTATCTATCCATTTGTAATAAGAGACAGAAATCTTTATTACTTGATGGTCTTTGGAAACTGATCTTGGTTCGGGTTGTATCAAAAGAAGAAGAAAGAACGTTTAATAGCCTAAAAGAACCAAAAAATGTAGAATTTTTCATAATATCTCTGGAATTATATTAACACATTTAAAACAGTAAGTCTGAGTAATTTTTAAAATAAAGTGAACTCAGCGAAAACTCTCTTGTTTGCCAAAAATTGAGCGATTAATTTATAGCTTCAAAGTACTTATTGAGAAATATGCAACTGTTAAATTCAAAGGAGTGATGTATACCTGTAAATTAAATTTAACAAAATAGTGCTGGATAGATGGATCAGCTGTTAAGAGCAACTGGTGCGTGCAGAGGACCAGGTTTTAAATCCCAGAACCCACCTGGAAGCTAAACTCTGTCTGTAACTCAGTTTCCAGGGGAATCCAGCATCCACTTCTTCCGAACCCTTGCAGGTATACCATGGACATGTGTATAATAATATATATGCTGTATACAGGCCTATATGTTAAAATTTTAAAAAACAACAAAGAAGCATTCGCAATATTTTACTTGGTGAGCAAGGGTATTTATGTAATATAAAAGTAGTGCAATTCCACTTTTTAAAAAAAAAGGCTACAAATGCGGAGCTGTATAAGTATATTTATTTTGGAATAGAATAGTAATTTTTAATGCTTCATTATTAATTATATTTTCCTGGGTTGCAGGATGTGCGTAGGAGAAGGTAGTAATATTTACTTTATTTTTTCAGTAAAAACATTAAATTTAAAAAATTTAATTCTTTGAAAATTTCCTACATTTAAGGGACATTTTAAACAATAATTTGAAAAATATGATACTTCACACCGGACTGTCATTTTCCACAATGTGTATATTTTCTACAAAATACATGTTATAATCTTTATAGTTAATGAAATGTAAGTTAAATCAAACTTAAATATTTACTGAGGGTCATTTTAGTGTTGTGCCCTAAAGATAAAGATTGAAAAAGGCAAAGATTAAAAATGATCATGGTGTAGCACTAAACCAGAATAAATTATTTAGGCCAAATTTTGTGCGATGGGAGAAGAAATATGAAATCCAAGCCCGGTCAAAGCAAGGAAATTCAGAGATAGTCCTAAAAATATACACATAGTTTTGTGTTCAACGAAATAGCCTATTTCATAAATAATTGTTATATAAATAATATGTCAAAGCTGATGGTAGTGTCATTAAGTTAGAATTTTCAATTTTCTGAAGAAATTTAGTATGCTTATAGATTAAGTATATTTAATTTTTACAGATCTGCTGTGAAATAGATTTAGTCTTAAGACTGGATTTCTTATGTAGACCATAGGAGTCCAGGGCCTACGCAGATTTATGAAAAGCAATGTTTTAATTTTAAAGAAGGTATAATTGTCCTAATGTTCCCATAGAGAGCCATAAAAAGTTCTTGTTTCCTGTGAACTAACTAACCCCTTTAACTTAAATCTGTTACAAATATAGATTTTTCTCCAATTGCGTGAGAATCTTTGGAGATAGAAATTAAGTATATGAATTATATTGAACAGATAAATGACTGCTCTAGATATGTTAAAGTATTCTTGGCGGATACCCTTTTGAATGTTCAGCTGTTTTAATCACTCTGTTAACCAGAGTTAGTAAATAGTTGAAAAAATAGATGTACAGTGAGTGAGCACTGTTGCTCATGCTCTGGACTTGGTCGGGATTAATATTGGAACATGGTCATCATCACCAAAATCAATTACACATTCAATGCCAACCACATGAAAGATTGCAGCACAATTCGTCACAGAAATGATAAAATAAGCTTGTTTCTCATAGAAACACAAACACTCCTGTTGTAGTCATAAATCCAGAACAATTAAGAAACTGCTGGAGACATTACAACTCCTTAACCTCAAATTATCCTAGAGTAAGAGAAAATCATGTTGTTGACATAAACATAGACACATTTGTCAATGGAAGTGAATTTAGGATCCAGATAAGGTTGTTTTGTTTTACACAATACCTACTCATTATAAGAGTCCAAAAAATACACATTGGGGAAAAGACATCCTGTTCAAAAGATGGTTCTTATCTAACTGGATAGCCATTTGTGTAAGCATAAAAGTAGATCACTAACTCTCACCATCCATAAAACTCAACTCAACATAAGATAAAGACTTTTACATAACACATGATACCTTGAATCTAAATAGTGTGTAAGGTAGGGAATACACGGAAATTATAGACACGGACAAGGACTTTCTGAATAGAGTGCTGCACTAGAGTCACGTTAAGTCCAACTGCGATATATGGGAGTTCATGAAAAACAATTGCACCTTGGTATGGCAAATGTAGCACCACATTGGAGGGGAAGGAGACACCTGTCTAGATATGAAAAAAAAATAATAAAAAACTTTACTAGCTGCACTTCTGAAAGTGTGAGGACTCTATCTATGAAACAAAGAATTAAAAAAATACAACACATTCACAAAACAAAAAACTGAATTAAAATGGGGGCAAGGAACTAAACAGAGAATATTCTTAAATTAAAATGGAAAATTAATGAGAAATCTTAAGAAATCTGTAGTCACTTAGGTTAATGCAAATTGTCTAAGCATTCTGAGACGTATTTTACCCACCAATAGAGAACGGTGTAGGGGCTAGACAGATGGCCGCTAACGTTAAGAGCACCGACTGCTCTTGCAGCGGACCCGGGTTTGATCCCCAGCACCCACATTGCCGCTCAGAACCTTCGTAACTCAATTCCCCAGGAGAATTCCAGCATTCCCGGGGGAATCTGACACCCTCTTTCTGACCTCCTTGGCATTGCATGACCAGGTGCACAAACCTACCTATGCAGACAGTACATTCAACACATAATAATAAAATAAAATGTAAATAAAAGAATGAAAATCTTAAAAAAAAAGAAATAGCTGTAAAAAAAAAAAAAAAAAAAAAAAACCCCCAAACAAATAAGCATCGGTGAAGAACTGGGCAAAAGGGAACTCCTATCTACTACTGATTAGAGGGATGAAAACTGCCGAGTCACTATGGAAAATCAATATGGTGTTTATCAAACAGTTAGAAGTACATGTAACATATGACCCAGGCCAAACATATTGGGCATCCTATCAAAAATATTATATAACTTACTACAATTATACTTGTTCATAAGTGTTCATGATGCCATTTTTCACAATAGTCAGGGAATGAAAACATTGATTTTCATCAATTGTCAACAGATAATTAAACCAGAGACTATATTGCACAAATGGAATATCATCCAGTGTTCAAATGCAAAAATTTGAGAATTGGATCTAAACAGATGGAACTAAAACTATAATCCCAGGCTCCAAAAGACAAATCTCACATGGTTTCTGTCATAGGTGGATGGCAACCTTGAATTCTAAGATAAAGATACACATCTTTCAGATGGAAAATTTTGAGTGATCAGAAAACAAATACAGTAAAAAGATGGGGAGGGGCTTCATGGGTGTGGATATAGAATGCAGTGATAATGTATGAAATCAGACAATTAGAATAAGAAATGTTAATTAGTGTGGGTAATGGGGAGGATACAATAATGTTAAAGGCTTTTACAAAAATTCATATCAAAATTACCACTATTGAAGCTTATTAAAGTATATACATTATAGATTATAAAAATAGCAAAGAGCTGGAAGCAGCCCAGTGTCCCTCACCTTAGGTCCTGGATAAGAAGAAATGTGGTAATATACACAATGGAATTTTTGATGCTGCAGTAAAGAAAGATCACATCATGAAATTCAGTTTCAGGTAAATGGATCGGGAACTCAACCCATGTATGCTTAATGAAGTAAACAGAGTCCCAGAAAAACAAATAGGAATGGTATCCCTAATTTATGGTACTAGCACCAAGTACCCTAGTATGTAAGGAACTGACAAAGTTGATATTATATTTCCTTTTTCTGAATGACAGCAGCTGTATTTATTAAAAAAATTTTGAATCCCGTATGGGTCTAGAATTACTTACCACTTATTTTCAGACTGTTGACTTGTGGTATATGGTGAAGGTTATGTATCAATTTTAGAGTAATATAAAATTAAAGCGGAAAGGGTAAACTTGTAAACATGTATTTGGAATTAGTATACAGTTCATTTTCAGAGGTCATAATTTTGGTATTTAATAAAATTGTGACATCTACAGAGGTATATTCAAGGCAATAACAATGGGAGGGAAACAACACCACAAAAGGCTGGGTCAAAGGAACCGGATGAACAGTAAAACTGCTGCCCAAACAAATTAAACCTCTGCAGAGAAAAACTTAAAAGAGTGAGAAAAAGATGCAGGACATTAGACAGAATGCAAGAACGGGTGGGTGGGGGGAGGGAGGAGTGGAATGTTTCTACATTGGGCTGGAATCTGATGTATGAAATACAACAAAACATCAATAAAATATTTTTATTTAAAAAATAATCTAAAGTGAGGTGTGGTGTGTGCACACCTTAATCTTAGCATTGAGAGGCAGAGGCAGGCAGATCTTGTGAGTTCAAGGCCAGCCTTCATCGACAGAGTGAGTTCCAGGACGACTGGAGGTCGCTTACAGGGCGACCCTGTCCTCTAAAAGTGTAAATAAAAATAAATAAATAAATAAATAAATAATAACAAAATTAAATTATAAAAAAACAAAACAATAAAGATAAGGCTTGCCACCCTGCAATGACTTATTGTATAGTTTGAAATCCTTTAATTTCTGACATATGGTGATGGGTAAAATGTATGCAGTAGTATGAAACTGTCTGAAGTCTACCTCTTTTACATAGAAAATAATTTTTTAGTACATTGGTATACAAAAATATATGTCTTACAATTTTTTTTTTTATCTTTTCAAGACAGGGTCTCCCTGTAAGCCCCAGCTTATTGGAACTCACTCTGTAGACCAGGCGACCAGTGTCTTGAACTCACAAAAGATCCACCTGCTCTCCTCTGCCTCCCAAGGCTGGATATTAAAGGAGTGCCCACTATGCCCCACAATTGTCTTACAATCCTTTAAGAGTATATATCCAAGTGCTCTCAGTCTAATGTCTGAAAGTCCCAAGTTTGAATACCAAGATGCATAGCTCATGGTCATAGTAAAGATTCCTATATTATGAAATGTGTTTAATAACAGCAAACAGCAGCAGTAGTAGTAGTTACTAGTAGTATTGGTAATAGTAGTAGTTTTCAGTACATAGTAGTAAGAAGAAGAATGGTATAGTACTGTGCAAAGTTGTTGTTCCCTGCGTTGTCCCATTATTGTCGTTGAAAATATGTTATACTAGACTCGTACTAGTTTTAATAATATTTTTGAAAAATATTGTTTCTAAGTGTCATATGGTCAGTTAAACTATGAGTATCCTGAGCAGTTGGTACTATTTTGGAAATATTTTTCAAGACCATTTACCATTTTATTTTGCACAATCATGTTTATTGTATTTACGTGTCACTTTGAATCAAAGTGTATTGGATAGAGTTATTTTTTATCTATCTTTCTTAATCTTAGTTCAATGTAGACTCTATTACCCATTAATAATATCTGCTGGGAGTTGTGATATTCAAGATCTCCTATTACAGGCCATAGGGAAGGATGAGATGGTAATGAATGTTAAAATGGATTTTAGTGGAATGGTATGGGTCCATTTTATTTAAAGTTTTGTTCCTTTTTGTTTTATCTAAGCACTGTTTCAAACTAAAACTACCCTGTCTATTTTGCTTTTTGTGAGAGACATTTCGCTAATAAAATAAATTTATATTGTCTAAATCGTGTTTTTGTTACCCACCCCACCCCGCTATGGGATGTTATTTGGTATATTTTACCATAAACTCAGAAAAAAGGGATATAATTAAATATCACCCAGGGTGAATTTAATAATTGTCCTAAAGATTTAGGGAAACAAATGTTACAATTTTTTTACTTCTTTAAACTTATCAAGCTATAAGATCAAATTAACTTTTCACATCACTCAGTTTTGTCTAGTTTTAATATTAGTAAACTTATCACAAGATTGATAAACTTGCATTCCTATCAAACAGTATTTAATTATATGCAAAATGTCAAATAAAGTATTACATAAAAGATTAGTATTTTTTCATTTTGTATTTAGTCTACTAAGTACACCTACCATCTTCAAATATTAATATTATGTGTTGGGAGCATTTTGAGAAGAAGGGAAACAAACATGAAATTTTCAAAAATAAAAGTCATTCCAATAGCCTTGCCGGGTTCCCGCTTTAAGGGAAGGAATTCCCAATTTTTCTCCCATTTAGGTGGATGGTGGCAGTGGTTTGCTATATAGGCTTTGATGCATGTTGAGGAATGTTCCCTTCCGTCTGATTCCCTTCCAGGGACTCCTTTAATACATTGAAGGGATGCTGGACCTGTCAATGGCTATTTTCTGCATCAATGATGACTGTATGTTTTTTTCCTTTCCAATGCCACTTATGTGTTTTTAGATATTTATTTATTTTTTTTATTGATTTACATATGTTTGAACCATCACTGAATAGAAAAATATAGGGCTAATATGCACAGTTCTCTTTATAGACATTTTAAGATGGCCATACTCTCTATTTCTCTTTGGAATTTTATCTAAAAAATGAAAAGGTACTTCTAATGGTAATAGTGAGAAGATAACAACTATTTCAATTAATCGTATAAGAGATTGTATATATTTTATTATTAATATCTTAAGAGAAAAATCCATAAAAACATTGAATATACAACACAAATATCACTTTCTGGTTGGGGAAACTGAGCATCTGTGTTCTCAAGTTAATTGGATTTAAAATTACCTGTTTAGTATCTAAAAATTTAATGTCAGTTGACTCAATGACTGCATTTTACTACAACATCATTCTCTAACAGTGTTCATTAAAATTGGGATGAACTTTTAAAACTATAATGCTTTGTCAATATTAAACCATACTTTACTACCTTGAAATTGTGATTGAGTTGGTGTTTGTACTCTCATTTTACAGAAAGAGGAAGGGAGACAGTGTGTATCATATGATGGTCAAATAATTGGAAGAGATTAAAAGTCTTTAGATTTCATTGCAAAAACTAACAATATGAAAAGATCTTTATTTGTTGTTTGATAGTTCAAACTCCCATGTCCAGTGGGAACAGGAGGGACACTTGATACATTAGTTTTCTGGGGTATTTTAATCCTTCCCAGGGTTATCATTGGGAAGAAGAAGAAATAGGAACAGAGGTTAATCCATGGCCAAAGTAAGCTCATTTACATAATACTGAAAATTCCCATGGACATTTTAACTATTTAAAATTATTATTGTTATTATTATGTGTGTTTGCACAATGTGTGGGCATATGGATGCCACTGCACATGGTTGGAAGTCAGAAAACTACTTTGTGAAGTAGAGATCTCTTCTTCCATCTTTAAAGTGGGTTCTAGGATGAAATTCATGTCAATAGTGCTGCTAGTAACATACCTAGTGAACCATTGGTGCTGGCCTGATACATAATAAATATACTTTTGAAGTTCTCCATGCCAGCAGGCAAAGGAAGGACCCTGTCTCGAAACGACCAAAAAAAAAAAAATTCTTACAAAGGCCTGTCGATTAAAACGATTTCTCTACTATGAAAGACATACTAATTGGTAACATTATGTTACATGGAGAAAAAAAAATTAAGAATTCCCGAAAGGGTCAGAACAAGAAAAAGGTGCTTACCTCCCCTCCAATAGCTATTGCTCTATTTGAGACACGAGACTCTTCAGGAATCTGCCTAGAGCAGATAAGCTGGTTTATCTTACAAAATGCCATGCATTTACAAATCGATATAGTAAAATCGGAGCCTTTTATCACCAAGGCAAACAATCAATGCCAGAGAGCAAATCAGGAAACCCATCCCATTCACGGTAGACTTCTCAGTAAATAAAAATTTGGATTTCAACTAGCACAAGGAATGAAGATCAAATATATTTAAAAACATTACAAACTTTAATGAAACAAATTGGCAAGAAGGACACTTATAAGTCACACTCATGGACTGGTAAGATTAATGCTTATGAAAATGAGCTAGCCCACCAAAAACCAACCTACAGATTCACAAAATAGGTGTTCATCAAATTCTAGGACCATTCTCACTGAATAGAAAAAATGAATAAAAATTCATGTGGGACACAACAAGACACTGGATAGCCAAAGTAAGACTAACCAAATGAAATATTATTACTGGTGTTATTACCTTACCTGACTTAAAGTTATACTACAGAACCATATTAATAAAAGCAGAATACTAAAAAAAAACAGACACAAAAAACCAATTGGAATAGACTAGAGGACCGAGACATGAACTCCACCAGCTATAGGCTCTAGGTTTTTACAAAAAAGCAAAACCTTGTACACCACAGAAAAGACAGAGTCTTCAACAAATTGAGTTGGGAAAAGTTGGTATCTACATGTAGAAAATGAAAAATTATCCTATATCTTTGACCCTTCAATCAAGGGGCTGGAGAGATGGCCTAGTGTTTAGAGAGGCAACTGCTCGTGCAGAGCACCTGGGTTTCAATTTCCAGCACCCACAGTGGCAGCTAAGTACCAGGTTTTAACTCCAGTTTCAAGGGAATCTGACACCCTCATTGACCCTGCAGCATTGCAGAACACGGTGCACAACACCTACAATGCAGACAGCCACATTCCTATGCACATAAAAAAAATAAATTAAATAAAATAATCAATTTCAACTGGATCAAAGAGATTTCAGTATCAGCAACCTATCTATTAAACTATAAAGGTAAAGATCAAGTAGCCTTAAAGATATTAACTCAGGTAAGTTCTTTCAGAATCAGACTCTAGTTGTTGGAGAAATAAGTCCAAAAATCAAAAAGTAAGAACTCATTAAATTAAAATCCTTCTGTAGTGCAAAGTTAACTGTTAATGGGGTGAATAGGCCATCGTATAGGCAGGAAGAAAAGTCTTTGTCATCCATACAGCTATGAGAGATTGGTGTCTAGACTATATAAAGACCTTCATCAAAAACATCAGGAAACAAACCACCTTACCTGAAAAATTGGCCTTGAATCTGAACAACAGATTGTCAAAGGAAGAAATACCAATGACTGATAAAATATTGTAAAAAGTATTCAAACTCATTAGCCAAGGGGGAATAACAAATAAAACCAACTTGCAGATTCTCTTCTCACCCCTCAGAATGGCTATCACAAAAAATCAAATGACAAGACTATATGGAAATAGAATCCACAAAGGGCTTCTGGAACCTGCTCATATGAGTCCTACCAGCTAATAGTGGTGTCAGCACGCACAAGACCGATGAAAGCTCAAACAGACAAAAAACCAGCATGGAACTGCAAGAACTGGGTAGCGAGGGACTCCAGAAAGACTGACTAGACAGCCGCAAGTATGAATTGGTACTGGGGAGTAGCCAGGAAGATTATTTAGCACAGTGGGCCCTAAACACAAATGACAGAATAGCATGAACCCTGGGAATGGTAAGGGAGTGCAAATGGAGAAGGGGTTATAAATTGATTAAGACTGATTGAGATGTATGTATGAAATACATAAAAATTCCCCAAAATAAAAATAAAAATAAAAATGACAACAATGGTGATGTGGGGATTCCAAACAGTTCAGTGCTTATCCACTGTTGGTGGAAACTAAGGGGAACCCTCAAGTGAAATTCAGACGTGGAGCATTACATCCAAAAGCTAAATATAGAAACTATCATTTCCTCGGGTTTGTAATAACCCAACGACCCCATACCCTACTAACATATACCTCCAGGTTCATTGCTGCTTTGTTCACAACAGTGAGAAAATGGAAAGAGCTCAATGAAAGAACAGTTAAGTAAAATGGCACTGTATTGGGAAGACATTAGAAGGTGTGGCCTTTCTGGAGAGTACATGTCACAGAGGGTGGGCTTAGGGAGCTTGTAAACCTTGCTTTGATTGGAGTTCATTCTCTGCTTCCGGTGGCCTGGTTGAGAGTGGAGTAGCTGTGCTCTAACTCCGCCACCACACCAGCCGCTGCTCCTGCTGGATGGGCTCTTGCCTCCTGGAACTGTAACCTTGATTGATTCTTCCTCGTAATGAGTTCCTTTCCATATTCTGTACAGCATTGAGGCTAAACTAGAAGAGAAATTAATACCAGAGGAGTGATGTACAGCTTTGATAGACCTGACCCAGTTGTTTTGGTCAGGATTGCAGAAGGTTTTGGAGCTTTGTACTGGAAATGCCATTGAGTGTTTAGCGCTTAGAGTTTGTTGCTGTACAGCTGGGAACACTTCATACCTAATGAATTGTAGCATGATAGAGGCCTGGCTTGTGAGCTGCTTCAAAGGAAAGCAGAGACATATTTGTGTCATAGTTTATTTTTTAATTTTTATTGCATTTTGTGTGTTTCAGACATTACAAATCTCAATCAGTCTTATTGCCTTTATACCCATTCTCCATTTGGCATCTTCCCACACACAGCCCCAGAGGGAGTTCATAAATTCTGTCCATTAGTGTTAGGTGCTATGTGCCAAATAATCTTCCTGGCTTTCACTCCTCAGTGCAGTGTCATCACTGAGCTCTATTCCAGCTAGTCCCTCAACTCTGAAATTCTCAAAAGAAAAAATGCCACATTACTGGGACACAAGCAAACACTCAGCAACATGCCAAAACGTGTGTGATCTTTTGAATTGGGAGTCTCTGGGTTATTTTCAACTTGGACTAAAGAATCAGGTGTGATAAAGAAGGACCAGAGCCAGGCGTGGCTGCGCACACCTTTTAAATCCTGCACTCAGGAGGCAGAAGCAGGCATCTTTGTGGAAGTTCAGGCCAGCCTGGTTCTGCAGAGTGAGTTCCGGACAGCTGCGGCAACAGGGAGACCCTGTACCCGAAAAGACAAAAAAGAAAGACCAAGAACCCCGAAGTGAAACTTAGGGTATGCGGGCTGTTGTTTGGAAGACAGTAACACTTTTTTTTTTTTTTTTTTTTTTTTTTGTCTTTTTGAGGACAGGGTCATCCCTGTAGCCCCCAGCTGTCCTTGAATTCCTCTGTAACCAGGCTGGCCTTTGAACTACACAAAGATTCAGCCTGCCTCTGCCTCTCCCACAGTGTTAGGGTTAATAGGCGTGCGCCCGATATAACACTTGTTTTTTTTTGGTGTTTTTTTTTTTTAATATTTTTATTGATGCTTTGTGCATTTCATTACATTTTTTTCCAACAGTTCAGGCTTATGTCCCTTTCCATCTCCCCCCCACCCCCACCCCATCCCAGATCATGCATTCTGCCATGATGTGCCTGGCATCTTTTCTCTCAGGTTTTTTTTTTTTCCATTTTTGAGCTATAAGTGATAATTCCATGAGTACAAGAATCGCCTTCATGCAAAAAACTATCCTGCAGGCTGTTGTGCCCAACACCTACAGCCCCCACCAGCCAGTGGGGGGTGACAGGTTGTTTGTTCAATCAATGTTGATCAAATGAGTGTCCCAGCACATATTGCTGTAGTTTCAACCATTCACCCCAATCGCAGCCCTTACATTTCTACCCGCCCCCTCTCTCGCCAGGTTGTTCCCTAGGCTTAGAAAAGGGCACAGGTGGATGAGAGGTAAACAGTCCACTGCTCTCTGGAGCTGTTGACTTGGCTCTGGTCAATTCTGGCTGTTTCCTTTTCATGGGCTTGGACAGTTGGTCCAGGAATAACTTTCGATACTACTAATTGAGAACAAGCCAATTAGATGATATAGGTATTTAAGCAGACTAATGGTATGTAGTTACTTTAGCATAGACACATGTTTGGATTGTTTATTGAATTTTCTTTCTTTTTTTTCCCCCCTGTTAAATATGACAGGGTCTTACTTGGCTTATAACATCTGCCTAACTTGTAGAGGATGTAAGCTTGTGGGCATCACCATGGGTTATTTCCCAGGGAGCCAAAATAGCCAATTGATTTGGGAATATACAGGGCACATGCTGCCTCTGCTGCAAGTATGTTCCAGGGCAGGTGAGGTACTGGTGCTGACGGTGAGTCTTGCTGACTTCGGGAGACCCATATTTGCTTTATTGGTTTAGGTGGTCCTTTGGTTGTAACACTCTCTGGCATTCCAGATGCACATCCTGTACCACTTGCCATGTGTGGTCTCAATACACTCCCTCCCATGTTAACGTAGGTCCTTTTTCGCAGCGGGTCTTATTGCCTCTCCTCCTGTAGGTATCCCAGCTTAGAGGCAAGGAACCCTACCTTTTTGTGGGGCCTTGGATCCCCTGGCCCAACATCACCTGGTAGAACAATCCATTGCTGATGTCATGAGCTCCCGTATTGAATATATTTTGCCTGGTGCAAGCCCTAGGACTTTAGTATTATTATTTGGTTCTGAACAGAGAGTTAGTCCCTTCCACAGTTCCCATGTCTAGTAGTTATATATTAAAGAAAGCAGTTTTACTGGTTTTATAAGAGTATCCTCTACAATAGTTGTCCATCCAATTGTACAGTTCAGTGGGAGCGCCTCTCATTGTCATATTTTCCTTGATTCTATGGGTGGAGAAGCAGGAAGTTCTCTCGATATAGACCTTTGTGGCACCTAGAAGTAAGTTTCATTAGGACTCATTATACTAGTTGTTACATGTAGGATCACAGAGGGGTTCGATGTTTATGGCATCTGGAGGCTTTTTCTTTTCTTTCCTTAATGTTTCAGGACGGGTCAGCCTTTCCGTTGCCATTTTTTGCGTGCATTTCTTTTTTTTCTACCTTCCAATGCAAACTGTATCTTTTTCTTTCCCGCCGTTAAGTTGGTGACTTTTGTCCTGTTGGAAACAAACAAATCTTTTTCCCATATTAGTTTTAAGATTTGAACTGCAGGGGTTTGATGATAAGGTTTCATGTCTTTTCTGTATCCCCCCCCCCTTTTTTTTTTAGGCGTATGAGAGTCTCCAGAAGATATTGTATGATACATGACTATAGGGTGGAGTCAAGGCATAGATTTCGTCAAATTCACACCATGTTGTTTTGGGTGACTTATATGATAACCTTGGGAAGCAAACTTTAATTTTGTCAGTTAAATCATCGTAAAGAGCAGTGCTACAAGGTGAGTACTGTAACAACAGAGAAATTATTAGAGAACATTTTTGTGTCATCCCAAAGTTATTGCTTACAGATTTTCATGTAAAAAAAATGTGGGCAACAGCGTAATTATAATCTCCATTTAATTCAGCATGCTTACCAGTTTTTATCAGATGCTGTAAAACCAATGTGTGTTTAATATGACACCATGTTTACTGTTTACTTTCACTAAGTCCTAAACACCCATGTGTCCTGTAACCAGTTTCTAGGACGAAAACTGGGTATCTTGCTGATACATTCAATTTAAGTATGCCGTAATGCGAATATTACACCCGTGTCCCCTCTCCCCCCCCATCCCCCTTTTCCACATTAATTCAGCAATTTCATCCATTTTTTGATGCAGGCTTCTTTCTTTTCGATTACTCTGTTCCCTCTCCATGAGAAATATTTATCCGGGTTATTGGTACTAGCATCCACACTATTGAGGGACACTTTGTCGTTTGTTTTTCGGGACTGTGTTTCCTTTTTTTAACAAAAACTAATGTCTTCCCAGCTCCATCCATTTTACCTGCAAATTTCATATTGGTGTCCCTCTTACTGCTGCATTACTTCCATTGTCTACAGTACCACATTTCGCTATCCACTCGCCAGTGCAGGCCCCCCCGTGGCTGGTTCCCAGCTTTTGCCTATTGGAACAGTAGCTGCCAATAAACATAGGCTGTGCATGTATCTTTGCATAGTTTTGTGCCCCTCTTGTGGGTATATTAACCAGGGAGTGGTATGGACTGGGTCAATGTGAAGGCTCATTTTGAGTCTTCTAAGGTTCTTCCCATGCTGTTCCATAGTGGGCTGTTACAAGGTTTACATTTCCCACCAGCAATGGAATGAGGTCCCCTTTCCACCACCTCTCCAGCACTTGGTGTCATTCATGTTCCTGATCCTAGCCAGTCTTATGTGAGTAAGGTGGTATCTCAGAGGGGTTTTATTTGTCATTTCCTTAATTATCAGAGATGTTGAAACACTTCTTAAGATGTTTCTCGGCCATCTCTAACTCCTCCTCTGTGAAGTCTATCTTCAATCTTTGCTCCATCTTTTGAATGATTCATTTTTTTTCTTTCTTCTTTGTTTTTTGAGTAGCTTGTATACTCTGGAAAATTAATGCTTTGTCAGATGTATCTGCTGTTGAAGGTTTACCTCCCACTCTGTGGGATTTCTCCTCACTTCCTTTATGCTTCCTTTTGATGTACAGAAGCTTTTGAGTTTATGAGGTCCCATTTGCAAGTGTCGATTATTTCTTTGTGCAGCTGCTGTCTCATGTTTAGGAAGTCTTTCCTACACCTATGTCTTGTAGTCTGCTGCCAAGCTTCTCTTCTATCACCTCCCGGTTTGGGGTTTCACGTTGAGGTCTTTGGTCCATCTGGAGTTGACTTTTGTGTTGGTGGGGTTTTAATTTCATTCTTCTACAGTGGTGATCCAGTTTTGCCAGCACCACTTGCTGAGATGCTTCTTTCTTCCATTGTGTCTTCTTGCCCCCTTGTCCATATGAGGTGGCTGAAATTGTATGAGCTCAGGTTTTGATCTTCAGTTTTTTTTCCATTGGTCAACTGGTCTGTTTTTGTGTCAGTACCAGGCTGTCTTTATGACTCTAGCCTATAGTTAGTTTGATGATGGCTTATAGAGTCCCCCCTGTATTGCTCTTTTCACTCAGGGTTTTTGCTTTGCTATTCGGGGTCTTTTGTTTTTCCAAATGAAATGGGAATTTTTTTCCAGGCCTGTGAAGAAACTCTTGGGGATTCTGATTGGGACGCCTTAAATCTGTACACTGTTTGGGTAGGATGGACATTTTTACTATATTTTTTCCCAATCCATGCGCATGGAGGTTTGTCCATTTCTGATGTCTTCTCAACTTTCCTTTTTCAGGGTTAAAATTTTTTTGTAGAGATCTTGGTGTCTTTGGTTAGGTTTGTTCCTAGGTTTTTATTGTTTTTGAGGGCTATTGTGTAGTGGGAAGGTCTCCTTGTAGTCCTTTCAATCATTGTTGTTGGTGTACGAAAGGCTACTGATTTTTCTAGGTTTATTTTGTATCCGCACTTTACCAAAGCTCTTAATCGTTTCAGGAGTTTTCTGGTGGAGTTCTTAGCATCCCTTAGGTAGACAATCATATCATCAGCAAAAAGGATAGCTTGACTTCCTCTTTTCCAATTTAAACTCCTTTAATTTCCTTTTTCTTGCCTTATTGCCCCTAGCTAGGTTTCTACAGCACTATATTGAAGAGAGATGGTGACAAGGGGCAGCCTTGCGAGTTCCTACCTTTAAGGGAATGCTTCTGTCATTTTCCCCATTTAGGATGATATTGGCTGTGGGTTTCTGTATATGGCTTTGATTACATTGAGGAATGATCCCTCCCGACCAATTCCCTCCAGGACTTAAACATGAAAGGGTGCTGTTTTGTCAAAGGCTTTCTCCGCACTATTGAGATGATGGCGTGGTTTTTGTCCTTCAGTCATTGATATGTTTTGATGATTGTTTATTGATTTTCGTGTTGAACATCCCTGCATGTTGGTATGAATCCCACTGGTCATGGTGGATGATGTTCTTGATGGAGTGTCTGTATGCTGTTTGCCGAATCCTGTTAGAATTTGGCATCTGTGTTCATTAGGGTAGATGGGTCTATAGTTCTCCTTTTTGTTGTATCTTCCCTGGTTTTGCGTTAGTAGGTAATGCTGGCTTCATAGAAGGAATTTGTGAGAAGTCCCTCCATTTGTACCTTCTAAACAATTTAAGTGTAATGGTTGTAAGTCTTTACGAAATTATTTTATAGAATTCTGCCTTGGAATCCTCCGGGCCTGGGCATTTTTGGTTGGAGGTAGTAGAATATTTTCTTCATTTTCCTCATATTTTGGTCTTTATGCTTCTTCTTTGTTAGCTTTGGTTGATTCCCATGATTTCAATATTCATTCATATTCTTCTAGTTTTTCACTACTTAGTAAATATAAGTTTATGAAGTAGTCCCGCTATGATTTTGGATCTTTTTATTGTCTGTTGTGATATTTCCCCTTTCATCACAGATTCTATTGATTTCTGGAGTTGTTTCCCTCTTTCTTTTGGTTACTGGCTAGAGGTCTGTCTATCTTGTTTTTCTCTCAAAGAACCAACTTTTGGGATTCATTGATTTTTGTTTTATGGTTTTCTTTGTTCTTGTTCATTGATCCTGCTCTGATTTTGTATTTCTTCTTGTCTGCTCCGTTTGGGTTCATTTGTTGTTGATCTCTCAATGTTTTTAGCTGCGAGTGTTAGATCGTTCACTGTGCTCTTTTGTTTTTTTAATGGGGCACTTAGGCTATAAACTTCCCTCTGTAGGATTGCAAGAGGTGTCCCATAGATTTTGCGTGTTGTTTTATCATTGTCATCATTCCAGGAATGTTTTATCTTTTTTTATTGCCCTGACCCATCACATTATCAGGAGAGTGTTGTTTAGTATCCATGTGTTCCTGTAGGTTGTAAGGGTTTATTCTGGTGTTGATTTGATCGTTTTATTGCATGTGGTCTATAGAATGCATGAGATTATTCAACCTTTTTTATATTGTTGAGTTTTTCCCTTGTCCAGTATATGTCTATTTTGGAGAATGTTCTCCGTGCGGTGCTGAGTCAGAAAGTGTATTCTCTGGTGTTTGTGGGTGGAATATTCGGTAGATGTCTGTGAGGTCCATTGGTGTTGTATTTGTGTCATTTAGTTCAGATGTCTCTCTGTTTATCCTTTGTCGTTGATCTGTCTAGAGGACTTAATTGGGTATTGAAGTCCCCTAGTATTAGTGTTGCTGGGTTAATCTGTGCCTTGATATCCTGAAGAATTGTCTTTATAAGTTTGGGTGCACCAGTGTTTGGTGCATTATATTTATGATTGTGAAATTCATCGTCAATTGTTCCTTTTAATAAGGAGGTGTAATGGCCCCTCTTTGTCTCTTTTGATTTCTTTGCTTTGAAGTCTATTTGTCTTATATTAGAATAGCCCACACCCGCTTTCTTTTTGGTACCATTTGCTTGGAATACTTTTTCCAACCCTTTCACCTTAAGTTGTGCCTATCCTTGAAATTGAGATGGGTTTCTTGTAGAAAGCATATAGTGGGTTTTGTTTCCTAATCCATTCTCCCCTCTATGGCTTTTGATTGGGGAAGTTTAGCCATTAATATTTAAGGCTTACAATTGAAAGATGGATGTTGCTATTCCTTTCCACTTTATTATCCATTTGGACTTCTAGCCTTTGATTTTGCTCCTATGGTTATGTTTTTGTTAGTTTTTTTCCTAGGTGTTTGAGGATTGTTGCTCCTCTCTTCTGCCCTTTGAATTGCTTCAGTATTTTATGAGTAGTTGGTTTTCCAGACATGTTTTCCATCATCTTGTTTTGTCATGGAAGATTTTTCTCTCTCCTTCAAGTATAGTCGACAACTTTTTGCTGGGTAAGTATTCTGGGTTGGCATCCATAGTCCCTTTACACGGGAATGCTTTGCTCCATGTTCTTCTTGCTTTCATGGTTTGAGGCGAGAAAGTCATAGTTGTATTCTGATGGGTTTCCCTTTGTATGTGACTTGTTTTTCTTTTGTGGCCCTCAGAATTTTGTCTTTGTTTTGGGCATCTAGCGTTTTTAACTATGATATGTCGGGGGTTTCTTTTTGATCTTGTCTATTTTGGGGTCCTATGTGCTTCTTGTATTTGTATGGGCTTGTCTATTTTTAGTTTGGGGAAATTTTCATCTATTATTCTGTTGAAGATCTGATCAATACTTTCCTCTGAGATTCTTCTCCTTCCTCTTATTCCTATGATGCGGGGTTTGGTTTTTCATAGTGTCCCATATTTCCTGGTTGTTTCCACTTTTGTGTATTTTTAAATTTTTCTCTAATCTTTATTTGAGCTTTTTAATTGCTCTGTGTTATCTTCCAGGTCTCGATATTCTTTGTTCTGCTTCCTCCATTCTACTTCTGAGGCTTTTTCCTTTTCTTTCTTCTTGATTGATGAGTGTTCTAATTTCCTTTTTGTTTTCCTCCTGTGTTTTCTTAGACTCTCCATTTCCTTTTGGAGCTTCTCAATTCCTTCTTTGTGATTCTCAATCTCTTCTTGGGTTTCTTTTCTCTTTGGTTGGCTTTCTTTTTCAATGTCTGTCTACTTCTCAATTCTGGAGTTTTGTTTTTTCTCCTCTAGTTTCTTTCTGTGAGCTTTGTCATTCTGTCCTTATATCTATTTCAGTTTGTCATTGTATCCTTAGGTCTTTTTGAGTTCTATTCTTCTCTTTAGTTCCATGACTTTCTTTTATTTTCTTTAATTTCTTCTCGTATTCTTTCTATTCAACGTCCTTCTAAGATATGTTCCTTGGGGTCTCCTCCAAAGGGGATCCAATTTGGCTATCTACTACAGGTTTGGTAGGGCCTGGTGTGGGTATCCTGGCCTTTCCATGTTTTGTCCCTTCGTTTGTCCTTGGAATGATGGATTTCCCTTTTGTGCTTCAAGTCACAACCTGACTTTTCCTATTTAGTGGAACGTTTTTGCTTGCCTCCTTCCGATGCTTTTTTTTTTTTTTTTTTTTTTTCTTTTTAGTGATTTTGTGTATGTGACTTGGCATAGGTTTCAGGTTTTCAGTTTTGTGTATATATGATGGATGTTGGAGGCCTAAGTTAGTCTTTCTTTCTGTTCTGAAGTTCTCCAGAAAGGTTGGACCACTTGGATTCTTTAGCAATTCACTTGGCGCAGCGCCGCCGGGGGGGGGGGGGGGGGGCGGGGGGGGGGGGTATTGTGTGCGCTGATCTAGCCCGCGCCCCGCGTCCCTCTGGGCGGGGTACCCCGTAGACGGGTTCACCAGCGAGACCTCTCTCCCGCTGCCCCCGCCAGCCCCCGCCTAAGAGCTCAGGAGCTGTTTACTCGGGCCTGGCGCGCTTTATGGCGCGTTCCCCTGCGGACCCGGTTCGCCCACAAGTCCAGCCGGGACCAGGAGCAGAGGGAACCGCGACCCTCTCACCGAGCGCGGTTCCTCTGGGCCGGGGACCCCATAGACGGTTCACAGCGAGACCTCTGCACAGCTGCCCCCCGCCAGACCCACGCTAAGAGTCAGGAGCTGTTTACCTGGCCTGGGCGTTATGGCGTCTCCCCGCCCGACCCCGGTTTCCCGCCCACAAGTCCAGCGGGGACCAGGCATGGGGAAACGCGACCCTGCTCCCACGAGCGCCTTGTCCCTCTGGGGCCGGCCCCGTAGACGGGTTCACAGCGAGGACCTCTCTCAGCTGTCCCCTGCCAGACCCCGCCTATAGCTCAGGAGCCGTTGTTACCTGGCCTGGCGCGTTATGGCGTCTCCCCCTGCAACCCAGGTTCCCACCCACAACTCCAGCCAGGACCAGAGCAGAAGAAAACGCGGGACCCCTGCCTCACCGAGGCGCGGGTTCCCTCGGGCCGGGGACCCGTAGACGGGTTCACAGCCGGTGACCCCCTCCCAGCTGCACCCCGCCAGACCCCGCCTAGAGATCCGGAGCTGTTTACCTGGCCCTGGCGAGTTATGGCGTCTCCCCTGCGACCCCGGTTCCCGCCCACAAGTCCAGCCGGGACCAGAGCAGAGGGAAACGCGACCCTGCTCACCCGAGCGCGGTCCCTCTGGGCCGGGGACCCCGTAGACGGGTTCACAGCGAGACCCTCTCCCAGCTGCCCCCCGCCAGACCCCGCCTAGAGCTCAGGAGCTGTTTACCTGGCCTGGCGCGTTATGCTCAGGAGCTGTTTACCTGGCCTGGCGCGTTATGGCGTCTCTAAGAGTCTGAATTCTTAAAAGAGGGTGCCAACACAGCGTCCGATAGTAACACTTTTAAGAGATCTGTATTAAAGAAAATAAGTTAAGTCTTTGGCTCATGCCCTTATAGTGAATATATGAATTCTATTGCTTTCTTGTTCCTCTCTTTACTTCCTGGATTCTATGAGGTAAACAACTTATTCCACCATGTACTGCTTTCACGATGTACTGTGCTACCACAGGCCTGAAAGACAGAGGGACAAGTAATCACACACTGCAACCTCTGAAAAAATGAACCCAAACAAATCTTTCTTCCTTAATATTTGAATAATTTCAGATAATTTACATTAATGGAAATACAACTACCTCATAATATTAATTAGGCAATTATTGTGTTTTGTACATTTTCTTTTATTCCTACAATGAATAATTATTTTGATGCCTCCCAAACACATACAAAAACCTCCATTAGTTAGTTGTCGTCCATATACTAAGGAATTTAGAGAGAATGAAAGAATACTCAGCTCTATGTTTATGAAAAAATATCAATGAATTCTAAACTGTACCCAAGAACATTTAGGAAACACAGATTACACACAATACATCTTTAAAATTACAAATAATATTAGAGGACATGGAATCTGGGGTGATAAGGTGGGAGGGAGACAGTGGAGGGAATTTGAATGTAATAAAACACATTGGAAGAAATTCTCAAATCAATAAAAACAATTTAAATCAATAATTTCTGATGATTTTATGATGCAGTTTACCTGGGTTTTCTTTTTGCTGTGGTAAAACAATGAGCAAAAGTCAGTTGGTAATGAAATAGCTTATTTGGCTTTCAGGCTATGGTCCATCATCATAGGAAGCCAAAGCAGGAACTCAAGTAAGGAATCTGGAGTCAGGAACTGAAGTGGAGACCATGGAGAAACACTGCTTACTGGATTACTTTTCCTTGACTTGCTCAGTTACTTTTGCTATACAGACCAGTCCCACCTTCTCAGGGATGGCGGCACCCACTATAGTGGTCCCTCCTAAATCAATTAGCAATCAAGAAAATGCTCCAAAGCCATGACCATAGATAAATAGGTTGACAAAATGTCACAAATGAGGTTCCCTCTTCCTAGGTGTGTCAAATTGATAACCAAGGTGGGCCATCACAAGCCCAACCCTTTCAGACTTGATATCTAATAACACCACTATTAAACTATATCTTTTTTGCTTAGATCTCAGGTTGATATCACTAAAAAAACACAATAGTGCAACTGTTGATGTTACATGGTCTTTAAATGTTCAACAATTTAAGAGTCCATGGTCAATTGATGGCCATTGGAGGGGAGAAAAGAATATCTTACAGGGATTGGACTCTAGGTGGGCCCAGTGGATGGACCCCATGCTGAAGGTCATTTAAGGACATAAATCAGACTCTTCAGGTCATATTTCACTTACTTATTTATTCATTTTCAATAAAGATATCTATTTTAATAGCTTTTGAAAGGAAATATAATGTTTAGGAAAATCACTAGTTTTGAGTTTTTACACCACTATTGTTAATTTGTTTCCTTACTCAAGTTGGTGATAACAGCAACTGAGGTAAGGCAATCTTATACATTCTCTTCCATGCAAAGAGATCACTCTACATTTTTTAATATTTTATTGAAATTTTGTGCACTTCATAGAACATTTCTCAATCCAGCTTAGACTCATTCCTCCTTCAATGGCTCCCACCCCACCCTAACTAATGCATTCTGCCATACTTGTCTTGCATCTTTTTCTCAGTCTTTTAAAGTTTTTCTTTTCAGAGGATTACTGTTTTGGGCAGAAGTTTACTTTTTTCAGTCAGTTCTTTTTGATCCAGTCCTTTTTCTGTTGTTCCCTCCAATTTGTATTGTTCTAAAATATAAAAGAATGCATGTATACAACACACACGGCATATATATATATATATATATATATATATATCACATAAACCTAAATTATGATGACTGAAAATAATCTATACATTAATTCTAAAATGTGTTTAAGAATTTACATTTCCCTTTAATATTAAATTACTCTAAAATATGCATACATACCCCTACCCATATACCAATATTACAAAGTCTGAACATAAGTGGTAAGTTAATTCTAGAGCCCATTAAGGGGTTCACTTTTTAACCATAACACTGTTTTCAGATACAAAGAAATATAACATTTATAATGCTTAGTTTGCCTTACAACTAGGGATTTGGTGCTAGCATCCACAAGTGAGGGATACGATTCCAACCATGCCACATGGTACCAAGACTCAGTTTCTATCCATGACATCCACAATCATTTAGCATTCATGCCACCAAAACAGGTGCTACATGGGAGAGACTTACACATTATCAATTTGATCTTCCTGAATTAGATACAGCCCTGGCCCCCTCTGGAACACAGCCTCTCTACTCTGTATGATGACTCTGAGAAAAGACTTCCAAGAAGATTTCTCTTTAATGATGCTTCTGTCATCAGTAATTGTTGATCTTAGCTTCAGTTGACCAGCATCTATTATGTCAGTGAAGCACAGATTTAACTTAAACAAATTCTTAATTCAGAAGTATCAGAGAAACATCCCTGAAAGACACATGGTTTGGCGCTGAAGCTTCACAAGTCATGCCTCCATTGTCTGCATATCTTCAGCATTTTTATTTTCCAAGCTTCCACAGAACATCAGTCAACGGCTTATTTAGCCCAAGTTTCCAAGTGTTTCTACAGTGTACTCCTCCAGATAACATGGTCAGGAGCATCACAGCAAGATCCCACTCTCTTGGTACCAATTTCTCACTTGTTATTTTCTATCAATTTAACAATCACCATAATAAATTATGAGTGCAGGTAAAATTTGTAAAATTTCAGAAATATTTCGTACATATAAGTGGCACCTCTTGTCCTGCTTTACAGTTTCAACAACTTAAATATGTAGTGAACAGGGTACTACTCAATATTAAAGTATTTTATAGGAAAATAAATATTTTTCATTGTATTTGATATAGTTTATGGTTTTTTTTTGTATTTTTGAGACAAGGTCTCCCTGTAACCCCAGCTAGCCTTGAACTCATTCTCTAGACGAGGCTGGCCTTGAACTCCCAGAGATCTACCTGCCTCTGCATCCCAAGTGCTAGGATTGAAGTAGTGTGCCACCACGCCCAGCGATGGTTCTTTTTTAGATGGGAAACTTACATATTATTTTAGTCAAAATCACCAAAACTGTGATTGTATGAAGAAAGATGTTGATTCACTCACCCTGATTTTCATAAAAGAAATTTAGGTTGTAATGGAGTCTATCAAATTTATAATACATACTGAAGGGATGACAGGTGTAAATGAGAGACTTTGGTGGATAGTTGAAAGAGAAACAAAAACTAATTTATTATTACAATGACATGAATTGAACAATGCTTTCATTTTCTTTATTTTTAATTTAATTTGCTACAGAGTTGCTAGTTGAGAGTTTTTCAGTTAGATTAAAATAAGGATATATTCTTCTTGGAGAATAAAGCTTCTTGACATGAACTGTGAAAATCTTCCTAAAGAAATGTGCAAAATTGTGATCACTTCAAAAGTAGGTCTTCGTTCATGCCCAACCATCTGACTTCCTTGTGTTTGAAAACTTGTACAGAAAGACATATAAGACATAATGCTCAGCCCTTATTTTTAGCATAGTAATTCAACTCTCTGTCTCTCCCTGTCTGTCTTTTGTTCTCATTCTCCACTATTCTTTCCCTTACTTTATGCATATGATATGCACACTATAATGTGCCAGGGTAAATTACTTGTTTACATTAAGGTATCTTACCCTGTGACACTCCATTTCCTTCACAATAGTCAGGGTTAGCCCAACAATATTCACATTATATTGTAGCATTTCATTATGAAACAGATTATATCTTCTGATATAATTTAACACGAGTACTTCACTTTATCTTTTCAAAGAGTCCAAATTGCATCACTGTGACCACATCTATGTTAAGCACAATTTCAGCCACGTCATATTTCACAAGGAGGCCAAAAAGACTCAATGGAGGACAGACAGCATCTTCAACAAGTTGTGTTAGCAAAATTGGATCATCACTTGTAGAAGAATAAAATTAAACCCTACCTCTCACCTTTTACAAAAATCAACTCCAAATTGATCAAAGACCTCAGTGTGAAACCTAAAATTCTGAAGGTGATAGAAGAAAGAGTTGGCAGCAACTTACAAGACATAGGTGTAGGAAAAACTTTTTAAATCAGACAGCACCTGCACAGGAAAAAAGGTAGACAATTGACAAGTGAGACCTTATTAAACAAAAAAGTTTCTGTACAGCAAAAGAAACAATCAGGGAAGTGAAGTGAAACCCCACAGAGTGGGAGGAAACCTTCACCAGAGATACATCTGATAGAGCATTAGCTTCCAGAATATATAAACTACTAAAAAAAACAAAGAACTAAGAAAACAAATAACTCACTCCAAAGATGGAGTAAAGAGCTGAGCAGAGAATTCAGAATTCACAAGTGAAGAAATAGAGATGGCTGGGAAACATCTTAAAAAGTGTTGAACATCGTTAATAATTAAGGAAATTCAAATTAAAACCACTTTAAGATATCATCTCACCACAATAAGGCTGGCAAGGATCAAGAAAATGAATGATACTAAATGCTGGAGAGGGTGTGGGGAAAGGGGAACACAGAACAGTCATCCACTGCTGGTGGGAATGCAAACTTGTACAACCACTATGGAAAGCTGTATGGAGAACCCTTAAAAGACTCAAAATGAGCCCATCACCTGACCCAGCCATATCACTTCTGGGAATATATCCATCAGAATCTTCCTACCACAGAGACTCACGCACAGCCATGCTTATTGTAGCTCTCTTCACAATAGCAAAGAGCTGGAACCAATCCAAGTGGCCCTCAACCAAAGAGTGGATAGAGAAAATGTGGTACATCGACACAATGGCGTTCTATGCAGCAGTAAAGAAAGATGACTCAGGTTCGGCAGGTTTGGGTCAGTGACTCTGCAACTTTGTGCGGGCTGCCCGGAAGTCACTTGGGCAAGTATTTTGGAGGTGGGCTCTTTCCGGGGATGCAGGTAGGGGGTCGTGTCCCTGAGGACTTCTGGGCGGGATGGCCATTGCCTTTGGTGCCCGGGCCAGAGGGTCAGCAGATTTGGGTCAGTGCCAGGGCCGCATATCTCCCACCCCAGCCAGAGATTGGAGAAAATCCAAGTGGACTTTTTTTTTGGAGAACATTCAGAACAAGAAGAGAAGAGTGCTTTGGCTTCCAATATCCAATATATAAACAAAATTGAAAACTAGACAAGTCAATAGTCCATAAACAAGAAGGAGGAAAGGAAAAAAAAAAGAAAAGCATCTGAAGGAGGAAAGCAAAACCATCTGCTAACATAGTGAAAAGGTATTTGTGATCTGAACCACAAAAGGGAAGCCCACATGCCAGGGACACGACAAAGGGAGAACAGGGGAAAGGCACAGGATAATCCTGCACCAAGCTCTACCAAACCGGTAGGAGATAGCTACAATGGGAACCCCTTGGAGGAGACCCAAGGAACAGATCTTAGAGGAATAATTGCAGAACTATTCAGAGAAATTAAAGAACATAAAGAGGAATTTAGAGAACTAAAGAGAGAGAATGAAAAACTCAAAAAGGACCTAGAGGGATACAATGACAAACATCAGAAAGAACTAAAGGAACAGATTGACAAACTCCAGAAAGAACTAGAGGAGAAAAAAAAAGGAATACAGAGAAATAAAGAGAGAGAATAAAAAACTCAAAAAGGACCTAGAGGGATACAATGACAAACTCCAGAAAGAACTGAAGGAACAGACCGACAAACTCCACAAAGAACTAGAGGGAGAAAAAAACAAACTCTGAAAGGAAGTAGAAACACTGAAAAAGGAAGCCAACCAACAAAGTAAGGAGCACCAAGAAG
>VZQC01007674.1:410853-439331 GCA_009823505.1 Rhizomys pruinosus | reverse complement strand
AAAGGGAAATAAGCCTGAACTGAATTGGAAAAAATGTATGAAATGCACAAAGCATCAATAAAAACTAATTTAAAAAAAAAAAAAAACAAAGTGCATTACCAACTACCAAAAAGATCCTAAAGACAAGTGTTGTAGTAATTCTAGTGATTGGCACCTTCTTTTTGTACAACCCCAGAGTCCAATGTATTTTCCTTATAAGGTGTTCATGTGGAGAATTGTACACCACAACACATTTCCTGGATTAGAGAAGAGAAATGATGTAAAAGACATAAGTCCCTTTCCCAGTGACCCGAAAATTCTGGTCTGTTAACATTTAATCTTTGATATAAAATCTCCAATTATGGTTTCATCTGTGGGTAATATTTATGCCTATGGCATCTTTTGGGCTGGAGATGGAGGCTTCTTTGTTATAAAACAACCACAACAACAGCAACAGCAACAAATATGTGAAACTAAATACAAAAGAAAGAGCAAAAACTCATTTAATTATAGTATTAATTATTTAAAAGATATGAAATTATTGGGTGTTAACAGCAATACTGTCAGAGGAACCAGTTACTTAATAACTTTTCTTCAGTGTTTCAGTATTTCAAAAATGACAAGCACATACATTTGAATGCCATTTCCAGTCCATTAAGAAGTTATTCAGTGGTTATAATGAAAATTATCAATGTGTTATTCCACCTTTATTCAAGGTGAAAATGTCACTTTAATCAATTTGAAGAAAATGTGATCTTTTCCCTACTCATGGTCCAGAATTATGGTTTACAGTAAGTACATTTTGCATAATGAACATGGTGACTTCATAGAAAACAGTGCTATGATCTCAAGTCTCTATCCATAATTCATTTTGAAATACTTGTTATAACAATACAAGTGACAAAAAATTTTATGTTAGTGATCTTCATGAATGTAAATAAATTTTTGGTCTTTTCAGGACAGGGTCTCCCTGTAGCCCCAGCTGTCCTGGAACTAGCTCTGTAGATGAGGCTGGCCTTGACCTCACAAAAATCCCCCTGCCTCTGCATCCTGGGTGCTAGAATTAAAGACATGTGCAACCACACCCTACATGTAAATAATTATTATGATGAGGATTTACTGCTTATTATTATCCAGGGAAAGTAAAGCAAATTACAGATAGATAGCATTTCTAGCAAATGTGTTTGTAAATATGAACTTGGGCATCAGAGGGAACCTTTGAATACCCAAGCTGAAAACAATCATACTATGTTGAAGGATAATCAGATATTCAAATCTTAACATATAGTTTGAAGTTTATTCTTATGTAAAGCCTTCTTAGGCTGCCAATTTTAGGCATGTAACCCAGGATGTCCCTAAATATTTATATGACAAAATTACAAAGGTAAGCTATAAAAGCTTGGGTTCATAACTTGGTAACCACCAGTTATGAACAGATACTAAATTAAAGACAGTTCCAAGACTTGATAAAAGATAAAAAATTATTTGAGTCATTACCACTTTCAAAGACATTGACCATTGTTAAAATTATTTAAACAACAACAATTTGTTAACTGAAGTTGAATAAATGGATGAATGGAAGTTAAAGTTGGAATATCTATAATTTGAGAGCAAAGAAATAACATGTATGAACATATAGAATAGCTTACACACATGTGTACATGTGTTTTGTGACATGAATATTATAAGCATAGAATGCCATAGTCATCTATTCAATGTCCTCCATTCTCCTCCTCCAGGCAGTTGCAGAGATTTACAACTTGCCTGCCTTGAATTTTCCTTTTAAACTCTAATAAAAGTATCTTCAAATTTCAAAAATATTTGAATTTCTGGTAGAAGGGTTAAGAGAAGCTAAAGGCTTAGGACCAGGTGTTAATTTTTCCAGATTGTGAATATATATTTTACATATAGAAATATATAATATAAATATGTATTAATTGTGATAATATTTCAGAGATTATGTCATACAACATTGCTTATCAAACTTTAATGTGAAGATGAATCACTTGGGAAGCTTGTTAAGATGAAAAATCCTATTTGATAAAATTGAGGTGGGTTCAGAAATTCATCAGTATCTAAGCATATGTTAGATGATAGTAAATATGTTTTTCTTCCAATGTTGTTTTGGTTTGCAGTGTTTAGAGCACATTATCCATCAAATAGTGATATGCTTGGAAATAAATAAATAAATAAATAAATAAATAAATAAATAAATATTAGTAGAAGGAGGAATACCTCATACATGTAAGCGACAAGGAAAGGATATTGAGTGAATCAAAAGTCAGACTTTTGGGTTCATCTTAAGATGATGTTAAGACAGGATATGTATTTTATGTTTTATTTTTTCCATGGTCTTTTCAAGACAGCGTCTGCATGTAACCCCAGGGTGTCCTGGAACTTGCTTTGTAGACCAGGCTGGCCTTGAACTCACAAAGATCCACCTGTTTCTGCCTCCTAAGGGCTATGGATTTCTTACATTTTGGTTATAGTTCAAATGCCAGGACATTCAAAGAGGCTGGCACATTCTTGAGCAGCAGTTTCAGCTGCTGTGTATTAGAACTTCTCTTTAGTCAGAGTTCTACAGGATTCCTTCTTGGAAAAAAAAAAAGATTTTAACATTTTATCACAAAAAAGCAAAACATCATGGGCAAAACACAGCATCACATAGCTTTTTCAGTGACCTAACACATATTTTTAAAGTGACTGACTACTAATATTTTAAATGGTTCTTTAAGCTTGCTATGAAAAATGTAGAAAAAAACTTATGCTGTGCATAATGCAAAAGTAAACTCAATTTTAACAAGGCATCCAATTTTAATACAAAGCATATCTGAAAAAAGACAGTCCCCGGTGCTCATCCCCCTTGCTCTGCAATTTTAGGTGAATTACTTAAGCTACTGCCTGGAAAAAAAAAAGATATTTTTGGCATTAGTTCATAAATGTGCAGAACTATTAACATTTTATAGAAACTCTTTGAAACCCTTGTCTCGGGATAGGACTAAAATCTGTATTATTGGCTAGACATGTACAATCCTTTCTTTACTATGTAGTTATATTTTGGAAAACATGATTTGACCATCAGTCAGTGTCTTTTTGAGATATGTACCTATTTGGCTCAAAAATGTAGTCTATCAAATACAGAGGTATAGTTTCATGTATACTGCAATGCTGATACCTAAACATGTTCTGAGATTCTTCTTGCTGGTTCAGGAGCTGTCAGAATTCATTTGATCAGGCTGAACAAATAAAGAGGAGAAAGATAGTCTAGGAGCTTAAAATTTGCTTATTTCACAATTTCACCTGACCATAAAGCTTTTCTAGCAAGTAAACCGACAACAGCTACTATTTCTATCCTTTTGGAGGTAGTATTTCTATCCTGCCTCTGGATGCCTAACAGATGGAAATACAACAGTGTATGGGAACTGACTAGATCAACTACTGGCACACAATATAAAAAGCTCATAGTTCTTCATTATCTCACATTTACCTGTCTAAAAATGTTGTTTAAAAAATTTTTTCTTAGTATAAGTTTTCCCTTTGGATACCACAAGCATTCATATTGCATTGTGCTTGTTTTATAAAATGCAGATTAAAGAAATCATTTTTTCAGACCCATATAGCTCCTAAGCCATAGTAAGAAGTGGATAATATTCAAGGATCAATGTCATAATCAGATTAGTTAAACTAGAATTTAGAAGAATGAATCTGATTTGAGTTTATATCAAAAACTTATTGCCAGGCATGGTGGCACATGCCTTTAATCCCAGGACTTGGGAGGCAGATGCAGGTGTATCTCTGTGACTTCAAGACCATCCTTGAGTGGGAGGAAACCTTCACTGCAGATACTTCTGACAAAGCATTGATTTCCAGAATATAAAAACTACTCAAAAAACAAAGAAGAAAGAAAAGAAATGGCCCACTCAAAAGATTCAGCAAAGAGCTGAACAGAGACTTCATCAGTGTGGAATTAGAGATGGCAGAGAAACATCTTTAAAAGTGTTCAATGTCACTAATAATTAAGGAAATGCAAATTAAAACCACTTTAAGATATCATCTCACTCTGATAAGACTGGCTAGGATCAAGAAAACAAATGATACCAAGTGCTGGAGAGGTTGTGGGGAAAGGGGAACACTCATCCACTGCTGGTGGGAATGTAAACTAGTACAGCCACTGTGGAAAACAGTGTGGAAAACCCTTGGAAGACTGAAAATGAGCTTGCCGCCTGACCCAGTCTTACCACTCCTGGGTATATACCCACATGATTTATCTTATCACAGAGATAAATGCACAGCCATGTTTATTGCAGCTCTGTTCACAATAGTGAATAGCTAGAACCAACCCAAGTGCACCTCAACTGACGAGTGGATAGAGAAAATGTGGTACATCTACACAGTGGAGTTCTATGTAACAGTAAGGAATGATTACATCATGAACTTTACATGTAAATGGATGGAGCTAGAAGATATGCTAAGTGTAGTAATACAGTCCCCCCCAAAAAACAAAAGATGAATGGTATCCCTCATCTGTGGATGTTGGCACCAATTACCGTGTTCTATGGCAAACTGAACAACATTAATGCATTCTGAAAACAACTGTGCTGTTATACTGTGGATTCCTTAAAAAAAAAAAGACCAGCCTGGTCTACAGATCGAGTTCTGCGCCTGCTGGGGTTACAGGGAGACCTCGTCTCAAAAACACCAAAAACAAACAAACAACAACAAAAAACAATAACAAAAGAAAAACTTATGATCACAGGATATGTGATTTTTCAAATAATTTTTACACAGTTAACACTCCATTTCATAAAATATGTACATGCACCACATTTTTGGATTAAGGATTTTGTTGCTATTTGCAGTATGATACTTTTTGAGATTCTGCCCCTTTCATTTGTAGTTTTCTTGTTTCCTTAATAAAACAGCGGAAGTAAACTCACCATTTGAGCATGAAACAATTATACTAGAAGGGTAGTACTTTGAGCAATTAATTTTGTAAACATATGGTCTATTTTCAATAACTTCATTTATTTAGTTTTTGTCTAATTGACACTTTTTAGTTCCTGGAAGGGCAGCTGCCTACCATATCCTTCTGATGTCTATGACAGGGGGAATAATGTAACCATGGATTTTTTTTTAAATATTGAAATTATGATTCACCAGAGTTGTGATGGTGGTAATGTTCTCTGCCATTTTAATTTTGAAAGGTGTAGTATAGTGATTTTATTTTTTTTAATTTTTTTAATTTTATTTATTTTTGTATGTGTATGAATGTACTGTCTGCATGTAGGTTTGTGCACCCGTGTCGTGCAATGCCTCGGAGGTCAGAAGAGAGTCTCGGATTCCCCTGGAAGTGGAGTTCTCCTGGAATTGGAGTTACAGATGGTTATTAGCCGCCATGTGGGTGCTGGGGATCGAACCAGGGTCCTCTGCAAGAGCAGTCAGTGCTCTTAACCGCTAGGCTATCTCTCCAGCCCCAAAAGGTTTAGTATAGTGATTTTAAAAGGGACTAAAATTAGACTGCTTTGGTTATCAATGTCAGGTATGAATTTACTACAATCGGGACCAAAGCAAGAAAAATCTATGGAAAAGTTTTTCCCCATAATTGTACTTTGGCTCAAATGTTAGTAGTTAGCATATAGTATGTTATGAAGATTAAATGAATCACCACATTTATGAAATTTTACATAGGGGAAGAAATACATTTCAATTATGATGCTGATGGATATGTGTCAAACAATGGAAATGTCTTCAGAGAAGCCAAAGGCTTCTGAGGACACTAGGCTTTGATGGCTCTCTAGGAGACTGTCATGACTTCTGCTTTATAAATCTTGTAGTTTGAGATTCTATGTTTTTGTATTAAGAGAACTATACAATCCTTCAATTTCCCTAAAAGACACAGTGGCCCTTTTAATTTAGTGCTCCATTTCCTTGACAATCAGGGTATTTCCTGATGGTGCACTCCCCACATAGCAGAACATCATGACAAATTTTAATACTTTGTTGCCAGTGGGAATTACTGTGGGGTTCATGAGAATATGGCCTTTGCTGGCCTTTTCTCCTTTCCTAGCACTCATGGGAATATGTAAAATAAGAAAGCAGCTTTCTTTCCACAGAGTTAACTTTGAAAAAATGTAATTAGCATATTAAAAATCCACTGAGCTAGTATTTTCACATAGAATGTAGCATTTCTCCATCTTACAAAATGAAATTGGATATGTACCTACTTCAGTGACAGAAATTAGGCATTCTAGGTTGTGTAAATATGATACTGAGTTATGGGTCATCTGTCTTTATGTCACAGCAAAGTCACCAATATGATGCTGTTGGTAGAACTTGTTCCCAAAGCTTAGATACTTGGGCAGAATTTTCTTGTACGTAAATACTGTCCCTATCACTTCCCTGATGAATCTGAATGTGACCAAATCTCCTTAAACATTCTTTTCCTTATCTTTATACTGGGAAAGAAAGATGTAATGCTTGAAATGTAACAGAAAGGGGGAGGAGGGTCTGCTACATAATAAGTACTCAGTAAATAGTTGTTAAAGCTTTTATTTTAGCCCTCTTAATGCTCCCTTCCTGGATTCCCTTTATTTCACACACTCTTTAACAAAGCAAACAGATTCATTCCTTTTGTCTCTTTAATGTCAATTACTTCCTTTCTCTTTGTGGTTGTTCCTCTGAGATGGCCACTGAGTCAGCCTTATTCAATGCTGTGATGCCTCCCCATTTTATAGTCTGTTCACAGATGAAAAACAAAAGAACTGTGTATTTCCTGGTATATTGACACAGAATTGGAAAAATGCATATTATATAATAACTATTATAACTGATTTTACGTTACAAGCAAGATTATTTTACATTTCATAATATCTAGAATGATAGTACAATCCTATAAGCATAATTTTTACTGTATTATACAATGTAACTGTATATATAATACGGATTAAACACTAAATTCAGACTATATGAATCATCACCTCATTTTCGTCTTTAAACCTGAAAATGGAGAACTATGATTATGAACCTGGTATAGAAGGTAATTATACTATAGCAGTGCTTTATCTATTGTTTCTTTGATCTGACATTGATATAATTTTGATTTGGGTTTATGCAATTAGGTAAGTGACTTACATGTATGATTAATGTGTGCTCATGCTCAGGCTCTTCAACTTGATACCATCTTGCCTGCAGCATCTCTAGTTTTCAAAGGAGCCATTTAAGTGACAAAGATCTTTTAAAATCTGGTGTAAGTACCTCCCCAAAGGCTAGGTGTCTTTGCCCTTAGCTTAAAATGTAGATAGCTGCATGTGCATTGTCCTGGACCTCTTGCTGGCTAAAAATAATTCCCTGAAAAACCCTGCCTAACACCACACAACCTGGGGTTCAAAATAGAAATAAACATATTTCTAGTTTCATAGTTTCTCACAAGATTTCTGCTTTTTCCAGTTCTAAATACTGATTCCTAATTTTTATGCTCTAGCTGGTTTTTCTGCTTTAAATTCATTTTTTGTTGTTTCTTTCTGGTACAACTTACATGACAAATATGGATTTGCACGAATAAAAGTGGTTCATGTATGAGTAAGTCAGAGAGTTTAACAATAATGTCAGTCATAAATAGGTGTCATTCCTTGTAGATAGCAGTGTAACAAACTCATGTGAAAGTTCACAAATGGTTTTCTGTCATAGCCAATAACTTTTCAGATTCATGAAGAATACACACTTCATCTAGAAAACTTCTTGTAAGGGAAAAGGGAACACTTTCACTAATCTGGGGGGTCTGTTGCTAGCCTATCCAGTGGGAAAACTGCAGTCATTAATCACTTGATGCTTAGCTACCAGTTTATCTTCTCTTACAAATATACTCTAAAGCCTATAGACTCAGAGTAATGCATAGAGGTCTCCCTTATTTCACTATACTGTAGATACATAACAGAAAAATATCAAGGGATACTAAAGAATGTGAGAGTGGTTAGGCATAGAATAACCAGTGCGCAAGTTATACAGCTCAAATCTATAGTCATTTGCTTATGAGTATCAACATCTTTAACTCATCTGATATTCTCTCTAGAACTTGTATGCCAATTACACCTATGAATTTTATTCTTTCTGCTCATACAACTTCCCTGAAATAAAATCCTTTTTAACTATTTATTGAAGCTTTGTGCATTTCATACAAGATTTCTTAATGAAATTTAGACCCATTTCTCTCCCTTGCCCCCTACCCCGCCAGAGCTCATGCATTCTGCCATATATGTCTTTCATCTTTTTCTCAGGCTTTTTTTGAATTTTTGGGTGCAGCAGTTTACTGTTTCAGTCAGTTCTTTGACCCAGTCTTGTTGTTGCTGCTGTTGTTGTTGTTTCCAAATTGTATCACTCCAAAATATGCATATATACATGACACACATGTACCAAAATTATGACATCTGAAAATAAACTGTAGGTAAATTGCAACACATGTTTAGAGATTCACATTTGGCAGTAGAGTTGCATGCAGGTAAAGAAAAAAATATTCCTTCACATGTGTACATTACATAGGAAGTTCATGTGTCACATCAGGTGTTATATTTACTAACAAAGAAAGGGAAAGGGGGAACAAAAGAGGATTTATTCAGTTTGCCTTGTAAAGAGAGATTTGGTGCTATGATCCACAAATGAGGGACACAAGACATTGTTTGTTTTTATGTTACTGTATTACTTCACTTACCACAAAGGCTTCTAGTTCCATCCATTTATCTGCTAAGTTCATGATGTCATCTTTCTTTTTCGCTGCATAGCATTCCATTGTGTAGATGTAGATTCTTTATCCACTTGTTAATTGAGGGACACTTGGGTTACTACCAGCTCTTGGCTATTGTGAAGAAAGCTGCAAAAAACATAGATGTGTCTGTATCTCTGTGATAGGATGAGTCTTGTGGATATATACCCAGGAGAATGAATTATTGATTCAACCTGTATGTTACTTATTTTATTGAGAACTGCCTAATTTTGTTCATTTATAAATGTAATGAACAAAGGTTCCCACATTATCTACTTGTAACTCAGTATGATTATTTGTTTGTTTTCTACTTCATAAAAAGTATTGAAAAAGGGACATAAATATATTTTGCATTTGCCAAAGTTCTAACATATTTTATGAGCATTATTCATTAGTATCAATAATAATCAATAATCATTTGAATATATATATATTATATATATATATATATATGTAACATGTTCCTGATAGTTTTCTTAGGTATTGAGCTCAATTTGATTGCATGCAATATAAATGTGGTGACATGATTTTAAACTTAATTTTAATGGAGTAAGAATTTCCAAGGCCATGGGTAATGATGCTTTATTCATCTTTATTTATGTTGGTTTTTTATACTGTACACCAGGCACTCGGTTGAAGAAGCAATGAACAAACAGCAGATATTTCCATTTTGTAAACTTAGTGCAGTATACCCTGTAAGATGTTTTAAATGAATACCAAGGTAATACTTTTTGAAGTGAATGTCACAATATGAAAATGAAGTTCACACTGTCTTAAGCAAGAATTCTTTAAAATGATTCTAAAATTATAGCAGAAGGCAATAAGCAAATATAATTCATTATATAGAAGCATGTTCCAAAACTGCTTAAAGAATGCAATGAGGTCAGAATTTAAGACAATGTAGGATACTAGTGATGTTACTATGCAAAGATAGTGTTCACTATTTAAGGGAGAGATTCTTCTGTCTGCAAAATAATGCCAACTGCCAAAAGAAAAAGAAAATCAATACTGCAGGACACAACCAAACCAGTTATTTGCATGTCTTTTTTTCTGTGACATTGCTCAAGGAGCATCTTTAAATTGCTACACATTTTATTTTTTATTTTATCGGGGAGGGGGGAGTTCTCTCTCTCCAATGAAAAGCTTAAAGTGATGGAGGTCTATGCTGTAAGGACTAATCAACTTATAGAAATGTATACACATTTTTGAGCCTGCTATCAAGGTTTTCTTTTGTCCAAGGTATTTTGGTTTTTTGTTTGATTGTTTTTTGTTTGTTTGTTTGTTTGTTTACTTGATTGCATCATGGACAGTCCTCTGAAAGAAGTCTGGCTTCAAACATCAAATGTTTTCTCTTGAGATGACATTCCAGCCTGTCTAGGATTATAAACTTGACTGTTGTCATTGTGAGAGTAAGGGAGAATCCAGCTACTACTCCCAACCACCCAGTGGGCCTTGGGTGCATAAGGGGGAGTAGCCAAGAGCATATAAGAAGAGAATGCCTTGGGGCTTGCCCCCCATGTCACCATCTTGGACAGAAGCTATAGGGTTCATGACTGGATGGGAACTTTCCTGTATGGCCATTAGGGAGGGAGAGCTCTGCCTTTCCTGTAACACCATTATTTTCTCTGTAAACCTGCCTGATTAAACTTGTTGGAATCTGTAGGTAAAAAGAGACCACCCGTAGCTACATTCTGCTAAATTACCTGCTTATCTGTTTACACAAAAACCTGGCATTAGGCAGGATTTGCCTGCATTAGCAAACCCTTGAGACAACCCTGGTATTAAAGCCTCTAACAAGTACTCCTGATATTTACAGAACATGAGGCAGGGGATCTAAAAGCAGGGCCTGAGATATTATATCACTGGGTATAAAAACAGAATACTGTGGAAGAATAAACAGGGGTTTCTTTTCACCATCAATGGAACCTCCAGCCATTATTATTGTGTGTGTGTTTAGCCCATCAGGCTTAAGCGGTGTTTGCTAGCAGAATTTGGCTGGGGAAAATCAATCAGTTGCCAGCCTAGGAAGTCTAGTGTGTGCCATCAGCATGATAACTGGTGTGTGGTGTGTGCCAGCAGGATTAAGGCTGCAGAACACTAATCAAGCGACAGCCTGGTGTAGATGTTAGATGGAAACAGGTGGTCTAGGAAAAGGTCATCAGCCTTTGGCCCTAGGGTTTAAGGATAGGCACTGGCAGCTGCCTTGTGTCCCTTTTCCCTTTACCCGTTAATCCAGTGGACCAGGTTTGCTCATTACTCTCCAAGTGAGAACCATCAAGAATCTTCCAATCTGTGATTTGGACAGTCTTCCTTGTTTTGCCTCTCGGACCTCAAGAGGAGGATGCAGATTCACAGACTGCACGTATCTCCAAGAAAGAATTGTAGCAGCATTGATCAATTAAGGGAATAGCTGGATAGAAGGAATATACACTTATCAATAAAACTAGGGCTTTATTTTCATTCTTCTTTTGCTTAGAAATGGGTCCTAGTTCCTTGAAGCAGACTAGATGGACTAGGAGCTTATATTGTGGAAACTACCCAAATTACTCAGTAACATAAAAGTTATTTCTCACTTTTTCAGGCTAGTGGAGTCTCTGTTTGTAGTGAATTGCAACTCACTGGCAGAAGAAACATAAGTCTACAAAATTCATGCTGACTCTTAAATTCTCTGCTTGTAATTGATATGTGTCACATTTTCTTATATCTGAATAATCTACTGAAGCAACATATCAGCATGTAACTCCAAAGGTCTAGGATGTCACAAGTTACCATGAGTCAGAAGGGAGAGCTACAGATTGTTGATAAAAAGTATTAATGAGTTACAAAATACCCTTTGCTCTTTAAATCATGCTACCTAGATTATTTGTTTATGGCTTCTATAATTAATAGCTATTGAGTGGCATCCATGTCCTAAGGGATGTTGAGAAGTAAATAAGCAGAAATAATTATTTAATAGTTCTTTAGGACATAAGTTGAATAATAAAATCCTACATAGGTAACTTAGAGATTCATACCTATGCAGAGACCAGAAATATATGATATTTCTCAATTTTTTCTTAAATTAAATGAGCCAGTTTGGAGTACAATGATTCTCAAAGGTCACTATTGCATTCTAGAACATGGTGCTATCTGATATCTTCTAAATTTTAATATTAGGATAATTTACCAAGTAGCTTCTACTAGGTTTTAAATCTCACTCTAACAACCTTTTAACCCTACGTTGTAATGGGCCATCTGATTAGTAAGTGATAACATCAAGGGCTCAATTTTCAAAATTAGGTTCATAATTAGATTTCTAAAGAACTGTGTATGTCTTGCTTTGAACTCTTTCAAATTTTACAGATTACTTCAAGTGATAGCTTTTAGTACAGTTGTTATTCAGCAAATCTTTAATTTGATAACCCATGTATGGCATTGACTATGTTCCTATTTAAGGATTGAACAGTTGCTTAGTAATGGATCCTATGTTGCTTGAAGCAGACTAGATGTGCTAGGAGTTTATATTCTGGAAACAACCCTAATTAGGACCCCAAGCTATGAGTATCTGGAAGATATTGTGAAGATTGGCTATGATCAATGTAATAACAAGGTTTCAAAGATTTAACATGAGTGTATGCATCATGAGTAGGTATAATTGGTGACATTTTATGGGAATAGCTTCTTGATATACTTGTGGAAAGTGAATCTCTGTGGTAAACAAAACTACTAAAATAGAATTAGAAAAATATGTCTTAGAATAATCCTGTTGTAAATCAGCCATTCAGGATAATAATAGCTCTTGATAAGACCAAGTATCAGCTGCTTATAATACATTATAACCTTAGCTACATGTAATATTACCCTGGATTTGAGATAAGTTTTACACTCTCTCTCAACAGTTTTTTATTAAAAGGCTCAACATCATACATTATTAAATTTCTGGACATAGGCAAATTATCATCCATTCCAACTTCTCCAGCAACTCTATTCCTCTAAAACCATATAGCAATGATTTAAGAATTTCAAATATGGCTATAGGTTATTTAGTTATCTGCATAAAAACTGTCATTATTATTCCTTTCGCATTGCTGTGATAAAAGATATTAACCAAGGCAACTTATATAGAAAAGTTCATTAGGTTTAATATTCCAGCGGGATAAGAGCCAATTTTGCTGGGTAACAGCAGAAGGAAGTTTTAGTAGAGTCCATGGCTCATGTCTTCGTGTAAGCACAGAAAGGAGAAAGGAAATGCACCTCAATGATAAACTTTCATGCCACAACTGACCAAGTGTTCAAATACTTGAACCTATCGGGGACCTCATTAAAACCACCATATCATGCTGTCTGGTCCCCATACTCTCATGATCATATAATAATCCAAGATGCATTTAGTCTAACTGTAAAGGTCCCCATAGTCTTTAACATTCTCAACTGAGCTTTGAGCAATGGCTTTCAGAGCCTCTTGTTCTCCCAGGGATTTCTTGCAGGGACTCCCCTGTTAGACATTGTGCATCTTTGGCAGCTCTCTGAAACTGTAGAGGGAGATCCCTCACGTTTGCATTTTAATGCCTCAAAAACCAGCACCATGCCAGGAAACTTTTGGCAGCTGCTTATTACTGGGTGAGGGAGACTGGATTTTCCATATCTAGAATCAGGAAGACTGATTCTAGATAGGCTGAGTAGACTGCATTCAGTGAACTTGCACCAGTGGGTATCTAGGTCCACAAACTTGACTCCTGAGTCCATAGACCTTAACATGTATGACAGAATACATGAAATCCACTGGAGAGAATAGATGGAGGGTTTGTATAGGGTATAAATATGATTCAGATGTATTGTGCGAAATGAACAAAAAATCAATAAAAATATGCATTGAAAAACAAAAAAATAACCAGCACCTTGTGAATGACACTGCCAAGTTGGGATGCAGGTAGCAATGGTGCTAATCCCACTTCAGCTACATTATCAGCAGCTTTTGAATGTTGTGGTGCCTAGGAACAGAAATGTACTTAAGCTTTCTCCATTCACAAGGTAGAAGTTTAGCTGGGTGGGTTCTTGCCTTGAGGGTACTCTTTCCATCATTCAAGGGCAAACTGGAAGAACTCTCTTTAATGGCTATAATCTCCTTATCAAATACAGTCTTTTAGTTCTAGGACTGGCCTTGGCTGCAACATAATTAAACTTCCTAGGGATATTGTTCTCTCCAAACTGTACATTCTGTACTTTTTATGCCTCATTTGATTTTTTTTCACTGAAGGTATGAATAATATTCATCATTAATAGCCACACAACCATTGAACAGTAAGCTGTCTTAAAATTACCTTCACTAAAAAAATGGTCCATTACATTTGAATTTACCCTCAAGCAAATTATTCAGACTTGCAGACCTCATATAGACTACTTTTACCAAAATATCCCAGTTTCTGTTTAAGTACTTCTTTCCAACAGAGAGAAGTCTTCTGAATTATCATGAGCCAGTCCTCTACTAGAATAGCCCATTCATTAATCACTGCTTACAGCACTCAACAACTTTGCCAGTCCAATATTTCAAAGTTTCCCATACTCTTCCCAAAACTAACATGGGCAAGTTCTTCATAGACAACTTTTGTATTAGTTACTTCAATGCTGTTGTGATAAAATACCATGAACAAGGGCATTTAGGGAAGGAATGGATTGTTTATTGCCATCACAGTTCCAGAGGGATAAGTGTACATCATGGTGGGGAGGCATGGCAGCAAGAGGCAGCAGAAGGTGAAAATCCAGTGCTCACTTCTTCAAGCAGGCACAGGAAACAAAGAGAGTAACTGGAAATGAGACATGGCAATAATAAACTCTCAATATTCACTTCCAGGGACATGCTTCCTCTAGCAAATGACACTGAACCTCCTCAAATAGTGTCAACAACTGAGAAAGTGTTTGTGTCAGATGTGTACTTTGTTGGATTTAAATTTTTGGTGAATTTGTTTTACCTTAGGGATTTTGCTTAGTGTTAGCAGGCAGCCATTGGTAAAACTTATTAAACTTTTCCAATTTATGTCAGCTAAAGCAGTAGACAGTGGTTTTTTTTTCCATCTGTAGTTAGATTCTCATTACTGCTTCTGTGATCTTAAACCACTGATAAGAGCAGAATGAGTATGGAAAATGTGTACATGCCTCTCCCTGGGTATGTGCATGCATGTTTATTAATTTCTATCATATTAAAAGGAACAATGTTCCTTCAGAGACCATTTAGCTGAAGAAATGCTGAACTTGGATCATCTGAGCACTACAGAGCTGCCATCATTTCTGAATAAAGGGTCAGCTTTGTTGGCCTTTGTTAATGGTAAGCTTGATGTGCATTAGAGTAACTGCTGCCTGAAGGTGTTGCCATAGACAAAGATATTAATATATCTTCTTTCTTTATGCAATGAAAGAAAAACTGGGAGAATACAAAGTTTATATCACTGGACCCAGCAAAGAAAATACACCATAAAGCCTCCATGGTCACATTATCCTATGTGCTTCAAAATGGGATAATGTCCTGTATACTTTCATTTATTGACTGATTTGATAAATGCTGGGACTTTAATACGCATTTCAAACATGCCAACTCACTGAATTATTGTAAATGAATTTTGAAGTATGTGATACCATTATTCTCTTTTTGTAAAAAATCTGAATCATGACAATGATTAAATTTAGTCAACTATATACATATAGGAATTGATCTAAATGCAATTCAACTTTAGCTTAGTTTAATTTTAATGTTTTCTAAACTGATAATAACTAATAATTATCGCTTTAAAACACAAATATTCCACTAATTTCTAATTACAAATAAGAACTCCTCAAATATTAATAAAGCCAGTCACATAGTAGGTACTTAAAAACTATTAGATATAGTGGTGGTGAATTAAGTTTTCCTAAATGGAGGAAGTTGAATTGTCAAAGGGTAATCATGATTTACAACTACCCAAACTCCAAAATATATAACCCACATACTACCTAGATCCTGCATATTATCAAATAATATAACTTACCTCCATAATTAGGTTATCCCATAAGGCCCAATTGACCTTAAGACAGGAAATTATTGCAATATGCCTAACATAGCTGCATAAACATTTCAAAAGTCAAGTTTTATCACTGTCTAGTTTTATCACTGTCTAGTTGAAGAGGAGGATGTCAGATATTTAAAACATGGTGTTGAACTGACCCTTGGGTAGGTGGGTATATGTAAGGACTATTGGTGAGGTTTAGTAGTTGAGGGTGGCACTCAGCTGACTGCAAGTAAGCTAACAAATTTCTCAGTCTACACTTGTATAGAATTGAACTTGGTAAGCAAAAATGATCTCAGGAGACAATTTTATGCTAGACCCTAAAGATAAGAGAACTTATCCAGACATCATTCATATTTTAGTCATATAAGAGTCTAAACCAAAAACACAGTTCTCCCATATACGATGGGAGACTTCTGACCTATTGAATTATGACATGATAAATGGTGTGTTATGCTACTAAATGTGCAGTAATTTGTTACCCAGGTGTAGAATATTAGCACGCTGGATATCTATTAATTATCTGTACTGCACATGTTCCTTTTTTATTATGAGCATTTGTTTTTTTCTGTGATTTGGCTGAACCAGTGTTTTAAAATTTCATGCAGTGAGAGTATTGCAGTCTAAGGAGAGCTTTTATTGCCAATCTTTATACATTTGTGAATATAGCTTGGTGTTTCTAGTATCAAAAACAAATTGAAAGAATTAGGTATACTTTTCCCCTTAACTCACAACATTACACTGGCCAGTATACTTCATTTGATTCTTCTTTTATAGCTAATATACTGTGATTCTGTGCTAATAATCATTCTGGTCTTTTGAGAAGTTGCAATCATAGGTCCAGTCACAGCAGTATTAACTTAATCTTTAGTAACTATTACTGCAATGTAAGATGTACAGTTCAAGAACTGCCAAGGAATATAGTTATGTCCAAGACTGACAGTTGTAGATGTTTGGAATTAAGGAGCAAATGATCTGTTTGAAGTGTTTACTTTCCTATATGCACACACAAGCACACACACACACATACACAAACACAAAACACATATAGTTAGAGGACATGTTTGAGATTTCAATAGTGGAAGAAAATACTAATCATATAATGAATGGTGAATATGGTATTATTAATACAGCTTTTGGGTTAAGCTTTAACATGACATGTCATGCCAAGTGTTAGTATAAAAGTTTGAGAGAATACAGTTTTGTTTTACTGAGTATAGGAAGAAAATCTTTTAACTGGTAAATTGAACAAATGTGATCTGGAAATAATTAAAAGACAATGAATATCAAGCTCCAGGGTAACATTTTATTTTATTTTATTTATTTCTGTATGTGTATGAATGTACTGTCTGCATGCAAGTCTGTGCACCCGTGTCGTGCAATGCCGCGGAGGTCAGAAGAGGGTCTCAGATTCCCCTGGAACTGGAGTTCTCCTGGAATTGGAGTTTCAGACGGTTCTCAGCCGCCATATGGGTGCTGGGGATCAAAACCGGGTCTCTGTAAGAGCGGTCGGCGCTCTTAACCGCTAGGCCATCTCTCCAGCCCTTTAGGGTAACATTTTATGAAGTTATTTTTTTCTCCAAAAATACCATTCGTGAAATGTGAAAAAATTAGCAGTTTTATTGAATACTTTATGTGGGAATTGATAGAAAGTTATAAATCCACTAATTATAATCCTTTCAATGTCCTTTGTCCCACAAGCACCAATCTCAAATCCTAAGATGGATTCTTGTTGGTATAGGACTAGTACATACAAAGGTCCTGATTCTGAGTAGCAAGTAACTGAGAAAATAGAATAACATGGGGTGCATGGTTAGAATGTCTTGAAAATATTTGGAAAATATAAAAATAGAGATTTTTAAGTACGACTCAGTCTTAGTGACATTATCTTTTATTGTTGGAATTTCAGTATTTTTCTATTCTGCTTGTACACTAGTAAAAATTCCCTACATTTAAGCTGAACCAGGGAACAGTAGAGTTTGGTCATATGATCTATATTTTGTAGTCCGAAGGTCGCCATATTATTTCAGCAAAATTAATTATTCAGAAAACAGTCTATGGCTTTCTGAGGATTCTCAACTTCCGTATTTCCTTTACTGACCTATGTATTCTGGCCTGGATTTTTCAAAGCTTCAAAATAAGAAGTAGCTTAATTTTCTGTGGGAACACTTTCCTACGTACACATTCATTCAAAAGGACTGGGTCATAATCATGTCATAAAGAATTTACAACAAAAGGTTATGTGGTATCTTTAAGGAAGGATTTCTCCAAGCTACAATTATAAAAATGATGAAAGACAGGTACATGCAGGGAGGAAGTTAAATATCAGTGGACCTTAGCATTATTTTGCTTAATGGTTCAATTATTTCCTTTTTGTTCTTTTTTACAATTTTATTTTTTACTCTTTTTAATTATATGTATATATTTGAAGGTGAGTTATTAATGCAGTGCCTGTGGAGGCTAGAAGAAGGTATCAGATAACTGGAGCTGGAGTTTCAGGTTCTTGTGAGCTCCTTCACCTCCAGACATGGGTTCTGGGGGTTGAACTTGTGTCCTTTCCTAAAGCTGTATGAATTATTAACCCCTGAACCATTTTTCAGCCCCTCAACCATTTTCTTAGGTAATTATGATCTGAGCTGAAACATATTATTCTAAACAACATATAATTTAATAATTACACTTAACTAGGAAGAATTAACAAAAGCATTTGAAATTACTCCTTGGATAGTCTTAGGAATAAAGATGATTAATAGTTGAAAAACATGACTCTAGTTTTATCTCCAATTTCTCACTTAACTGGAGAAGAATATTTGTTCCACCTTTTGCCTTGCTTCTGCTCACCTTCTGTCTTCCTTCATTTGAAGTGATTATATACTCTCTGCCCACAAGATTAGCCAAGAATTGCTAATATTTTAACATAGTAATAGGCATTTGTTAGTCTAAAATTGTTTGGCTATTTCAACAGAAGTAAAGTGTGATTGTATTGTACTCAAGATTAAAAAGGTTGCTTTTCGATTCAATACAGAGAAAATTATTAACTACAATTCCTGTAATGTTATCGGTTTTCTATTTTCAGTCCCATCAACTGTTCTAGAACCAATTAAAATCCTCATCTGTGATATAAAGATATTTGGCTGCCACTGCTGCACAGTATTTCCAGGCAGGTGAGGTGTATCTGATGTTGATGGAGGAGTCTTGCTTGACTCAAGGCGACCAATATTTGCTTTGTTGATTTAGTGGCCTTTGGTAACACTCTCTGACATTCCAGAGGCCAACTGTATATTTGCAGGAGTGGTCTCGATATATCTTTCCCGTGCTTACACCAGGTCTTCGACAGCAGGGCCTTCCCACCTCTCTTCTTGCAGGTATCCCAGTTTTCTGGCAAAAAGCCTTTATCTTTTGGGGGGGGGCTTGGATCCCCTAGCCAACATTTCCTTGGCTGAATAATCCATTTCTGATAACAGAGCTCTCCTGTATTAATATATTTTACTCAATTACCCAGCTTATATAGACTTTAGTATTATATTTGGCTCTGAATAGAGAATTATCCTTTCACAGTTCCTATGACTATCAGTCAGTTAAAGAAGGCAACTATATTGCTTTTATAAGAGATTACCTCTATAACAGTCAGCTCTAATTTACATTTAGGGAATGACTTCATTACATCATGTTTTTCTTTGTTTTATGAAAGGGAGGTAAGGAAGTCTCTTATATCTCTCCTTGGAGGAATAATTCAGGGCTGATGCCACAAGCTTAAGTCCTCTAGTGGTTAGGAGATGTTATAAGCCACAGAAAGACCTTGTCAGCTTTTACAGAAAAGCTATAGTCCATGGATTAGCACACCATCCAAACATCTGTATCTATACCAACGTAACCTACCATAATAATTAGTACTGTTTAAATGCCTGTATATCCAACTGCTTATGCTACATCAGTAGGAGTAAAAGGTTATTTTGGGATAAACTGCCAACCCATGAAAGGAAACAGCCTGAACAAATCAGAGCCCAAAACGACATTTCCAAAGAAAGTAGACAGTTCAGCTTTTCGCCCATTTGTGTCCCTTTTCTAAAGCCTAGGGAACAATCTGTGGAAAAGGGGTCGTAGTAGAATGTAAGTGCTGTGATTGGGGTAAACTACGAAACTACAGAAACAGAATGGACTCTTATTTGATCAACATGATAGTACATATAAGCTCCCCCAGCTGGACAATGGGGGCCTTGGGTTGTATAAGTTTGGGCATAGCTACTTGCAAATTGGTTTTACATGAAAAATGCCTGTATTCATTACTTATGACCTATTATTAAAAATTTTTAAAATCCTAATCTCTCTATGTGTAGATCTTGTTCAGTACTTTGAAATGTACTACCAGGTTACTTGTAGATCAGGTTACATTTCTCCACTGTGACCAATTTCTAAAGATGTGATTTGGGTTTTTAGTTTTTCTTAAACTATTTTCTATTATAGTCTGTCTTATACTTTACTATCTAAGTCTTGTCGTGCATTGATCTTTATCATTTTTGTCCAATTCAAGTGACCAAATCCCAAAATAATAATTAGAATTTTACTACCCACTGGAAAATTTCCATTAAGCTTCTTCCTTAACTAGATTCTGAATTTCACTCCCTCACATCTGTTATCCATCCATTAGTTGATGAGCACCTACCACCTGTATCATAGCCATTATTTCAAAGTATTGACTAAATTACTCCATATAAGTCTGTCTAATCCAGGTGTATAATTTTAGCATCAATACTATTCTAGTTTTTCCTTATTCAAATTTTATTAGTCTGAGTTCTCTAAAGGAACAGGATGATCAGAATGAATGAATGAATGAATGAATATATATATATATATATGTGTGTGTTAGATTATTTTATTTTATTTTTTTTTATTAATTTTATTTATTTCTGTATGTGTATGAATGTACTGCCTGCATGCAAGTTTGTGCACCCGTGTCGTGCAGTGCCGCGGAGGTCAGAAGAGGGTCTCAGATTCCCCTGGAACTGGAGTTCTCCTGGAATTGGAGTTTCAGATGGTTCTCGGCCACCATGTGGGTGCTGGGGATCGAACCCGGGTCCTCTGTAAGAGCAGTCGGTGCTCTTAACCACTAGGCCATCTCTCCAGCCCCCGTGTTAGATTATTTTAAATGATAGGGACTGGTAATGCAACAATAGACAGCCATCAATAGGGAGCCATCAGTGTGATGTGGAAGCTGAATCCAGCAGTCTGGATTCCTTAGACAGGACTGGAAGATTTCTCCTGAGCCTCTAGTCTTCAGTCCACACTGCAAGGTTGAAGAAAATAGGTTCTTCTACAAGAGGAGTACAGTAGTACCACTCACATAGAAACTCTCACTAAGAGAATCAAAGGCAGTCAAACAAACAGTATTGCATTTTCCTGTAATCTATCTATATCTGAGTCCCCACCAAAACACACCATCCAGTGTGTGGTGCCTTGTCCCTAGTTAGTCTTTCCTGACACACCCTTAGAAGCCTGCCTAAAGATTTATCTTTTCATTGATTCTGGATCCAATCTAGTTGAATATTTAAGTTGACCACCACAATATCCAATCACAAATATATAAATAGTCATTATAGACCTAGAAACAATTGCAAATATAGGGCTAACAATTTCACTGAAGAAACAGTGGTTTTGACACAGGTACAAACTAATCTAAGGAAAAAAAGGAAGAAAAAAACAAATCCTTCATGACTTCTGAAAAGATGTGGAATATAATGCTACCATATATTCATTATTTCAGCATTAATAATTAGCATCTTCCAAAACCTTTTTGTTTATATTAAGCAATCATATTTATCATTTATCTTTCCAATATCCTATTAATATGTCACATTAATTCACATTAGATTGCTACAATAGCTGTACAAAATGCAATAATGCCTAAGAACTGTCTTTAAGCCAGGTGTGGCACACGCCTTTAATCCTAGCATTCTGGTGGCAGAAGCAGGCGGACTTCTATGACTTCAAGGCCAGCCTAGTCTACAGAGTGAGTTCCAGGACAGCTGGGGCTATAGGGAAACCCTGTCTCAAAAATCTATATAATATCATATATATATTATATAATATATATATATATATATATATATGTGCACTCATGTTGTGTGGTCGTGTGTGTGTGTGTGTGTGTTCAACTCAATACATTGTCATGAAGCAAACAATCAGGCAATCAAAGAGTACTTTCTAAGTCAATCCCTCAAGTCTTGAATAGAGTCAGGATCATAACTTTTAACACTAGAGCTTGGCAGTTTTCATATGAGCACAATGAAAGTAGAAATACCTGACATGTAGATTTGAGTTGGCTTCCACTAGTCAACATAATTTGGTATTTCTCTTTCTGTACATGCTACTGAATGAGTCACTATTTATCCTCTGTATTTCCAAGATATTCTATACTATAAACATATTAAAAATTTTCAGTCTTATTTAAAAATCTGTCTTATCTATCTTGTTTGTCATTAATTTCACTTTACTATTGGTGCATAATAGTCTACTATATAATAGTACTAAATTTATTTAACCAATCCTATTTTGGTTGACATTTAATTTGTTTTATGACATTGAACTACTCTGAATTATACTGCCATGAACATACTTGAACATATATCTTGATTTAATTTTCAAGACATTTCTCAGGCATGTGATGTTAGAACAAAGAAATTGACAATTCAAATTTCATCCCTGTATATGCCTATTTATTTATATTAGTATCAACAGTATATTAGAATATTTCTTGTACGAGATATATGTATTATAATTCTGGTTTTGTAACTTTACATTTCTGATAGCAAGCTGTATAAGCTATCTGGCCATATGTTATATTACTATTTAATTATTGCTTCTGAGTCTAAGCATTTTCTCCATATTACTTCTGCATATTTTGGTTTCTTTCTATGTAAACTTTTTATTGATATTCATACATCTTTTTACTGATGCACATCTTTGTTATTGGTATGCAAATTTCTTTATATCTTTTTGTTTCTTGGTGACTCTTCCATAATATTTGTATTATTTGGCTTTTCATTATATTTATCTAAGAAGAAAATCCCTTTTTATTATGTTCAGTTTCATCCAATATCCTGGCTTTTCTCATGCATTTTTATCGACAATGTTTAGAGTCATTTTGATCATTTTATTAATGATCAAATATTTTACCTTGCTGGTAAAATATTATATTGTTCTTAATTTATATTATTCCAGTGAGCACTAACATAATTATAATATTGAATCTTTTTTCATTAAATTGCTTTCTTCCTAAAAATTTAGGAGCTGGAGGTTAATTCCTCTAATTTGTAATAAGAATAAATGAAATGAGGCTTGGCTTGGGATTTTTTTGTTAGTGAATTTGGGTTGAATATTTTTAAAGAGCTGTGGGAGATAATGGAGTGTGGGTGGAAGTGCAGCTGCATAATAATGTAGGAGAAGAAAATGAAATTAAAACCCATTAAATTTGGAAGCACCCAGGTGTCCAAGGACCACACACATTTTAAAACAATGGATATTAAATGAAACAACAAAACAATGGAAATTCTATTCATCTATCACTAGCAGAAGATTATTGAGTTATATGATGTGTTACTTAAACGTGTTAAAATTTTGCTAGTGAATAAATTGGCTCTTCATTTTTTTCTCTTAGAAATGTATGCTCATTCTTCAAAAGCATTTTTTCCAGAGTTAATGGTGCAGTTTTTTAGAACTAGTTCATTTTCAAGTAAGGAACTTTCTAATTCATCTGGGCAGTCATGAGGAAATATAATTGAGTGATTTCTGATTATGACATGTAAAAATGAAAGATATGGTATGTAGAATGAATTCATTTCAGCAGCATACCTGGAGAAAAGCATCTAAACAACTATTTTGATTGTATCTAACAATATTATATTGCTCAATCTAAATCAATATAATGCCTACTATTTCAGAAACATTCTTGAGAAACAGTTGGTAATTCAACCAGATATCTTACTTATTTATATTCCTCTTATCTACATTTCTAACAGGAGAAAACATCTATAATTTTTTTACTTTCTGAAAAGGAAATGAGAAAGTGATGTGAGATACATTTTATTATAGTCATCACTATTATATTAAGACTGGAATTCTAAGAGTTGTCCAAATTTCAACTATATCTTTGACATCTCAATACATCTACTACGTTAGAATTAAACTGTGCCTTCCTAATCAGTCTTTCCTCTGTTTGGGAGTAGGGTGCCTTCTTAATTTGATATAATGTGTATTTTAAGGAAATGAGGCAAGACATGGAAAATGCTATGCTCCTGAAGAATTTAAAGGTCATAAATATTATTGAGGCTTTCGTTATTATAAAAAACAGCTGTCAAGGCCGGGCGTGGTGTTGCATGCCTTTAATCCTAGCACTTGGGAGGCAGAAGCAGGAGGGTCTTTGTGAGTTCAAGGCCAGCCTGGTCTACATAACGAGTTCCAGGACAGCTGGAGCTATAGGGAGACACTGTCTCAAAAAGACCGAAAAGTAAGTAAGTAAGTAAATAAGTAAATAAATAAATAAATAAATAAATAAATAAATAAATAAAATACAGCTGTTAACTGATATAGAGAATGGAACAAGAATAATCTAGTGGACATACCAAAATGGAAAACCTCAGAATAAACTGTGGGAAATAAAATGTCTGAAGTGAAAAGCATAAAGAAGACCCATATAAACTCAAGTAGACAAGAACCCATCATACAACTGGGAAATGGGCAGTAAACCTCACTCTTAGCTGAAGAACTATTGGCAGCCGATTACTGCTGAGTTAGGAAGAGCTGATCTTCTTTTATTATTATTTTTTTGGATATGTATGCATGTACTGTCTGCATGTAGGTTTGTGCTCCCATGTCCTGCAGTGCCGCAGAAGTCAGAAGAGGGTGTCGGATTCTCCTGGAACTGGAGTTAAAGACGGTTCTTAGCCCAGAGCTGATCTTCTTAAAGCAACAGACTCTACATAGAGTGACTAGATCTCAGTGGATGAACTTGTACTGAGGAATGTCTGTGGATACTAATTTGACACAATAGGATATTGGCAAGATAAAGGATAAATATGATTGTTTATGTAAAAAAAAGTTTTGGAAGATGCTAGTTATTAATGTTGAAATAATGAATATATGCTAGCATTATATTCCACATCTTTTCAGAAGTCATGAAGGATTTGATTTTTCTTCCTATTTCTTTTTTTTTCTTAGATTAGTCTGTACCTGTGTCAAAATCATTGTTTCTTCAGTGAAATTGTTTACCTTACATTTGCAATTGTTTCTAGGTCTATAATGACTATTTATATATTTGTGATTGGATAGTGTGGTGGTCAACTTAAATATTCAACTAGATTGGATCCCAGATCAGTGAAAAGATAAATCTTTAGGCAGGCTTCTAAGGGTGTGTCAGGAAAGACTAACTAGGCACAAGGCACCACAAACTGGATAGTGTGTTTTTGTGGGGGCCCAGATATAGATATATTACAGGAAAATGCAATACTGTTTGCTTGACTGCCTTTGATTCTCTTAGTGAGAGTTTCTATGTGAGTGCTGCTGCTGTCCTCCTCGTGTAGATGAACATAACTTTACAATGGATGCCAAGCTAATCCAGAAAAGTAAACATTAAAAATCATGCCCCATTAAATTTGAAAACCTAAAAGAAATTGATGAATTCTTAGATTCAATGCAACCATCAAAGTTAAACCAAGAAAAAGTCACCAATTTTAGCAGAACTGCAATAAATAAGGACAATAAAACAGTAATACATTCTCCTAACTAAACAAAAGCCTGGTGCAGATGAATTCACAGCAGAATATTCCAGAACTTTAAAGAGCTACAACGAATATTGGTTAAAATATTCAAAAAGGTGGAAAGAACGGAGAATTCTCAAATTCTTTCTATGAAGCCAGTAGTACTCCAAAACTGAAACCAAGTAAACATACAAAAAAAAAGAAAACTACACGTCACATCCCTAATTAAGTTAGATACAAAAATTATCATTAAAATACTTGCAAAGCTAAAGGAACATTTACCATAATCAAATTGGTTTTATTCCAGAGACATAGGGATGACTCAATATATTTTAGTCAACAAAGGTGGATTGGGAGGAGAGAGCTATACAGTGGCAGAGAGCAAAGAAAATGTAGAATTCAATTATCCTACTGAAAAATAGAATGTAACTATGAGTGTATCCATCTTGCTGATAGTTATGTAGCAAAAAACTGCCAGGCATAGGAAAACTATTGTTTCCCTGGTCATGATCTTGAAAGATACTTCCTAAGTAATACTTTATTACAAGTCCTTGGTTGCCATTTAGAACTTGAACATAAGTCCCTACTGCAGAAGACACAACCTACTTACGATGCAGTACTTGGAGCAATTGACCTGGACCTGACGGTGAATACTCCCTAAAAACAGGCTTTCCATGTATCAGAATTAAAAAGTCTACAAACCACAACAATGACCAGCCCAGTAAACATTATCTCTATTGGTACAGTTGTGGCATTTTTATCATGGGGTAATCAACACCTGACTAATTGGACTTAAGGCCCCTCAGTCAGAGGCATATAATGTATGACACTTCTCTCACTCCCCAAGACCAACATAATTTCTGACTGTATTCTAAATGTGTATCTTTATATTACATATATACTTGCCACCACTCATCAATGAAGCTTCTTTTTTTCAGTAGCTAGAGTTTATTACAAAGTTCCACACCTGGGCAAATTTATATAATAAGTGAAAGTGAGGTGCCCAACACTAAGTAACAAATCTGCAAGGAAAATACTAAACCCAAGCTTAGTGAATATCTTGTAAGGTTGTGTGAGTGTGTGTGTGAGTGTGTGTGTGTGTGTGTGTGTGTGTGTGTGTGTGTGTGTGTGAAAGAATGTTAGAGCCAGGACAAGATATGTGCTGATAGTTCTTATGTTCTAGACATGATAGGGAAGTTGCATCAGTAAAATCCCACAGTATAGTATTTTAAAGTGATTTGTATAATGAAAAATCAATTGGTACGTCAAGATGGACAGTGGGGTAACATGGCGTTCCACTTCAAACTGAAGAGCTTGAAGTAACCAATGGATACCAAGGGAGGAGGAATCAGTTTTTTCAGGGACTAAATTCCTGAGAGGTTATTTAATTCCAAATAGGCACAGGTACAGACTAATCTAAGAAAAAAATAAAGAAATAGGAAGAAAAATCAAATCCTTCATGACTTCTGAAAAGATGTGGAATATAATGCTACCATATATTCATTATTTCAACATAAAAAGTCATTCCTCACTCTTCCCTTATTCCACAATGACCTTCTTCTCTCTACATGTAATTATTGCTGTAAGTTTCTTGTGAATCATTTTACAGGAAATTTATGAGTAAGCGTGTGTGTGTGTGTGTGTGTGTGTATACATTATTTTCTTTACATTGAGACTCCTGTTTTGCTGTGTCTATAAACACATGAACAGATATGATTATATATTTTAATAATCTGTTCTTTTACTTAGTCAAGAAGAAACATCTGGTACCAATTTGTTTTCTCCATAAATCAAAAAAAATGTGCATTTCACTCTTTCTACATAATACATTTTTAAAATAATGGCTAATATTTTGTTCTTTTATGTAACATCTATCTATATTAAATAATTTCATATCAGCACTTCGTAAACACATTGATGCTGATATTGATTTTACTTTCACAGATTTACTATAGTTGTATTGTACAGATATGATCTTCCTCATGTGAAATGTTTCATGTAGTCAGAGTGGGCAAAAAACTTTCAAATTTTTAAACATGTTTAAAATTTTTATATTTTCTCTTTATTAATGCATATCTTTATTGAGTTTTGTGCTCTATTTTTACTAGAACTTAATCAAATTTAGACCTTATTCATAGCTCATATATCACTCACCAAAACTTACTTCAAATATAATACTTATGGAAAAGAATGCCATTGATAAAATGGGAAAATTTTCACAAAATAACAAAGGAAAGAGAAGCATGAACCTATAAAGACAGTAAGTAAATAGAAGGTAATCAGTCCTTCAAGACTACTCCCTTCCTTTCCCAGTTACAACTTCACATCTTTCATTTAAATTGGAAAATTGAAAAGAAATGTGTCATACATATATATATGTATGACACATTTCTTTTCTTATATGGATGAGAAGCAAAACACTCTACTTTCTCTGGAGCTGATGTCTTGGTCTCTAGTCAATTCTGGCTGTTTTCTTTCATGGAATGCCAGCTTGTCCAGGCATAACCTTTTGATCCTACTAATGAAGCACATGCAGTTAGATATTTAGGTATTTAAATAGTATAATATATAGCTTTTCGATCCTACTAATGAAGCACACGCAATTAGATATATAGGTATTTAAACAGCACTAATTGTTATGGTAGGTTACTTGGGTATAGACACAGATGTTTGGATGGTATGTTAATTCATGAATTACATTTTCTTCTGTTAAGTATGGTAGAGTCTTCGTGTGGTTTATAACATATCCTAACCATTAGAGGATGTAAGCTTGTGGCATCAGCCGTGGGTTATTCCTCCAAGGAGAGAGTTAATAGCCAATTAGATTTGGGATATACAGACATATGGCTGCCACTGCTGCACAGTATTTCCAGGCAGATGAGGTGTAGCTGGTGCTGACGGAGGAGTCTTGCTTGACTCAAGGAGACCTATATTTGCTTTATTGGTTTAGTGGTCTTTGGTAACACTCTCTGGCAT
>VZQC01007674.1:371507-403376 GCA_009823505.1 Rhizomys pruinosus | reverse complement strand
GGTCTGCAATTATTCCTCTAAGATCTGTTCCTTGGGTCTCCTCCAAGTGGTTCCCATTGTAGCTATCTCCTACTGGTTTGGTAGCGCTTGGTGCAGGATTTTCCTGTGCCTTTCCCATGTTGTCCCTTCGTCGTGTTCTTGGCATGTGGGCTTCCCTTTTGTGGTTCAGATCACAAATACCTTTTCACTATGTTAGGGGATGGTTTTACTTTCCTCCTTCAGATGCTTTTTCCCCCCCTTTCCTCCTCCTTGTTTATGGAGTATTGACTTGTCTAGTTTTCAATTTTGTAAACCACTCTTCTCTTCTTTTTCTGAAGGTTCTCCAAAAAAAAACAGTCCACTTGGATTCTCACCAATCTTGGGGGGGGGCATATGCCTAATCTGGCCGACACCCCGGCAGCCTGCCCAATGGTGCATACCACTAGCCTGACCCTCTGGCCCTGGCACCAAAGAAAGTCGTAGGGCGGTCCCACCCAGAGACACGACCCCCTAGTCGCAGCCCCGAAATGAGCCCACCTGCAAAGATGCTTGCCCCAGTGACTTCCTGGCTGCCCGCCCAAAGGTCATGATCATCTTATTAGACTGGAAACTGCCTTGGACAAATCCACCATCCCTTCACAGTAAAAGTCCAGGAACACACATGACTTCCCACAACATAATAAAGACATTATAAAACAAGCTCATAGACAACTTCATTTTAAATAGAGAAAAACTCAAAGCATTGTCCACTAAAATCAAGAACAATATGATGTCTACACTTTCCATTCCTGTTCAACATAGGAAATTTAGCTAGAACAATAAGACAAGTGAAGCAGATATAGTGTATGCAAATAGGAGCAGAAGTCATAGTATGTCTATGTGAAGATTACATGATTCTACATATGTATAATATCCTAAAGATTGCAACATAAATATCCTAGAGTTGAGAAAATCACTCAGCAAGTTTCAGGATACAAGATTAGCACACAAAAACCAATAGCCTTCCTGCATGTCAAGGATAAACATATGAGGAAAGAAACCTTGAAAACAATCCCATTCACAATAGTCTCAAAATATCTCGGAACAAATCTAAATGAAGAAATGAAAAACATGTATAATGAGAACTTCAAAATAAAAAAAAAATTGAAAAAGATAAAAGAAGATGTAAACAACTATTTTCAAGAACTAGTATAATTAATGTTGAGAAAATAGTAACACCTCACATGTTCAAGGACTGTAAGGATTAATGTTAAAATATTTGCATTTCTAAAAAATAACTTTAGTGAAGTCTTGCTAAATTTATATCACTTGTTTAATGCCCTGGTTCCTTTTTAAATATAATGATTTTATTGATGTTTTCCATAGTTCAGACATCATTATTCAGTTCAATTTAGACATAGTACCCTTTCCCTCTCCCCCACCTCACCCCATATCATGCATTCTGCCATACATGTCCTGCATCTTTCAGTCTTTTAAAGTTTTTTCTCTGCAAAGGTTTATTGTTTGGGGTAGAATTTAACAATATCAGTTCATTCTATGACGCAGTCCTTATGTTATTATGGTTCCCTTCCAATTGCATTGCTTCAAAATATGCCTATATAAACTATATATCTATATCTATCTATCTATTTATCTATCTATCTATCTATCTATCTATCTATCTATCTATCTATTTTTCTATCTATCTAATTATGTCCTCCAGGGGAAAAAAAACTGCATGTTAACTGTGATATATGTTTAGGAGTTCACATTTTTCCATTTAATTTTATATTACTCTAGAATATGAATATATACCTTCCACCCATATACATTAATTGCTGTGGTGGTTTGAAAGAGTGTCCCCCATAGGATTTAAGTATTCAGACATTTTTGTCTCCAGTTGGTGGCACTGTTCTTGGAGGTCTTAGAAGGTGTGGCCATGCTGGAGGAAGTACGTTATTGGGGACAGGCTTAGTGAGTTTAACAAGCCTTGTGGTCTCCAGTTGCTCTCTCTGCTCCCTGTGCTCATTGCAAGATGTGACCCTTGGCTTGCTGCTCCAGCCCTGGCCACCGTGCTTCCTGCCAAAATGTACTCTGATTCCCTGGAACCATCAATCGTAAGCTCAAATAAACTCTTCCTTTTATAAGTTCCCTTGCTCATGGTGGTTTTATCACAGCAACAGAAAAGTGATTAATACAATTGCCATGTCTGAAAGTAAGTGGTAAGTTAATCCTAGGGCTCATTAAGAGTTTCACATTATAACATCACAGTTGCTTTCAGATAGAAAGAAGTATACCAATAACGTTGCTCAGATTGCCTTTCCATTGGGAGATTTGGTACTAGCATCCACAAATGAGGGAAAACATTCCCTGTTTGTTATTTCAGAACTGTGTTACTTCACTTAACATAATGGCTTTGAGTTCCATCCATTTACCTGCAAAGTTCATGTTGTCATCTTTCTTTACCTGTGCATAGGACTCTGTTGTGTAGATGTACCACATTTTTGTTATCCACTAGTCAGTTGAGCTGCATTTGGGTTGGTTCCAGCTCTTTGCTATTGTGAAGAGAGCTGCAATAAACATAGATGTGCATGTATCTTCTCAGTAGGATGAGTCTTGTGGGTATATACCCAGAAGAGGTATGGCTGGGTCAGGTGGTAGGCTCATTTTGAATCTTTTAATGGTTCTCCACACTCCTTTCCACAGTGGTTGTAGATCCCCACCCATCCAGCAGTGGATGAGTGTTACCCTTCCCCAAATCCTCTCCAGCATTTGGTGTATTTTGTTTTCTTGATCTTACCAGTCTTATCTGAGCGAGATGATGTCTTAGAGTGGTTTTAATTTGCATTTCCCTAATTATTAATGATGTTGAAAAATTTTTAAGATGTTTCTCAGCCATCTTTACTTCCTCACTGGTGAAGTCTCTGTTCAGCTCTTTACTCCATCTTTTCAGTGACTCATTTATTTTCTTCTTTGTTTTTTGAGTAGTTTATATATTCTGGATGTTAATTCTTTGTCAGATGTATTACTGGTGAAGGTTACCTCCAAGTCTGTGGGTTTTCTCCTCACTTCCTTGATTGTTTCTTTTGCTGTACAGAAGTTTTTTGAGTTTGATGAGGTCCCACTTGTCAGATGTTGACCTCATTTCCTGAGGAGCTGTTGTTTGATTTAGAAAGTCTTTCCCTACTCCTATGTCTGGTAGATTGCTACCAACTTTTTCTTCTATCACCTTCAGAGTTTCAGATTTCATATTGAGGTCTTTGTTGTTTTTTTTTTTTTTACATGTGTTCTTTCATTTTGTTTATGTCATGAAATAGTTTTCATTCTCATGCAACTATAATTGACATTTTTGGTGGGTATAGTAATCTGGGTTTGCATCTAAAGACATTCAGCTATGGGACTTCTTTGGTCTATGTTATTCTGTCTTTCATAGCTTGCACTGAGAAGTCAGCTGTAATTCTGATGGGTTTCCCCTTATATGTAATTTTTTGTTTTTGTCTTGTGACTTTCAGTATTCTGTCTTTATTCTGAGCATCTAGCATTTTAACTATGATATGGCGTGGGGAATTTCTTTTTCGGTCTTGTCTATTTGGTGTTCTATGTGCTTCTTGTATTTGTATAGGATTTTTTTCATTTGGGGAAAATTTTCTTCTATTATCTGGTTGAAGATCTGATCAGTACTATTGTCTTGGGATTCTTCTTCCTCTATCTCTATAATGGGGAGATTTGATCTTTGCATAGCATCCCACATTTCCTGGTTGTTCCACTCTTGTGGTTTTTTTTTTTTATCTTTTCATAATCTTTATTGAGCATTTTAGTTGTTCTGTGTTATCCTGCAGGTCTAGTATTCTTTTATCTGCTTGATCAGTTCTGCTTCTGAGGTTTTCTCCCATCCTTTCTTCTTGACTGGATGAGAGTTGTTTCCTTTTTCATATCTTCCTGTGTTTTGTTTAGTATTTCCACTTTCTTTTAGAGCTTGTCATTCTCTTTTTGTAGCTCCTTGCTTTGCTGGTCAATTTCTTTTTTCATTCCAGCCTGGGATCTTTTCAGTGTTTCCACTTCCTTCTGCAGTTTGTCATGCTCTTCTTCTAGTTCTTTCCAGAGTTTATCATTCTTTCCTTCTAGATCCTTCCTAACTTTTTCATTCTTTCCCCTTAGTTCTCTGATTTGGTTCTTTATAGTCTTTGATTTGTTTTTGAATATGTCTACAATTATTCTTCTAATGTCCATCTCTTGGTTTCCTTTTAGGGTTATCTCATCGTCATGGTCTTCTATAGGAATGGGTATATGGGAGCTTTTTCGCATATTTTTTCATTGTGAGTTTGGCATGTGGCTTTTTTTCGTTTGTTTGTTCGTTTGTTTGTTTGGATTTTGTTGCTAATCTGAAATGTTAACATGGAGGACTGGCTGATCACTCACTGTGCTCCAATTTGGCTGTGCAGCCTAGAATTTCTCAAACTGAGCCCACTGGATTGTCTGCACTACAACTCCAACAGCTGAATGGACCATCTGCACCACAACTAGGGGTAGGAGGGAAGGTTTCCGCCCTTGGCCCATGCACTGGCCACCTGACCACAGCTGAGTGACTCTGTCCATGCATACTTATGCAGGGGGAGGGGTGTGGTTTCCCGACTGGTCCCCAAGGCCCAGGAACTACACGGTTTTACTGTCCAGCCAAGCGTGTGCTGGCCTCCTGGATGTCTCCTTGGGCTTGGCTGGGTGACTCTTCCCACTGTGGAAATGCAGGGGGGGGGTGTTGTGTCATGCCTGGTCTCTGCAGCCCAGGCTGATGGCTCCTTGCATGGCTTTACTGCCCACCTAAACATGTGCTGGCCTCCTGGATGTCTCCCTGGGCATGGCTTGATGACTCCATGCATGCAGTTCAAGCAGGTGCAGGGGTGTAGTGTTCTGCCTGGTCCCTGAGTTCCAGGCTGCTGGCACTGGCTCCCCGAGCTTTTCCAGCCCCCAACTTTTGAATATGAAACAAAAAATGCAGAAAGGTCAAAACAAATCTGAAGTGTAGAATAGGCGGATTTGGTTCTGGGAATTGAACCTAGGTTTTCTTGCAACCTAGACAAACAATCTACAACTCAGCTATTCTTGATTCTTACTTTTAACTTTTTTTTCCTTAACACAAGAGCTCACTAAATTACCCAGATGTGCTTCTAACACACTCTGTAGCAAAGGGAGTCTTTGGATGTATGTCTTCCTGCCTCAGCCTCCTGATTACATAGGATTACATACTTATAACAGGAGGGCCAGTGTTCTCTGGCTTGTGCTTAATATTTTATATTTTTATGAGAATTTAGAATGAACTCATTGATTTAAAACATATTTTTGGGGATCTGGTTACAGTCACACTGACTCAGTAGGATATATTAAACATTTACATCTAGGAAATTAGGCATCATAGTAACCAAATATAATTGATTTTGTTCTTTATAGTTTATCATTCAATTATGCATATAGATTATTCAATCTGTTAATTTTTTATATTTGTTATGTATATGAGTGTTTTGCCTGCATGTATGTAAGTGTACCCATGTGTACAATTCCTATGGAAAATAGAAGGTTGTGTTGGAACCCCTGGACCCAGAGTTACAGAAGGTTGTTATCTGCTATGTGGATGCTTGGACCCAAACCCAGGTCCTTTGCAAGAGCAGCCAGTGGTCTTAAACCCCTGAGCCATCTCCCCAGCTTCAGTATTCAACCTTTTATTAAAAAAAAAATATTTTATTTTATATATGTGAGTGTTATGCCTGCGTGTATGTAAGTGCAACTGTGTTATGCAGTGCCCTCAGTGGGCAAAAATGGGCATGAATCCCCTGGAACTCATGTTATAGATGGTTGTTAACCACTGTGTGGGTGATGCAATTTGAACCTGGGTCTCCTGCAAAAGCATCCAGTGCTCTTAATCAAGTCATCACTATAGTCCCAGTATTCAATATTTTAATCATTAAACAATTGATTTCTGCTGAAATTTAAGGTAACATGGACTTTATTTATAAGATAAAAGGTGGTTGTCTCAGGTTTGGTTAATGGAGTTGATCTCAAGTATATTAACTGCTGTCTAATGCTATCACAGAGACTTGCATGTCAAAGACATTCCGATTGTCAATTACAATCTAAAATTGTTTGAAAAACCAAGATGCTATCAAAAACTGATGGAGCTGTGTAGATAAGATATTTTAATGGTGAGAGTAAATAGATTACTTGGCTTTGAAATTTAAGACTACTCTGAGAAATTTGTTTTCATTTTTCCTTAATGTTTTAATTTTCAGCAACAGTTTTGAGTTTTCCTTATTTCTCTTTTATGTGAATTGATATTTTTCTACTCTTGCCAGGGGATACTTTATTTAGAGATACCATGCTTTCAATATATTTCTGGCAGTATATTATATAAATATGTTGTATTAAGTCAAATTTTACTGACGAAGACCACTATTTTATGTCAACATATGGATTAACTATTCTCTTTCTTTTTTTATTTTATTTTTATTGATGCTTTGTGTGTTTCATACATCATTTTCCAATTCAGTTAAGGTATATTTCCCTTTCCCTTCCCCCATCCCACCCCACCCCATTCCAGATCATGCATTCTGCCATAACTGTCCTGCATCTTTCTCTCAGTTTTTTTTTTCATTTTTTAGCAATAAGTGATAATTTATGAGTACAAGCATCCTTCATGCAAAACCTATCTGCAGGCTGTTGTGCCCAAACACCTACAGCCCCACCATCCAGTGGGGGGTGACAGGTTGTTTGTTCAATCAAGTTGATCAAATGAGTGTCCAGACTACATTGCTGTAGTTTCACCATTCACCCCAATCGCAGCCCTTACATTCTACCACGCCCCCTCTTCCGCAGATTGTTCCCTAGGCTTAGAAAAGGGGCACAGGTGGATGAGAAGCAAAACAGTCTACTTTCTCTGGAGCTGTTGTCTTGGACTCTGGTCAATTCTGGCTGTTTCCTTTCATGGGCTGACAGTTTGTCCAGGAATAATCTTTCGATCCTACTAATGAAGCACACGCAATTAGATATATAGGTATTTAAACAGCACCAATAGTTATGGTAGGTTACTTTGGTATAGACATATGTCTAACTATTCTCTTTCTAAAGTATGATTGAATACTTCTTTCTTCTCTAATATTTTAGGTTACTGAAGTTACTTATTTTACTGAACCATTTCTACTTTCCATGTATGTGATTTTTCTGTCAAAATCTATTCAGTCCCTTGTATTTTAATTTTAATTTAGTTATTCATTTCTACCCTCTCTTTTAAAATCATTTTGGAATGGCATTTTTTGGGGGGGGATGGTAACAATAGCTGCCATACCAGGAATTCTCTCTGCTTAGGGCAAGGGAGTTTTTAAGATAAAAGTAATAAAAAGCATGATTTTGAAGAACATGGAAAAAGAGGCAAAGTAGCATGCATATCTAATAAAAAATATTTCAAGCTGGCTACCTCAGCATGAGAATAATTACTTGATATAATTGGAACATATTTCAAGATGTGCTTAATGTGTTTTTCAAGATCACCTAAGATATGCTGGGTAAGGGATTATACCACTTACATATCTGCTTTTAGTAAAAAGATTACATAAAGCACACCTTTTCCCAAGTTCTATGTAATCCATTTGTGAATATCTGATCTGGTATCATTACACTGCACACATCTATGCTGGTAGGCATATTCTAAGGTTGGAGGTGTAAAGAACAGAGTAAAGAAATGAGATGACAGTTACTTTGCATTTGTTTGTGACTTTGGTTGCTCAAAGGTCATTAATTTCCACACTTAGGACTGGAGCAAAGCACAGAAGACACTATGTAATACTGCATGATCTTTTCACTTCCAACTATAGTCTATATCCCTAGTGTAAACTGGAGCCTGCATTTTGTAAGAACAAATTGTTTCACTTCTGTGACAAAAGAGGTGTAAATGTAACCAGTCACATTATCACTTTCACTGTAGCCAAAAATTATCTAGGAGAAGATTCCATGAAAAGTGATTGACAGAACTGTAACTTCTTGTGAGGCTAGTATCATATTTGCAGTTTTTCATTTCCTTATACTCAAAAAGTTCTATGGTTCTCCTTGTGATACAACCAACTGTTTATCATTAACAATTTCGGTTTTCCTACACTGTTCTACCTTCATTCTATTGTTGTGACAGATATGTCCAAAAGTGACTTAAAGGATAAAAAGTGCTTATTTGGCTTAAGCTTTCAGATCATAGGCAGCATTCATGGAGGTTACTATAGAAACTGAAACAGAGATTTGAAGCAAGACAGTGAAGGAACATTAATTTTTGGCTTGCTCAGATTCATAATTAACTAGCTTCTTCATAAAGACCATAAAGTGTATATTCAGCGGCTTGAGCTCTCCTATACACAATCAAGAGAATCCCACATAGAAGAACTCCCAAGCTCACATGATAAAGAAATTTCTTCTATTGAAGCTCCATTTCAGGTTACTGTGTTAAGTTGACAGGGCAACCTAATCTTTATAAACTTGATACCCAACACAAAATTTTTAAACTATGACCTTTCATTCTTTGTTCCCAAAATCTCAACTTAATATCATAATATAAAATACACTAAAACTTAAAAGCTCCACAGTCCTTAGAATTGTTTCTCACAGTTTAAAAGTTTAATATCTCTTCGAAAGTCCAAATTCTCCTAAGCCTAGCCCCCTGTGAAATCACAAAACAAAGTTATATATTTTATATATATATATATATTATATAATATATACTTAATATGTATATAAAATATTATAAAATAAAAAAAAAAAAAAAAAAAAAAAAAAAAGAAAAAAATCAAAATTAGGCAGTGTAAATCAAAATCCTATACCTCAATCCCCAACATCTGGGGCTCTCTTAGTGTGTAGTCATCTAGCTCCAAGAGATCATATTGGTCCCACAAATGGGACCAATATGGGGTCTTCCAAATGATGTGCAACCAGCTCAAATCACAGGTTCCATTCAGCTCCATTCCAGACCTGTCAACTGTGTTTAGTGGATGATTCATAGTCCTGGAATCTCCAATATCCTGGAGTCTCCATCGCAACTCAGGCTGCATATTCACTGGTAGTCTTTACCAAGGGACCCCCAAACCTACCACATGATGCCAGGCCTTAAAAATACTCCATGAACATTCATACCCTCAAAACCAGTACTTATAAGAAGATTTCTTGACAAGTTCTGCTTGGAATGAAGAGCCTCCAGTTGGTGCAGCTCTGTGTGCTTTCCCTTAAGAAATATTTTCCCATCCAAGTACTGGTTAGTACCCTGGTTAGGCCCAACCCTGCCTAGATCCGGAGATCAGATGGGATCGGGTGCATTCAGGGTGGTATGTTCAAATCATTAATAATTAAGAAAATGCAAATTAAAACCACTCTTAGATATCATCTCACTCTAATATGACTGGCTAAGATCAAGAAAACAAAAGACACCAAATGTTGGAGAGGTTGTGGGGAAAGGCGAACACTCATCCACTGCTGGTGGGAATGTAAACTCCTACAAACACTGTGGAAAGCAGTGTGGAGAAACTTTAAAAGACTCAGAGTGAGATTATCACCTGACCCAGTCATACCCTCCTAGGTATATATCCACAAGACTCATCCTACTGCAAAGATACATGCACATCCATGTTTATTGCAGATCACTTCATAATAGTGAAGAGCTGGAACCAACCCAAATGCCCCTCGAAAGATGAGTGGACAACAAAAATATGCTACATCTACACAGTGGAGTACTATTCAGTGGTAAAGAAAGATGACATCATGAACTTTGCAGGTAAATGAATGGAACTCTAAGCCGTTATGATAAGTAACAGTCCCAGAAAGACAAAAGGTGAATGGTTTCCCTCATTTGTGGGTGCTAATACCAAATCCCCAGTTGAAAGGCTAGCTGAACCACATTATTATTATATTTCTTTTTATCTTAAAGCAACTATGTTGTTATAATGTAAATCTCTTAACAGGCTCTAGAATTGACCTACCACTTATTTTCAGACTGTAATTACTGTATATGGGTGGAAGGTATGTATTCATATTTTAGAGCAGTATAAAATCAAAGGGGGGAGGAAATGTGAATTCTTAAACATATTTTGGAATTAACATACAGTTTATTCCCAGAGGTCTTAATCTTGATGCATATGTGATGAGTATACAGGCTGTTGGAGCAATACAAAGGGGAAGGAAAAATAACACAATAAAGACTGGGTTAAAGAACTGAATGATACCGTTGAACTCTGACCCAAACAACAAGCCTCTGCAGGGAAAAACTTTGGAAAGGACTGAGAGAAACATGAAAGACATATATGGCAGAAGGCATGAACAGTGGTGGGTTGGGGGCAGGGAGAGGGGAATGTGTCTAAATTGGACTGAAAGATAATGAATGATACATATTGGTAACAACAACAACAGAAAGGACTGCATCAAAGAACTGACTGAAACATTTAAATTCTGCTCAAAACAGTCAACTTCCACATGGAGAATTTTGAGAAAGGGATGAAAAACATGTTTGGCAGAATACATGAGCTCTGGTGGAGTGGGGGGATAGGGTGGGGGACTCGTGTCTAGATTTGATAATCTTGTACAAAAATATATATAATAAAAAAGATAATGAATGAAATGCACAATTCATCAATAAAAGTATTTTAAAAAGAGTTATTTTCCTATTTTTTAATGAAAAGTATTTCATTTTGTGGTCTTCGTATCATATTAATAAAAACTGCTTTTTCAGCCCTAGATTGACCAAAATTCTATTGTTCCAATGAAGAAGGTTTCAGTTCAGTGATACTGATCTCTTATTAATTACAGCTGATTTTTCAATCCCAGCTGAGCAGATTCTTAACCCATGTATTCACATGGCCCTGGTCCTGTTCCAGTAGTATTTGCTCCCCTTTGAAACCTCATAAGCCAAACCGCTGCAATCCACACTTCTCTCAGCATTCCTTTATCCCAAGCTCCCATAAGAATGACCCCTTAAGTTTGAGTACTCAATGAATTCCCAGCTCAAAGTTCTAAATTCTCACACAGTTCTCCAACAAAATAGTCCAAAGCTGTAAGAACACCATGGCCATGTCTGTAACAATACCATGCTAATATCATGTACTGATTTCTATTTCAGTTTCCGTTGCCATGACAAACACCCTGACCAAAAGCAACTTAGAGGTTTAGGAAGCGTTATTTGGCTTACACTTCCAGATTACAGCCCATGATGAGGGGAATTTAGGACAGGAATTCAGGACAGGCATTCAAATAGGAACTTGATACAGAATCTATAAAGGAACATAGCTTCCTGACTTGCTCAAGCTCATGCTTAGCTAGCTTTCTTTTATATCCCAGAATCCCCTGCACAGGGAACCTTATGTCATCCATGGTAGGCATGACACTCTTGCATACATTAACAATCAAGACAATCCCATACAGATGTACCCACAGGCCAACCTGATGTAGAAATTTCCTCAATTAAGGCTCTGCTTTTAGTTGACTCTAGGCTGTGTCCAATCAGCAGTTAAAGCTAACTAGACCCATTACAATAATGTATTGGTCAGTAGTTGCTACTAATGCCTACTTGGTGCTTTTGCCCCTTTTGGAACATGGTTGTTCAAGGTCTCTGGTTGCTATAGTTGCTGCAGTATATCTAAAATCAAGACATACTTTTTGGTTTCTATTGTGTGACATAAAATGTAATGCCTTTAACTTGTTTTCTTATTACCAAGAAAAATAGCCTGCACCAGTTCAATATTGATGGCCGTTATATTATACATTAATCTACTGGCCAAAACAATGCATGGTAGCCAAACAGTAGTCACATGTCTGAACAATGGAAATCCTATTACATATCTAGGTAGAAGCATTTTCCCCCAGTGAACCAGAGTCTATTACCTGGTAACACATACCTTTTTTCAGGATTATGGATTGCACAAATTCCATGAATGGGTCACTGAGAATGATGAAATGTGAGCTTAAGTATATTATCCATTTTCCTATTTATTCATGCACTGTAGGTATTAAATATAGAAAATGAGATATCTACAGTTGTTTAGTACATATATAAGTTCCTTAATAATGTGCATTGTCTGAATTGCACATTAAATGCATTCACATTAAGTCATTTTACCATTGTTTTGCCAATTTCTTTTGGTTCAGAGGGAAAAATTCAAAATAGGGGATCAGGTACTATAATGCTTTCCAACAAAGTTCACTTTGAAATCTCCAGATTCAATGAATATACTACCTCAGATGACAAAGTGGATTTTAAAGAAGCAGTAAGATAAACATCTTGTAAAGGGGACATTATCTGGGCATATCTGGCCTGTACTAGTTACCATTCAATTGTTGTGATAAAACACTAACCAAAACAAACTTGAGGAGGAAAGAATTTATTTGGCTTATGGATTACAATCATAGTCCATCATTGAGAGAAACCAAGGGAGGAACTCAAGCAGGCCAGGAACCTGGAGACACGATCTGTAGCAAAGACCGTAGTGAAACTTAGTTAGTGGCTTGATCTGGTTTGTGCTCAGCCTGCCTTTTATATACAACTCAGGAATACTTGTCCAGGAATGACACTACCCACAGTGGGCTGGCCCCTACAACACTACTAAAAAATAATAAAAATGCTTCATCGAATTACAAATAGAGTAGCCTGATTGAGAAAATTCATCAATTGAGAATTCCTCTTCCCAGATATGTCAAGTTGACAGCCAAATCTAACTATGACAGGGACAGTATGTGGACATATCTGGGTGGAATCAATGCAATTCCATGGGGCCTTGAAGAAGAAAAATATTTCTAAATCTAACAAATTTGGACATGATTGCAGCAGAATATTAAGAAATGTTTAGCATTGCTTGTATTTAAATATCAAAGGAGTTCCAAAATACTCTGCAGTTGACAAGAAAAAAATAAGATGAGGAACACATATTCACCTACAAAATATAGAATGAAATATAGATTGGCTAATAATTTAATTTTCAACCAGTGAGATAACATGTTGGTATTCTGATCTACAATGCTGTAAAATATTAAATATGCATTGTTGAAATGATTAAAGTATTGGTAATTTATTATGACAGCAAATAAAACTAACACACTTGAGACAATAAAGTGTGGGATAGCACATCAATGGAGGGGAAACCAGAAAACCCTCAGATGGTTAGAAATAGCCTCAAAAATAGAAGTAGAATGGATCAATTTTATTCCCTTAGTTTGACTGCCATAAAAAGCCTGATCCATTATCGTTGATGTGCTGTTCCATATCACCCACTGAATATCAGTAATTTAAGCCTTTAAAACTAACAATGAGAAAGAATAGATTTTTTTAAAGTACATCAAAACATACAGCAACATGCTATATAATTTAGGAATGTAAAGTTAAATGTCTTTTCACCTGTATGCAAGCTTACTGTTAAACTGTGAATCCCTAAATGTGTTTTGAATTAAACTATAGTTTACTTTCAGATTTTGTAAACCTGAAAAATAATAATAAAAATATTTTAAAAATCAAAAGTAACAATTTTTCTGTTTCACACATTAGACACTCAGCAAAATCCATGGACACATCAGCTTTTGATGAGAAAGAAGGTCATACTATGGGCCACATCTATTCTTCTAAACCTCTTACAAAATAAACTAGTTGTTTGTCACTGATTAAGGATTCCATAATTTGGGGAAAAGTCCTTCTGAGATAAGATATCCCTGTAGCTCCAGCTGTCCTGGAACTTGCTATTAGACCACACTGTTCTGGATCTCACAAAGATCCCCTTTCCTGTGCCTCCTGAGTGCTGGGATTAAAAGCATGCAATGCTATACCCAGTTTAGGAGTCTATAATTTCTATTTTTTTTTTTTTTTTTGTCTTTTCGAGACAGGTCTCTCTATAGCCCCAGCTGTCCTGGAACTCGCTCTGTAGACCAGGCCGGCCTTGAACTCACAAAGATCCGCCTGCCTCTGCCTCCCAAGTGCTAGGATTAAAGGCGTGCACCACCATGCCCAGCTTTTTTTTTTTTTTGAATAAGACTGCTTTTGCTTCCACACCAAGCAGATGATAAAGTGTATTGCACACAGCTCTTCTACTAAGGATAATTTTATCTTTCATGACAGACTTTTAGATCTATCTTAAATGCAACCGTAAGGCCAAACAATTGCTTTTCAGTTAACTGCAACATAGTGTACTTATTCATACACACACACACACACACACACACACACACACACACACACACATCTTTTGGTTCATCTTTTTTCACTTAGTAACCCCAATAAGACAGGTATGTTTTGATGTGAAATCAGTGGTATACTCATTGTGCTGGATAGCTTTAGTGTCAACTTGACACACCTGGGTTGAGGGAGCCTCAGTTGGGGAATTGGGTCCATTGGATTGGCTTGTGGCCACATCTGTGGAGTATTGTCTTGATGGTCAAGAAGTGTGGAAGGGCCTAGCCCACAATGAGTGTTGCCACCCTGGGCAAGTGGTTCTGTATGGTATAAGAAAGCAGGCTGGGCATGAGCCAGAGGAGCAAGGCAGTGAACAGCATTCCTCCATGGCCTGTGCTTCAGCTCCTGCCTCCAGGTTCCTGCCCTGAGTTCCTGCCTTGGGCTCCCTGAGTGAGAAAAGTGACCCAGGAGATGTAAGCTGAATAAACCCTTTCCTCCCCAACTTGGTGTCAGTCAGAGTGTTTTGTCACAGCAATGAAAGACAAACTAGGACACTCATGTACAACATAAATGTTCCAAGTTCAGGGCCTATACTCTCTTCTAAATCCCTGTATCATACCAGAAACCAGAAACCTTTAAAAGTAACAACTTCCCTGCTGTGAAATGTGTAATTCAGAATACCTGTCATATCCCTCACAACCCTTCTTGCTTTCTAGAGTTCTGATCAACACAAAATCCAATGGATGTCTTTATGTATAATTTATTTTGCAACATTCTCTTGCCCTGAGATTATAACTTCTAATTCCTTTAAGTCAATACATGAATTTTAGTTCATCAACTGGGTATACTATTAACTGTAACTGCTAAAGCTATGTATCAAAGACTTTAACATTTTTTGATGGTCGAAGTATATTTTCATCTCTTATTTAATGGAATAGTCCAACAGCCTCTAAAGTGTGTAATATATAAGGAGTTCAGTTTTGTGGCAGGGATTCAACTCTTCCTGTGTTAATCACCTATATTATAGCAGACAGCTGTACTAAAACATTCAGATTATTTTCAACTTCCTATTAACTATGACTCTATCATCAATATTATGGACAAGTGAGGTATGTACAGAATGTCAAGGAACTTGAAGCTCCTATGTACACTATGTGACAGGAAGCTGGAAAGTTAGTATAGCCTTAGGGTGAGACAATTATTATATAATCCTATCCTCAACATGTGAAGATGAACGCTTTTGATAGTTCCAACTTATCAGGATCTAGAAGAAGATATTCTACAAGTTGATAGGCTGATAAAAAGTACCAGAATCTATGTGGATATGCTCCAGTAAAGTTACTATATCTGGTATAGCAGCTTAAGTGGGAAGTATGACTTGCTTAAGTTTATGGTAATCCATTGTCAGTTTTCATGATCCATCTGTTTATTTTTCAGCGGGGAAAGTGAATTGACTGGAAATAAGACACACACATTTGACAGTGGCACTAAAGTACAACCTCTTCCCAGATGGAATATTGTTTCTTATTTGCTGTCTTGGCTAGGGTGGGGTAGGAGAAATTTCATCAATTTCTATCTTGCTTTTACTATCCTAATGTTATTACACCAGAGGAATGTTACATATGTATACATATAATTTACTTGTTGAATTACAGATTTGAAGTAGTTTGGATGCGGTTAAAAACACCTCCCTTCAAAAGCCATTTAAATATCTAAAAGATTATGAGAGTGTTCCATATTTTTATTACTTGAAAGTGTATAGCAATTAATCTTTAAAATTCTTGCTCATTTTGCTCATTTACCTTTTTCTGGGTATAGACTCCTTGAAAAACTGTCAAGTAATGGGGCATATATGTTACATATGCTTGTAATAGTACAGGGATGAGCTTCCCTTTAAATTAGTGCTCTTTAGATCTGTGACCTGACTTAAATCTTGAATCTGAGGAAACACGAAATTGAAGAAATGACTGAGAGTTTTTAATTGATTTGTTCAACCTCAGAATCTTCCACCCCTTCCCTATTTTCTCCTCCTTTTTCTTCCCTCTCATTTCTCTCTCCTCTTTAAAAATCAAAGCACAGTAATCACTGCCCATCTACTCTATTTTGGCTTTTTCTGGTAATATTTTGTAATTCTTTTTTTAAATTTTTTGTTGACATTTTGCATATTTCATACATCATTACTCAGTTCAATTTAGACACATTCTCCCTTTCCATGCCCCCACCCCACCTCTGTTCCTACATTCTGCCATACATGTCTTGCATCTTTCTCTCAGTCTTTTTTGCCACATTTCCCCCTTTATTTGTATATTACTTCAAAATATGCATACATATACTCCATCCATATACCAATATTAAAAAATCTGAACATAAGTGGTAGGTTAATTCTCAAGCCCATTAAGAGATTCACTTTTGAAGCATACTGCTGCTTTCATATAAAAAAGAAATATAATGAAGCTGGTAGTCATTGTCCAAGGTGAGTATTACTCCAGGAAGCTCAATTCCTATTGAAATGTTTCTGTTCACTATATGATCACCATATGCACTTCAGTTCTAATGTCACTTGCCTTCTGTTCTTCAAGGATTTCATTATCTCAGTAGACACTATGAATTCCAGATCTATGGCAGTATATTTAAATGCTAATTATGGTTTTATATGATAAGAATCACTGTTATATTCAAAGATACTAATAATTTCTTCAATCAGTATTAATGATGCTATACTTTAGTTTGACATTTGACTTTCTATATTGTTGTGAATTTTTCTGAAGTATCATAAAATATATTCTTTTTAAAAGTTCTAAATCTTTAGGACTTAGTAACCATCTCCTAGACTACATGAAGGAAATTTTGACACCTTCGATTATTTACCCTATATTATCAAGTCCAAGTTTGAAGGAGCCACTCAGAAAGCTATTCTAACTGATTTTAAGCACCTTTGACAGAACATTCAATCCCAACTAATGATTGCATGCCTGAAGTGCTCCAAATCAATAAATTTCATTGTACCTAGTCTTATATTCTGTTCATTTTGGTCTATCATCAAGGTCTCCTTCCCCATGAGTCCTTCAGTTTCTGTTAGTACATAATACTCAAGCTTGGTTGTATCTGTAAGCTATTTGCTCCTGTAGTTGGAACAATAGTTATCTTTATTTCTGACTATGGTTATTGGGCTGAAGACAAGAATGAGGGAGAGAGTTCAGAGGATAGAATCATCATCTTTTTAGAAACTTGTACGTTATGTGTTCATTAATCTGAAGTCAAGGGTAGTCAGCTTTCATTTGACAAAATAGGAATGCTCAGGTAAATATGATTAGATTAAGAACACGAGGTTTTGCAGATTCGTTTCTTTATATCCCATCTCCCCATGTAACACTCTTCCAGTAGAAATTGTGATTATAGAGTGCACAGAGCTTAGATAGGGGATTTTCCAGGACCACCTGAAGCACAGGTAGGAGCTCGAGCACTTCAGCAAGGCAGATTGTTTGATCTTCCTATCTGGCCCATTGGATAATTGGTTTGATTCAATCATCTTGTGTGGCTGTGTGGGTGGAGTCGTCCTGTTACCTTGTATAAAATGTGGGCCAGTTGTCACTGTGAGACTTGAGTGCACAGAGAGCTTGGATCCCAGATTTCCCAGGACCACCTGAAGCACAGAGTAACACCCCCCCATCTAGAATTGCCAAGGGAGTGTCCAAGTGGATTCTTTGGAGAACCTTCAGAACAGAAAGGGAAGAGTGAGTTAGACTTTCAATAGTAAGCCTAAAACTTAGACAAGTCAACACTCCATAAGCAAAGAGAAAAACAAATCCATCAATCAAACAAACAAACAAACAAACAATGAAGGCATCTGAAAAAAGCAAACAAAGCAAACCTTCAACACAGTGAAGAGGCATTTGGGACTCACAATGGAATACAAGCAAAGAGAAACCCACATGACAGGGACACGAAGAAATGACAAATTGGGAAAGGTAAAGGATAATTCCACAAAAAGCTCTACCAATGCTGTGGGAGATTCCTACAGTGGGATCCTCCTGGGGATGGCCCAGTACACAGATATTAGAGGAACAATTATGGACATATTCAAAAAAAATAAAAGAATATAAAGAACAAGTCAGAGAAGTAAGGAGAGAGAATGAAAAACTCAAGAAGGACCTAGAGAGAGAATGACAAACTCGAGAAGGAAGTGGAAACACTGAAAAGATCCCATGTTGAAAAAGAAAAGGAAACCAACCAGCAAAGCAAAGAGCTACAAGAAGAGATTGACAAGCTCCAAAAGGAAGTGGAAATACAAAAGAAATCACAAGATGAAATGAAAAAGGAAATCAAGCACTCATCCAATCAAGAGGAAAGGAAAGGAAAATGCCTCAGAAGTAGAATGTAGGAAGCAGAACAAAGAATATCAGACCTGAAGGATAACACAGAACAACTAAAAACCTCAAGTAAAGATTACAAAAATTTTAAAAATACACAAAAGTGGAACAACCAGGAATTGTGGGACACTATGAAAAGATCAAACCTCTGCATCATAGGAATATAGGAAAGAGAAGCATCCCAAGAGAATGGTATTGATCAGATCTTCAACAGAATAACAAATGAAAATTTCCCCAAACTAAAGAAAGACAAACCAATACAAATACAAGAAGCACATAGAACTCCAAACAGAAAATATCAGAAAAGAAACTTGCCACACCGTATCACATTTAAAACGCTTGAAGCCCAAAACAAAGACAAAATTCTGAAAGCCACAAGAGAAAAACAAGTTAAATATAAGGAGAAACCCATCAGAATTACAACTGACTTCTCAGTGCAAACTATGAAACCAAGAAGAACTTGAAGCAGAGCATTATTAGTGTTAATGGACTATAGATGCCAACCCAGGTTACTATTCCAAGCAAAATGTCAATTATAGTTGAAGGAGAGAGAAAAATCTTCCATGGCATAAACAAGATGAAAGAATACATGCCCAGAAAACCAACCCTTCAGAGAATACTTGAAGCAATTCAAAAGACAGAGGAGAGGAGCAGCTATCTCCTGGCACCTAGAAAGATAAATTAATAAAAGCACAACTGCAGAAGTAGAAAACTAGACCAAAAATAAGCATGGATAATAAGACAAAAGGAAGCAACACACATCTTTCAGTTACAACCTTAAATATTAATACACTAAACTCCCCAATCAAAAGACATAGGACTGAGAGATTGGATCAGGAAACAGAACCCATCTATATGCTGTCTACAAGAAACACATCTTACCTTCAGGGATAGGCACCACCTTAAAGTGAAAAGATGGAAAAAATATTCTGAACAAATGGTACCAAAAAGAAAGCAAGTATTGCTATTTTAATATCACATAAAGTAGATTTCAAAGTAAAAGAAATCAGAAGAGACAAAGAAAGCCATTACATTTTTATCAAAGAACAAATGACCATCAAGATTTCACAATCATGAGTATATATGCACCAAACTCTGGTGCACCAAACTTTATAAAGGAAATTCTCCAGGACCTCAAGGCACAGATTAACCCAGGTTCACTCATAGTAGGGGACTTCAATTACCCACTGAGCCATTTGGACAGGTCAACCGGACAAAGAGTAAACAGAGAGACATCTGAACTAAATGATATGATACACCAAACGGACTTCACAGACATCTACTGAATCTTCCACCCTAATACCAGAGAACACACTTTCTACTCAACACCCCACAGAACATTCTCCAAAATCAACCACATACTGGGACACAGAAGAAACCTCCACAAATACAAAAAGATTGAAATAATTTCATGCATTCTATTAGACCACAGTGCAATAAAGCTCATTATCAACACCAGTATAAGCCCTACTATCTATGAGAACACATGGAGACTAAACAATACACTCCTGAATAATGAATGAATCAAGGAAGAGATAAAGAAAGAAAGAAAAGCATTCCTGGAACAGAATGACAATGATAATACAACACAACAAAACCTATGGGATACATTAAAAGCAGTCCTAAGAAGTAAATTTATAGCCCTGGGTGCCTACATTAGAAAAACAGAGTCTCCCTGTAGCGCCAGCTGTCTTGGAACTCACTATGTAGACCAGGCTGGCCTTGAACTCACAGACATCCACCTGCCTCTGCTCCCAAGTGCTAAGATTAAAGGGGTGTGCCACCATGCCCCGTGACAGGGTATCCATTTATTAACTTGAGATTATACACTTTGAAAAGTAAAAAAAAAAGAAAAACAGAAAGAGCTCCTGAACAATCTAATACTGCAGCTAAAAAGACTTGAGAGACAACAACAAATGAACCTTAAATGCAACAGACAGGAATAAATAACAAAAATCAGAGCAGAAATCAATGAAATAGAAACAAAGAAAACAATACAAAAAATCTCAATGAATCCAAAAGTTGGTTCATTGAGAGAATAAACAAGATAGACAGACCTATAGACCAGTTAACCAAAAGAAAGAAGGAACAACTCCAAATCAATACAAACCATGATGAAAGGGGAAATATCACAACAGACAATGAAAAGATCCAGAAAATCATACNGGGGGGGAAGGGAAAGGGAAATATGCCTGAACTGAATTGGAAAGTGATGTATGAAATGCACAAAGCATTAATAAAAAAAAGAAAAAAAATAAATAAACAACATTGGTTTACAGACTCTGATAAAAACGGTAATGCATCTGAGTTAAATGGAGATATAAATCGCTGTTGTCCACATTTGTTTTACATAAAATTTGTAGAGCAATCACTTTGGGATTAGCACATACAATTGTTCTCTATAATTTCTCTGTTGTACAGTATCACCTTGTAGCATTCTCTTTAAGATGATTTAACATAAAAATTAAGTTTGCTTCCCAAGTTAATCATATATAGTCACCCAAAACAACATGGGCGAATTTGATGAAATCTGAGCCTCCCTTCCACCCTATAGTTATGTATAATACAACTGTCTTCTGGAGACTCATGGGTTAAAAAAAGGGGGGGTACAGATATTTCTTAAGAAAATAGTTGCAAACTGCACACAGACCCACATCAAGAAGATCACCCCTCATGACCAAGTTGGATTCATACCAGAGATACAGGGATGGTTCAACATAAGAAAATCAATAAATATCACCAAACATATAAATGGACTGAAATAGAAAAAAGCATATGATCATCTCAATTGATGCAGAAAAAGCCTTTGACAAAATCCAGCATCCCTTCATGCTTAAAGACCTAGAGGGAATTGGATTGGAGGGATTATTTCTCAATGTAATCACAGCCACATACATGAAACACACAGCCAATATCATCCTAAATGGAAAAATGACAGAAACATTCCCTTTAAAGGTAGGAACTGGGCAAGGTTGCCCCTCTCACCACTCCTCTTCAGTATAGTGCTTGGAACACTTGCTAGGACAATAAGGCAAGAAAAGGAAATTAAAGGAGTACTAACTGGAAAAGAGGAAGTCAACCTATCCCTTTTTGCTGATGATATGGTTGTTTACTTAAGGAATGCTAAAAACTCCACCAGAAAACTCCTAGAAATGATAAAGAACCTCAGTAAAGTGGCAGGATACAAAATTAACCTAGAAAAATACATGCTTTGCTTTATACCAAGAACAAGCAACTGAAGAATGAATACAAGGAGACCTTCTCACTCACAGTAGCCTCAAAACAATAAAATACCTAGGAACAAACCTATCCAAAACACCAAAGATCTCTACAAAAAATTTTAAACCCCTGAAGAAGGAAATTGAAGAAGACATCAAGAGATGGAAAAGCCTCCCATGCTCATGGATTGGGAAAAATAATATAGTAAAAATTTCCCTTCTACCCATACTCTTGTATAGATTTAGTGGTGTTGGCAAATCAGGATCACCTCTTCTAGAAGAATGAAATTAAATCCTACCTCTCACCCAGTACAAAAGTCAACTCGAGATGGATCAAAGACCTCAATGTGAAACCCAAAACTCTGAAGGCGATAGAAGAAAAAGTTGGCAACAGCCCACAAGACATAGGCGCAGGAAAAAACATCCAAAATCAGACAGCAGCTGCACAAATATTAGGGTTGACAATTGACCAATAGGACCTCATTAAACTCTAAAACTTCTGTACATCAAACGAAACTATCAAGGAAGTGAAAAGAAAACCCACAGAGTGGGAGGAAACCTTCACTGCAGACACATCAGACAAAGCATTGATTTCCAGAATACATAATGTACTCAAAAAACAAAGAAGAAAGAAAACAAATGACCCACTCAAAAGACGGAGCAAAGAGCTGAACAGAGACTTCACAAGTGAGGAATTAGAGATAGCTGAGCAACATTTTAAAAAGTGTTCATAGAACAAGAGTTCTATGCAGTGGTGAAGAAAGATGACATCATGAACTTTGCACGTAAATGGATGGAGCTAATAGATATCATGCTGAGTGAAGTAACACAGTCCTAGGAAAAGAAATGATGAATGGTATCCCTCATCTGTGGATACTAACACCAATTATCTTATTGTATGGCAAACTGAGCAACGTTAATGTGATCTGAAAAAATGTGCTCTTATATTGTCGAATCCCTTAAAAAATAAACAAATAAAAAAGTCCTGATTCTATTCAATTGTTGAGGTTCTACTTATACTTTCTTTGAAGTACTCATACTATAATTTATTCATGAACAGAATGTTAACATTTTGGTAATTCACTTATTTATGGTGTGTGCTTGTGTGTGTGTGTGTGTGTGTGTGTGTGTGTGGCTGTGCTTGTACCACACCACAAATATGGAAGTCAGAGGACAATTTATTAAAGTTGGTTGTCTCATTCCTTCCATTATGTGGGTTCCAAGTATCAAGCTCAGGTTGTGAGGCTTAGCTGTAAGGACATTTAACTAGTGAGCATTCTCACTGGCCCAAAGTCAAATGTTTAAAAGTCGATTTTACAACTCTATAGCCTGGAAATTTATTTGGTATATTCTATAGATGCCACGTGAATTTCATAGAACATGTTGAACTAGGATTTGGCTATTGAAATTATTATTATGTTTTTGAATTCTTTCAAATATTTTTCCATAGACCTCCTGACAATCAAATTTACTTGTGAGAATTTCATACATGAGGATTGTATTTGCTTTGTTCCCAGCCCTCCTCATCCCCTGACTTCATCTTGTACCCCCCACTCCCTCNATATATATATATACACATACATATGTGTGTATGTATGTACTGTACTGAATCCATTTGGTAATGTTCCTGTGTTTAGAGCTGCTGACTTGGGATTAAATAGCCTCTCAAAGAATAAATCCTTGGGGCCTGGAAAGATGGCTCAGAGGTTAAGAGCAATGGCTGTGCTTGCAGAGGACTTGGGTTTGATTCCCAGCACTCACATGGTGGCTGACAACCATCCTTAACTACAGTTCCAGGGGATCCAATATACTCTTCTGACCTCCGTGGCATTGTAAGACACAGGTATACTCACATACATGCAGGCAATGCACTCATAAATATAAAATAAAAATAATAAAACATTTTTAAACATTAAGAAAGAATAAGTCTTGAAAAGCAATTTTCCCTCTGTCAGCATCCATTGATTGCTTATAGTTCTGAATTCTGAAGTGAGATCCCATGAAATTTCTCCCATCCACCTTGTAAAGTCTATTGATTTGTCACTATACAGGTCTTGTTAGTGTACCATACTGTGATAATTCCATGTCTGTAATGCCTTAAATAACATCAGATATTTTGGCTCCCTGACTCTTCCATTCTTTCTGTCCTTTCTTCCGTGGTGTTCCCTGAGCTTTAGATGTTCAACTTCCATTATAGATGTGTCACTTATGGCTGGGTAGAATGCAGACATATAATTCTGTGTCTCTGACCAGTGATGGAACTTTGTAATCATCTTCATCTATTGCAAGTAGGACCTTTATTAATGAATGGTGTGAGGCAAAATTGTCTATAAATCTCCAACAATGACTGGCCCAGCAAATTATTTTTATTGTTGCAATAATAGAGCTTTTACTTTAGGGGGTAATGAAAAGTTATGTAGTTGGACTTAAGGCCCACTTAATGTGTGGGAATTCATGTATGCTAATATGACTATAGCCAAGTACACATTGCTGGTGATGTCATGGACAAAAGAGAGTGCACTTCTGTCACATCTCTAGACCAATGAAATTTCTTACTATATTCTAAATATGTATCCACAATTATTTTAAATCATCATCTCCTTTGTACTATTCAAGTGTCCCTGGTACTTTTTTGAATGACATTATACAATTGTACTTTATACTAGTTAGCAAAAAGTGAAATGATCAAAAATATGTAAACTGTCTACAGGTATTATCATCATATAATATCAGAAGATTATATATTGTTGTCTTCTTGGAGAAAAATACATCCTCATATTCAATCCTAAAGTTTGCATCTTAGTGAAAATAATGGTATCAATTGTCTTAGCCTGGTTGTCTAGAATGCAAAAGGTTTAGTTAAGAGTTTGCTACTACTCTATTAAATAATGTGATTCCAGACATGAGGAGTGAGAGACAATAGAACTGAGATAGGAGAGGAATGGAAAAGATATGGCTTGCATCATTTATCAAGCAGAATGTCACTGTATGAGAATGCTTTCTCTATCATTCTGGGCCTTTTCTGAAAAGCTCTATTGAATGCATGTCAGAAGAGTATTTCCTGAAAAGTGGGATATAACTTAACCACTGCCTCCAGTTTTCTCTTCTTCAAAAAGTAGCCCCTAAAGGATGTCAACTTTAAATTTCTGTTTTACAAGGTATATGACAGGGATTAAGGCTTGAAGCCAAGTCATGTTTATCAGAAATTTCTCAGGTCTAAGCAGGGTTGATTACTAGAGTAAGTGCAGGGGACGAGTCAAAGTGAGTTTGGATGGATGATGTTTCTCTGATAAGTGTGGTTTTTATCTTTCCACTACCTTCTTACATGAGTTTTTATTTTATACCCTATTGTTGGCTCTCTATCCTGTGTTTCTGTTCTGTATTACTTAATTTCCTGTTGCTGTGATAAAATATCATGACCAAAGGCACCTGATGGAAGAGATTATTTTAGCTTACACTACATTATGGCATACAGGAATGGCAGCAAGTGACTGGCCCAGCTGAATTATAAGGAAGCTGAGAGCTCATATATTAAGTACAAAGTTACATGGTGCAGATATAGTGAACTGGAATTGGGGTGAAGCTAAAAACTCTCAAAGCCTACCCACAGTGATATACTTCCTCCAGCAAGGCTACACCTATTAAAGATTCCATGATCACCACAAGAAGAACCACCAAATCTGAGAAAATGATTCAGATACATGAGCATAAGTGGAAGTTATTCAACCTACCACAGTTCTCAGAATTGAGAAGAACACATACTTGAATATTTCCTTTTACAAACTTGTGGCAATGTATTTGATAGAAAATTTCATATTATCTGTAATATTTATTTTTATAATAGTGTCTTAGCTAGGCATGGTGGTGCATGCCTATAAATCCAGTACTTAGGTATTTGAGATGTTGAGAAAGGAGGATTGTGAGCTTGAATTCTACCTCGTGTACATGGCAACTCCCTGCTTCAAAATAACAGAATACAACTCAATCAAATCAAATAAATAGACAAATATAAATTCTATTTAATGTCTAATAAGTTTTGAGCTTGTGATATAATTTTTTCTGAGCTTGAGAAATGCATGCTGTCATACATCTACAACTACGGTGTCAACCAGAATAGCAGGAAGGCAGGTAGGAACTAGGTGCCTCAGCAAGGCTGATTGTTGATCCGTTAATCCAGCTGTCTTTGGTTTAATTGGCTTTTGTGGCTGTGGGGGCGGAGTTATACTCCCAGCTGGTATTAAAGGTAGGGTTGTGTGACTCTTGAGATCTGAGATATCCTGAGACCAGCAGAAGGTACTGGGGTACGGGCCGAAGAGCACCCCCCGCAACTGGGATTAGGAAGGCATCTGAAGGAGGCAAGCAAAGCAAGCATTCAACACAGTGAAGAGGCATTTAGGACTCACATTGGAATACAGGCAAGGAGAAGCCCATATGCCAGGATCACGAAGAAGAGACTACACTGGAAAGGTGCAGGATAATCCCACGCCAAGCTTTACCAACCCTATGGACGACTCCTGCAGTGGGATCCCTCCGGGGATGCCCCAGGACACAGACATCAGAAACACAATTGGGAACATACTTAAAGAACTACAAGATCATAAAGAACAAATTAAAGAACTAAGAAAAGAGAATGAGGACCGAGAGAGAGAGAATGACAAGCTCCGGAAGGAAGTAGAAACACTGAAAAGATCCCATGCTGAAAAAGAAAAAGAAACCAACCAGCAAACAAAAGAGCTACAAAAAGAGATCGAGAAGCTCCAAAAAGAAATAGAAACACTAAAGAAATCAGAAGAGGAAATGAAAAAGGAAATCAAACACTCATCCATTCAAGAGGAAAGGAATGAAAAAAGCCTCAGAAGCAGAATGGAGGAAGCAGAACAAAGAATATCAGACCTGGAAGATAACACAGAACAACTAAAAACCTCAAGGAAAGATTATGAAAAATTTAAAAATACACAAAAATGGAACAACCAGGAGCTGTGGGACACTATGAAAAGATCAAACCTCCACATCATAGGAATAGAGGAAGGAGAAGAATCCCAAGAGAATGGTATTGATCAGATCTTCAACAGAATAATAGATGAAAACTTCCCCAAACTAAAAAAGGACAAACCAATACCAATACAAGAAGCACATAGAACTCCAAACAGACAAGATCAGAAAAGAAATTCTCCATGCCACATCATAGTTAAAATGCTAGACACCCAAAACAAAGACAAAATCCTTAAAGCCACAAGGGAAAAAAAACAACAAGTGAACTATAAGGGGAAACCTATCAGAATTACAGCTGACTTCTCAATGCAAACTATGAAAGCAAGAAGAGACTGGAGCAAAGCATTCCCAGTGTTAAGGGACAATAGATGCCAACCCAGATTACAATACCCAGCAAAAATGTCAATTATAGTTGAAGGAGAGAGAAAAAAATTCCATGACATAAACAAGTTGAAAGAATACATATCCGGAAAACCAACCCTTCAGAGAATACGTGAAGCAATTCAAAGGACAGAAGAAAGGAGCAACCAATCCAAGGCACCAAGAACGAGAAATCAATAAAAGGATAACTGCAGAAGTAGAAACGGAAACCCAAACTGCAAATGGATAATAAGGCAAAAGGAAGCAACACAGACCTATCAGTCATAAGCTTAAATATTAATGGACTAAATTCCTCAATCAAAAGACATAGACAGAGAGATTGGATTAGGAAACAGAATCCTTCAATATGCTGTCTACAAGAAACACATCTTACCTTCAAGGACAGGCAACAACTTAAAGTGAAAGGATGGAAAAAATATTCCAAGCAAGGGTACCAAAAAGAAAGCAGGTGTTGCTATTTTAATATCAGACAAAATAGACGTCAAAGTAAAAGAAATCAGAAGAGACAAAGAAGGCCATTACATTTTTATCAAAGTAACAATTAACCAAGAAGATTTCACAATTATGAATATATATGCCCCAAACTCTGGTGCACCAAAATTTATAAAGAAAATTCTCCAGGACCACAAGTCACAGACTAACCCCAGTACACACATAGTAGGAGATTTAAATACCCCACTGAGCCCTTTGGATAGGACAACAGGACAAATAATAAACAGAGAAACATCTGAACTGAACGATATGATACACCAAATGGACCTCATAGACCTCTACCGAATATTCCACCCTAATACCAGGGAATACACTTTCTACTCAGCACCCCACAGAACATTCTCCCAAATCAACCACATACTGGGACACAGAAGAAACCTCCACAAATACAAAAAGATTTAAATAATTTCATGCATTCTATCAGACACAGTGCAATAAAGCTCAACATCAACACCAGGATAAGCCCTACTGCCTACAAGAACACATGGAGACTAAACAACACACTCTTAAATAATGAATGGGTCAAGGAAGAGATAAAGAAAGAAATGAAAGCATTCCTGGAACTGAATGACAATGACAATACAACACAACAAAACCTATCAGATGCCTTAAAAGCAGTCCTAAGAGGGAAGTTTATAGCCTTGGGTGCCTACATTAGAAAAACAGAAAGAGCACAAGTGAATGATCTAACACTACAGCTAAAAGCACTTGAGAGGCAACAACAGATGAACCCTAAACGCAATAGACAGGAAGAAATAACAAAAAGCAGAGCAGAAATCAATGAAATAGAGACAAACAAAACAATACAAAAAAATCAATGAATTCAAAAGTTGGTTGTTTGAAAGAATAAACAGATAGACAGCTCTAGCCCATTAACCAAAGAAAGAAACAACTCCGAATCAATACAATCTGTGTATGAAAAGGGAAATTCACAACAGACAATAAAAGATCCACAAAATCAATGGGAATACTTCAAAAAACTATACTCTACCAATTTGGAAAACCTTGAATAAATGGATGAATATCTGAAATCCTGGGAATCACCAAAGCTCAACCAAGAAGAGATAACAGCTAAACAGACCCATAACACACGATAGAAATGGAAGAGTAATAAGAAATCTCCCAACCAAAAAATCACAGGCCCAGATGGTTTCACCACAGCAGAATTCTATAAACCATTCAAAAGACCTACACCATTATTACTGAAACTGTTTAGAAAGAATACAATCAGAGGGAAATTCTCCCAAATTCCTTCTATGAAGCCAACATCACTCTATTACCAAAACCAGACCAAAGATACAACTAAAAAGGAGAATTATAGACCCATCCCCTAATGAACACAGATGCAAAATTCTAAACAGGATAATGGCAAACTCATACAGACCCACATCAAGAAAGATCACCACTCATGACCAAGTTGGATCATACCAGAGATTCAGGGATGTTTCAACATATGAAAATCAAAAACATCATCAAACACATAAATGGAATAAAAGACAAAAAACAACCTATCATCTCAATTGATGATGAAAAAGCCTTTGACAAATCAGCATCCATTCATGTTAAAGTCCCTGAAGGAATTGGTTTGGGGGATCATTCCTCCATGATAATCAAAGCCATATACAGGAAACCCACAAACAGTATCATCCTAAATGGTGAAATGACAGAAATTCCCTTAAAGGTATAAATACTCGGCAAGGCTGCCCCTGTCACCATCTCCTCTTCATATAGTGCTTGAAACACTTAGTAGAGCAATAAGACAAGAAAAGAAATTAAAGGAGTACATAATTGGAAAAGAAGAAATCAAGTATACCTATTGCTGATGATATGATTGTTTGCTTAAGGATGCTAAAACCTCCACCAGAAAATTCCTAGAAACGATTAAACAGCTTCAGCAAAGTGACAAGATACAAAATTAACCTAAAAAACAATGGGCTTTTCTTTACACCAAGAACAAGCAACTGGAGAAAGAATTCAAAGAGACCCCCACTCACAATAGCCTCAAAAACAATAAAGTACCTAGGACAAACCTAACCAAAGACACCAAATATCTCTACAACAAAAATTTTAAACCTTAAAGAAAGAAATGAAGAACAGAATCAATATGGAAAAACCTCCCATTCTCTGGATTGGGAAAAATTAATATTGGAAAAATGTCCATTCTACCAAAATCTTGTATAGATTTAAGCAATGCAATCAAAATCCCCAAGAGTTTATTCACAGGCTTGGAAACAACAGTCCCTTAAATCATTTGGAAAAAAAAAGACCCCGAATACCAAAACAACCCTAGTGAAAAGAGCTACACAGGATCTCTTTTTTTTTTTTTTTTTTGATGTTTGTGTTTATCTCAACATCATTTCCAATTCATTTCAGGCATATTTCCCTTGTCCCTTCCCCCCATCCCACCCCACCTCATCCCAGATCATGTATTCTGCCATAACTGTCCTGCATCTTTCTCTCAGTTTTTTTTTTTTTTTCATTTATTTTTGAGTACAAGCATCTCTATGTAAAACCAATTTGCAGCTTGTGCCCAAACCCCCACAGCCCAACCATCCAGTTCAGGGGGGGGGAGGGCTTGATATGTTCAATCAAGTTGATAAGTGAGTGTCCAGACTACATTGCTGTAGTTTCACCATTCACCCCATCACAGCCCTACATCTACCATACCCTCTTACGCAATTGTTCCCTTGTCTTAGAAAAGGGGTACAGGTGGATGAGAAGCAAAACAGTCTACATTCTCTGGAGCTGTGTCTTGGACTCTGGTCATTTGGCTGTTTCCTTTCATGGGCTGACAGTTCGTCCAGGAAAAACCTCTCGATCCTACTAATAAACACACCAACCAGATATATAGGTATTAAATATCACTAATATTTATGGTAGGTTATTTGGTACAGACATATATGTTTGGATGGTATGTTAATCCATGAATTACATTTTCTGTTAAATATGACAGGTCTTACGTGTGTATATAACCTCTTCCAACCGTGTAGAGGATGTAAGCTGTTGGCATCAGCACGTGGGTTATTCCTCAAGGAGAGAACCAATAGCCAATTAGATTTGGGATATACAGGCATATGCTGCCCTGCTGCACAGTATTTCCAGGCAGGTGAGGTGTAGCTGGTGCTGATGGTGGAGTCTTGCTTGACTCAAGGAGACCCGTATTTGCTTTATTGGTTAGTGGGCCTTTGGTAACACTCTCTGGCATTCCAGGGCCATCTGACACTTGCATGTGTGGTCTCAATAATCTTTCCCATGTTAATATCAGGTCTTCTGCAGCATGGCCTTATCACATCTCTTCTTGCAGTATCCCAGTTTAGATGCAAGGAGGCCTTTACTTTCGTGGGGGCTTGGATCTTCTGGGCCAACATCTCCTTGGTAGAATAATCCATTGCTGAGTTCAGAGCACTTGTATTATATATTTTGCTTAAGTGCATAGCTTAAGGAACTTTATATTTTTTATGTTGGTTTCAAAGAGGAGAATATCCTTTTCACAGTTGCCTATGTCTATTAGCCAATTAAAGAGGCAGTTTTAACCGGTTTTAAAGAGATTACCTCTATAGTAGTTGTCTCCAATTTACAGTTGGAGAACGACCTCCATCATTCATATTTCTCCTTGTTCTAGCTGGGGGAGGCAAGAAAGTCTCTCATATTAAACCTTGGCGGCACCTATAAGATACATTTCGTTAGGACTCATTATAAAAGTTGTTACAAGTGGGATCCACAGAGGGTTTCAATGATTGTAGCAATCTGAGGCTTTTTCCTGTCAATGTTCATATGGGTCAACCTTTCAGTTGGCACTTTCTGGTACATCCTACTCATGCAAACCTGTAGCTTTTCTTTCTCAAGCCGTTAATTTGGTGACATTTTGACCTGTTGGAACATACAAATCTTTTCCAGTAGTTAGTTTTAAGATTTGATTTGCAAGGGTTTTGACAAAAGGTTTCATGCCTATCTGTATCCCCCCTTTTTTTTAACCCATGAGTTCCCAGAAGACAGTTTATTATACATAACTATAGGGTGGAATCAAGGAACAGATTTCATCAAATTGCACCCATGTTGTTTGGGGACTACATAGGAATAACTTGGGAAGCAAACTTAATTTTTATGTTAATCATCTTATAGGTGAAAGAGAATGCTAACCAGGTGATACTGTACAAGAGAGAAATTATAGAGAAATTTGTTGTGCCAATCCCAAACTTATTGTTCTACAGCTTTTAATGTAAAACAAATGTGGACAACAGTGATTTTATCTCCATTTAACTCAAAGCATTACACTTTTTATCAGAGCCTTTAA
>VZQC01007674.1:328093-363124 GCA_009823505.1 Rhizomys pruinosus | reverse complement strand
GGACAAAATCTCAAGGGGCCATGCACAGGAAATACTTACAACTAGGTAATTGGCACTAGCATCCACAGATGAGGGATACCATTCGTTGTTTGTTTTTCTGGGACTGTGTTACTTCACTCAGCATAATGTCCTCTGGCTCCAGCCATTTTCCTGCAAAGCTCATGATGTCATCTTTCTTTACTGCTGCATAGAACTCCATTGTGTAGATGTACCACATTTTCTCTATCCACTCATCAGTTCAGGGGCACTTGGGTTGGTTCCAGCTCTTTGCTATTGTGAAGAGAGCTGAAATAAACATGGCTGTGCATGTATCTCTGCGGTTGGGTGAGTATTGGGGGTACATGCCCAGGAGTGGTATGGCTGAGTCAGGTGGCAAGTTCATTCCAAGTCTTCCAAGGGTTCTCCACACTGCTTTCCATAGAGGCTGCATGAGTTTACATTCACACCAGCAGTGGATGAGTGTTCCCCTTTCCCCACAACCTCTCTAGCACTTGGTATCATTTGTTTCTTGATCCTAGCCAGTCTTATTGGAGTAAGAGGATATCTTAAAATGGTTTTGATTTGCATTTCCTTAATGAGTAGTGATGTTGAACACTTCTTAAGGTGTTTCTCAGCCATCTCTAATTCCTCACTTGTGAAGTCTCTGTTTAGCTCTTTGCTCCATCTATTGAGTGGGTCATTTGTTTTCTTTCTTCTTTGTTTTTTGAGTAGTTTATATATCCTGGAAATCAATGCTTTGTCTGATGTTTCTGTGGTGAAGGTTTCCTCCCACTCTGTGGGATTTCTCTTCACTTCCTTGATTGTTTCTTTTGATGTACAGAAGCTTTTGAGTTTAATGAGGTCCCATTTGTCAATTGTCGACCTTACTTCTTGCACAGCTGCTGTCTGATTTAGGAAGTCTTTTCCTACACCTATGTCTTGTATTCTGCTGCGAACATTTTCTTCTATTGCCTTCAGAGTTTGAGGTTTCATGTTGAGGTCTTTGATCCATCTGGACTTGACTTTTGTACAGGGCGTTTAATTTCATTCTTCTACAAGTGGTGATCCAGTTTTGCAAACACCACTTGCTGAAGATTCTGTCTTTCCTCCATTGTGTCTGCTTGGCCCCCTTGTCAAATATGAGGTGGCTAAAATTGTATGTGTTCAAGTTTGGAACTTCAGTTTTGTTCCATTGGTCAACAGGTCTGTTTTTGTGCCACTACCAAGCTGGTTTTATGACAATTGTCCTGTAGTACAGTTTGAATTCTGGTATAGAGTTCTCCCCCATGTATTTCTCTTTTTCTCAGGGTTGCTTTGGCTATTTGGGGTCCTTTGTTTTTCCATCTGAAATTAAGGACTTTTTTCCAAGCTTGTGAAGAAACTCGGGGATTTTAATAGTAATCGCTTGAATCTGTATATTATTTTGTGTAGAATGGACATTTTTACTACGTTAATTTTCCAAATCCATGAGTATGGGAGGTCTTTCTATCTTCCGATGTCTTCTTCAATTTCCTTCTTCAGGGGTTTAATTTTTTTGTACAGATCTTTGGTGTCTTTGGTTAGGTTTGCTCCTAGGTATTTCACTGTTTTCAAGGCTATTGTGAGTGGGCAGTTCTCCTTGTATTCCTTCTTCAATTGCTTGTTGTTGCTATAAAGCAAAACATGTATTTTTCTATGTTAATTTTGTATCCTGCCACTTTACTGAAACTCTTAATCATTTCTAGGAGTTTTCTGGTGGAGTTTTTAGCATCCCTTAGGTAAAAAATCCTATCATCAGCAAAAAGGGATAGCTTGACTTCCTCTTTTCCAATTAGTACTCTTTTAATTTCTTTTTCTTGCCTTATTGCCCTAGCAAGTGTTTCAAGCACTGTATTGAAGAGGAGTGGTGAGAGGGGCAGCCTTGCTGAGTTACTATCTTTAAGGGGAATGCTTGTGTCTCCTCTCCATTTAGGATGATGTTGGCGGTGTGTTTCCTGTATATGGCTTTGATTACTTTGAACAATGATCCGTCCAAACCAAGTCCCTCTAGGACTTTAAGCATGAAGGGATGCTGAATTTTGTCAAAGGCTTTTTCTGCCTCAATTGAGATGATCATGCGGTTTCTGTCTTTTAGTCCATTTATGTGTTTAGTGATATTTATTGATTTTCATATGCTGAATCATTCCTGCATCTCTGGTATGAATCCAACTTGGTCATGATGGATGATCTTTTTGATGTGGGCCTGTATGTGGTGTGCAAGTGTTTTGTTGAGAATTTTTGCATCTGTTTTCATTAATGAGATGGGTCTATATTTCTCCTTTTTGGCTGGATCTTTGCCTTGTTTTATATAGACAAATTAGTTTCTGTAAAATATGCAATGCAACTTGTCTTGAAATTTAATTTCAATCTAATTAACATCTGGAAAAGGATTTTATCTTTTTAATCACTCTTTTATGCATATAATGTTTTTGTATTTATAATTAGTAGATTTGTACAGAACAAAAAATCCAATAGAAACTTTAGAAATAACTGGGCTCATTTTCTTGTTTTTATGTTTAGGAGTTCACATTTTTCCCTTTAATTTTATATTACTCTAAAATATGAATATATACCTTCCATCCATATACATTTAATTACCATGTCTGAAAATGAGAGGTAAGTTAATTGAAGAGCTCATTAAGAGATTCACATTATAACATCACCGTTACTTTCAGATATAAAGAAATATAACATTAACATTCTCAGCTTGCCTTTCAATTGGAGTATTTGGTACTAGCATCCACAAATGAGGGAAATCATTCCCCATTTTTAGGGGGGGGGGGCTGTGTTACTTCACTTAGCATAATGGCTTCAAGTTCCATCCATTTACCTGCAAAGCTCATGATGCCATCTTAAAAAAAAAATGTGTATTGCACTATGATTGAGTGGGATTTGTTTATTGCGTCAAATTGATACTGCTGCTCAAACCAGTGAATGGTTTTAGATTTTTAGCTACCAGTTAGTGAATAAAGAGTTTAATGTCTATACACAACTGTATTAGTGGGTTTACTTCTTCTTGAATTTCTGTTAGATATTTTATCTAATTTATACTTTCATTACTTTTAATACATATACATTTAGTATTATTTCACTTTTAAGATTTTATTTTTTTGTAAAACTGATGCTTTTATTTTTCATAATCTTTTGTTCTCATGTATGGTTTCTTTGAAATTCATGATATTGAGGTTTTATCTTGGTTAGTGTTCACATTGAATATAATTCACTATTTATTTTTTTTGAATCTTTTCATTGTATATAGTGTTTCTACCTACTACTGTATTACATAAGGTTATTTTCACACAAATATACTGTATACATATTTCCCCACTATCCTTCCATCTTCGTGTATTACCCCATTAGTCCCCTTGGTTTCCCTAGTCTAGATAGTTTTACTTCTATTTCCGGGTTATATATACATCAAGGATTGTATGTATTTATATGAAATACATGAAAGACAAGACAAAATGTGCTATATTTATCTTTCTCACACTGTCTTACGACCATTTTCCTGCAAATGACATTCCTCCTCCTCCTCCTCCTCTTCCTCTTCCTCCTCCTCCTCCTCCTCCTCCTCCTCCTCCTCCTTCTTCTTCTTCTTCTCCTTCTTCTTCTTTCTTCTCTGATCTTTTTGAGACAGGGTATTCCTGTAGCACCAACTGGTCTGGAATTCAGTATGTAGACCATTCTGGCCTTGGACTCACAGAGATCCACCTACTTCTGCCTCCTGTGTGTTGGTACTAAAGGCGAACATCACATGCCTGACCCTTTCCTTCTTGGACCCGAAGAACTCTAGTATGCACATCACATTTTTTAGGCATTTGTCTCTTTTGTGTGTAATTATATTGGCTCCGTAACTTAGATACTGTGAATAGTGCTACAGTAAACCATGATGGGCAAGTATCTCTGTGATACGTTGACTTTGAATAAGTATCTAGAAATGTCATAACTATGTCATAGGGTAGATATGTATGGGTTTTGAAGAATCTCCATACTGACTAGCCTGTTTTAAATTCCCAGTAACAGTATTTGAAGGTTCCCTTTTGTTCTCATACTCACCAGCATTTTTTCTCCTTGTTTTCTCCCTGACATGAGATGCTATCACAGTGCAGTTTAATTTGTGGTTTTCTTATGTCTAGTGAGGCTGATCTATTTCTTTGATATGCCTTTGGTCATTTCTGTTTATTCTATTAATGCCTGTGAATGTCAATAGCTAGCAAAGATTTTTCTCCCATTATATAGGTTGCTTTTTCACTTAACTATTACCTTTGTGGTACAGAAATTTTTAATTTTCTGAGGACCCATTTGTGCATTTTTAACAGTATTTCATGAGTAACTTGAGTCAAATTTAGAAAGTGCTTGCACGTGGCTGTATTTTAAACTGTTCTATTTTTTTCTTTTAACAATTTCAGAAAGTTAGGCCTTACATAAGGTCTTTGATACATTGGAGTTGATTTTGGATCCAGGTCTTTTATTAATTTATTCCCCCCCTGTTTCTTACACTTTATACTTTGTTTCTTTTATTTTTTTTCCAATTTTTTTTAACAATAAGTAATAAGTTATGAGTACAAGCATCCTTCATGTAGAACCAATTTTCAATTAGCTATGCCCAAACCTACACAGCCCATATCTCCCACCATCCAGCTGGTGAGGCTTATATGTACAATCATGTTGATCAAATAAGTGTCCAGACCATTTTGCTGTAGTTTCACCATTCACCCCAATCGCAGCCCTTACATTCTACCATGCCCCCTCTTCCGCAGATTGTTCTCTAGATTTACAAAAGGGGTACTGGTGGATGAGAAGCAAAATAGTCTACTTTCTCTGGAGATGTCGTTTTGGACTCTGATCAGTTCTGGCTGTTTCCTTTCATGGGTTGACAGTTTGTCCAGGTAAAACCTATCAATCCTACTAATGAAGAACAAGAAATTAGATATATAGGTATTTAAACAGTACAAATTATTATGTTAAGTTACTTTGGTATAGACACAGATGTTTGAATAATATGCTAATCCATGAATTACGTTTTTTTTTTTTTTTTGTAAAAGATGACAAGGTCTTACTGTGGCTTAAAACTTCTCCTAACCACTAGAGGATATAAGCTTGTGGTATCAGCCATGAGTTATTCCTCCAAGGAGAGAGCTAATAGTCAATTAGATTTGGGATATACAGGCATGTGGCTGCCACTGCTGCACAGTATTTCCAGGCAGGTGAGGTGTAGCTGATGCTGATGGAGGAGTCTTGCTTGACTCAAGGAGACCAATTTTTGCTTTATTAATTTAGTGGCCTTTGGTAACACTCTCTGACATTCCAGAGATGACCAACTGTACACTTGCAAGTGGGGTCTCAATACATCTTTCCCATGATTGCATCAGGTCTTCGACAGCAGGGCCTTACCACCTCTCTTCTTACAGGTATACCAGTTTACAGACAAGAAGCCTTTACCTTTTTGAAGGGTGGCTTGGATCCCCCTGGCCAACATATCATTGGCAGAATAATCCATTGCTGATATCAGAGCTCTCCTGTATTAATATATTTTGCTTAAATGACAGCTTGAAAATACTTTAGTTTTATATTTGGTTCTGAATAGAAAATAATCCTTTTCACATTTCCTATGTCTATTCATCAATTAAAGAAAGCAGTTATACCGGTTTTGTATGAGATTACCTCTATAACAGTCTGCTCTAAGGTACGGTTAGACAATGATTTCATTACCATCATGTATTTCTTTGTTCTATGAAAAGGAGGTTAGAAAATCTCTCATATTAAGACTTTGTGACACCTAGAAGTTAAGGTTCATTAGGACTCATTATAAACCGTTGTTACAAATAGGATACACAGAGATGTTTGCTGTCTTTAGCATTCTGAGGCTTTTCTTCCTTTGGATGCTTAGATGGGCCAACTTCTCTGCTGGTATTTCTTGGTACATCCTTCACAATGCAAAGCTGTATCTTTTTCTTTCTCAGCCATTAAGTTGGTGACGTTTTGACCTGTGGGAACATATAAATCTTTCTCCATAGTTAGTTTTAAGATTTTTAAATTGAAAATTTGACAAAATGGTTTAATATATAACTGTATTGCCCCCTTTTTAATTTCAGGTTTTCTTTATTTTTTGACCCATGAGTCTCAAAAGGGCAGTTGTAGTACACATACCTACAGGCAGGAATCAAGGTGTAAATTTCATTAAATTTACCCAAGCTGTTTTGGGTGACCGAATGTGGTTAATTTGGGAAGAAAACTTAATTCCTTAAGTTAAATTATCCTACAGGTAAAAGAGAATGTTGCAAGATGATACAGTATAACACAGAAATTATAAAGAACTTTTGTATATGTTGATCCCAAGGTTATTGTTATACAGATTTTAAGTAGAACAAATGTGGACAATTTATATTTCCACTTAATTTAAATGTATTGCAGTTTTCATTAAAACCTTTCCCAAAGAGTGGGAGGAAACCTTCACTGCAAATACATCTGACAGGCATTGATTTCCAGAGTATACAAACTACTCAAAAAACAAGGAAGAAACAAAACAAATGAATCACTCAAAAGATGAAGCACAGAACTGAATAGAGACTTCACAGAGGAAGAATTAGAGATGGCTGAGAAACATCTCAAAAAATGTTCAACATCACTAATAATTAGGGAAATGCAAATTAAAACCACTTTAAGATATCATCTCACTCTGATAAGACTGGCTAGGATCAAGAAAACAAATGACGCCATGTGCTGGAGAGGTTGTGGGGAAAGGGGAACACTTATCCATTGCTGGTGGGAATGTAAACTTGTACAGCCACTATGGAAAGTAGTGTGGAGAACCCTCGGAAAACTCAAAATGAGCCTGCCATTCGACCCAGCCATAGCACTCCTGGGTATATACCCACAAGACTCATCTTACTGCAGAAATACATGCACAGCTATATTAATTGCAGCTCTGTTCAAAATAACAAAAAGCTGGAACCAACCCAAATGTCCCTCAACTGATGAGTGGATAGAGAAAATGTGGTACATGTACACAATGGAGTTCTATGCAGCAGTAAAGAAAGTTAACATCATGAACTTTGCAGGTAAATGGATGGAACTAGAAGATATTATGTTAAGTGAAATAACACAGTCCCAGAAAAACAAACGACGAATGGTATTCCTCATCTGTGGATGCTAGCGTCAGTAACCCAGTTGTAAATACTTATGGGGAGGGATGAATTTTGGAAAGAACAACAGAAAGACTGCATCAAAAACTGACTGAAATGGTGAAACTGGAGGGGTAGGAGGGGTGGGAGAGGGACACAGGTCTATATCTGATTAATGTATATTTAATTGATGTGAGTTTAACAAGTATCCAACTTTGCCCAAACTCTAACTACAAACTACATGGTATTTTAGGACTCAGTAAAAGTAAAAATATCTATATTAAACAACACTGGTTTAAAGGTTTTAATAAAAATGGTAATACTTTGTTTCTTTTAAAGTGGCCCTCTATTGTCTTAATTTGCCTTCTTTACTTCATGAACCTTAGAAAAATTAGAGTTTTTAAAAATTATACAATCTCATTTGTCCCTTTTATGATGTTATTTAAAGTACTTTTTAATGTTTTCAGTAGTTTCTTTAAAGTTTGCTCTATGTACTTTCAACTATATCTGCCATCAAATATCATTGAACAGCTTTATTGCCTCTTGTGGTATTGCTACTATGCTTGTGGCTTACATATTTTCTGTGACCACTCAATTTATTTTTATTATTATTATTATTATTATTATTATTAGTAGTAGTAGTAGTAGTAGTAGTAGTAGTAGTATTTATTGGCTTGAATAATTAGTTATTTTAACTCCAGTGAAAAATAAGAAAACCATTTCAGCTTAGCTTACCTTCATTTATTCGTTTAAGCTCCACCTTTGCTTGTGTAGATGACAGTTCTTGGTCCATATAATTTTTAATGCTCCTCTTGGAGCTACTTTTGACATACACTGATGGAATGATCTTTTAATGTTAAATTCTCTCACCTTTTTTTTTTTTTTTTGTATTTTTGAGACAGGGTTTCCCTGTAGCCCCAGCTGGCCCAGAACTCACTATGTAAACCAGGCTGGACTTGAACTCACAGTGATCTGCCTGCCTCTGCCTCCCAAGTGCTGGGATTAAAGGCATGCACAACCATGCCTGGAAAATTCTCTCACTTTTTACTTGTCTAAGTCTTTACTCCTTTACTTTGGATCAAGTATTCCATCAGTAGAGAATACAAGGCTTCTGCTGTTAATTGTTTTCCATTGGCTATGTTATTTTTTACACCCTCTTCTTATTTTCTAAATTTTAGATTACCAATTCATTGACATAGTTATCCTTTCCCAACTGTTGGTAAGGTGTTTTATTTTTCATTTTATGATTAAATTTAATTTGAATGTAATGCATGTAGTAACATGCCTAAGATGTATATTTCTTATAATATACTGTCCTTTGAGCCTTTGGGAACTCTAGATTGTTCTCTATCAAACTCCCTTTTTCTGGGATGGAGAGTTAGCTCAGTAGTTAAGAGCATCTGTTGCTCTTGCGCAATATGCACTTTCGGTTCAGAATACCCACATGGCAGCAAACAATTATCTGTAGCTCCAGTTCCAGGGATCCTATGCCCTCTTCCAACCTCCACAGGCATTGCTTGACAGAGATGCACTTACTTACATGCAGGCAATATACTCATGCACATAAAATTAGTGTATTAAATAACATTTAAAAATTATCTTTTCATTTCTATATTTATTTCAAAAATTGTACGATACATATATGCATGCATATATGTGCTGCAGTTTTGTTATTTTCAAATCAATTTTGTTATTCTGCTTTTCTCCAAAGTGCTTAATCCCTTAGCCTTTTGGGTTTTGGTAGCTTCTATTGACCTGTTGTCAGGATCATTGATTCTTTCCTAAGCAGTGTCAAGACCACTGATAAGCCCTTCAAATGCAGCTTGCATTATTGTAAAAGTATTTCATTATTTGAAATTTTTCTTTTGATTCATTTTTAGCATTTTTTCTTAAATACCCCTGTTCATGGGAGACATTTATTCTGTATTGGTTGCTACTTTATTGTTCATTAATGAAAGTTATTTCAATCTATACATCTGATACTTATTTGTCATATCAGACTTTATATTTTATGATTGTTCTGATGTCTTCGTACTGTGGTTTGATACTACATTTTGACGTTCTTTGGTGTTTTCTGTGTAAAGTCAAACCTATATGAAATAATTTGATCTGTGGATAAATACACTTTGAGGATTGAATATATGATAATCTTGTTCAGATTTGGGCTTTTATACATGTTTGCTTTAGCCAGAGATACCAGACTTCAAATTCCTTTAGCATCTTTGTTTTCCTCTCTACTCTTGATTTTCATCTTCCTGAAGTACTGTTCCTTTAACAGTGTTTGTATTTCATAGCTTGGGTCATCAGTGAATGTTGTATTGAGACCTGTTTTATGTTGGTAGAAAACATATTAGGGGGGCTGTCTATGATATTATTATTAGATCTCAGACTTTGGAGGGTCCTTTTCCTTAAACTATATTTTTTTCAAAATAACTCATGTAGTTTTCCCCCTTTAGGTGAGCCAGAAGACTAGATGGTGCTGAAATAAAAGAAATGGCCTTCACCTAAATGGGATAAGGCCAAACTGAAGTTTGATAGGAGCTGGTTATGAATAATATTTTGATGTATTTCAAAGTAGTTATTTCTTGGTTCCTCTTTTCAGAGCCAGGAGGAATCTTTAATGTGCATTTACAATGAAAACCACACAGAATTTCTGGAGACAGAACTGACTCTACTAGGATATATCCAAAGACTTCAGACACTCAAAATTTATCTTCCATAATGTTAAATTACACTCAAGTCCTTAAAGTTCATTGAAATTCACTTTATTCAATATGTTAAGGTTCTTAAAATTCATGGAAATTCATTTCCTTACTATTGTATGGATATTAGTGACAACTTGTAAGAAATTCATATTTCAGCTCTAACAGCTGAAACCAAAATGGTATTCCTTTACTCACATTTTCTTTATATAACTCTCTTTAGGAAACTTGGATGAGGGAAAAGTTGACTATCTCAAGTATCAGATATTTCACTTTAAGGAATAAAAATAAATGCATTATTTCTAGATTCTATAAATTAAAATCAGAGCTCAGAGACTTTTTTCTCTGACCTATTGGTAGTTAATTTATCAAGATGTTCTTTTATATTTATGTGTATGAGTGTATTGCCTGTATGCATGTGGGTGCATCTGTGTCATGCAGTGCTCACAGTGGTCAGAAGATGAGGTTTGTTCCCCTGAAACTGTAATTATGTATAATTGCTCACTGCCATGTGAGTTCTGGGAACTGAACCTGGGTCCTCTGCAAGAATGGTCAGTGTTCTTAACCTCTACAACCCAAGATTTCATGTTGAATCACCAGCCAGAAATGTTTTATTACTCTTGTTCACTTTTCCTTTTGTACCAGGTAAGTGACCATTGGTTTTATTCTTCAAATCATACTAATTTACTTGCCAGGTTTTAATGAGATTCACATTTTTAATAGTCTTTCCATTCAACATTGCTACAGCGGTGGTCAGTATTCCATCACTGAAATTAAAAAAAAATTACAAAAGATGATCAACTTAAAAAGTGGGAAGGAGTTAAATTTTCTCTCATAATTTCAGAGGTTATAGCCAATGATCAATTGAATGGTTTCCTTAAGCTTATGACGAAGAGGTACCTTATGGTGGGATCACATGGTGGAGCAAGTTCCTTATGCTACGATTGTTGGAAAACAAATGAGAGAGGTAGGGATTAGTGGTCTTGATATAACATAAAGGGATACATTCCTAGGCACTTAAATTCTTTCACTTCTAAAAAAAGTGAGAGGGAAAAGAGAGGCTGATGGTGAAGTCTTAACACACGGGACATTGTGGGATGCTAATCTAAACTACCTCCTGATAATTTTGTTTTTACATGTTTTCTTTTTTGGTAGTTTCAAATGCAATTACTCTTTTACTTTCATAGCGCAATATATATATAATATCTTATATCTATATATATATATATATATTTCTCACATTCCCTTTCCTTTACATTGATATAAGAGAAAAAATAGCATACCTAGTTTCTGCATTTTTACTTTGAAAACTTTCTTTGCACTTTTAATTGTACTTGAGCAGAAATGATAAAAATCAGAGAAGTAACAAAGAAAGTAAAGAATCAATGATCTAAGACCGGGTTCTTTGAAATATAAACAAGATAGACCGAACCTTATTCCAATTAACCAAAGAAAGAAAGAATAAATCCAAATCAGCAAAATCAGAGACAAAAGGACAAATATCAGACTTCTAAATCATCGTGAACACTATAAAGCAATGCTTAAAATCTAAAAGCAATGGAATGTTTGCAAAATTCACTGGAAACTACTACAGTTGAACCAAGAACCACACTGCAACTTAAAGAAACCAATAAAAATGAGGAATATCAACAAAGCAAATCAAATGCTCCTGGATAAAATTATCCCAGTTTACTTGGATTTAAAGCATAATTTCAACACATTTTCAAAGTGTTGAATCTATATCTAATACTATATAAATTATTTAAATCTATATCTAATACTATATAAATTATTTAAAAAGATACAAACAGGGGCTGGAGAGATGCCTCAGCAGTTAAGAGTGCCAATTGCTATTGCAGAGGACCCAGGTTTGATTCCCAGCACCCACATGGCGGCTAAGAACCATCTTTAAACCGGACATAGTGGCACATGCTGTTAATCCTAGCACTCAGGAGGCAGAGGCTGGCGGATCTCTGTGAGTTCAAGGCCAACCTGGATTGCAGAGTGAGTTCCAGGCCAGCTGGGGCTATAGACAGACCTTGTCTAAAAAAAAAAAAAGATACAAACAAGTGGAGAACTTCTAAACTCCTTATATGAAGCCAGCGTTAGGATAATAACAAAACCAGCCAGGCGTGGTGGCGCACGCCTTTAATCCTAGCACTTGGTAGGCAGGCGTATCTTTGTGAGTTCAAGGCCAGCCTGGTCTACAGAGTGAGTTCCAGGACAGCTGGAGCTAGAGGGAGACCCTGTCTTGAAAAGTTAAAAAAACACACCAAAAAACAAATAACAACAACAAAAAAGCACAAAGCTTCAATAAAAATTGGCTTTGAAAAATAAAATATCAAAACCAGCCAATGAACCAAAAAATAGAAATCTATACACCCAAACCCTAATGAGCATAGGTGCAAAATTTTAAACAAAATACCCACAAAACATATAGACACATATGAAAAAGTCCTTTGAACATGATAGAGTTGGCCTTATTCCATACATGCATTGATGTTTCAGTATAATGTATGTCAACAAATATAATGAAACATATGAATGCATTTGACAAAAATCATGTGATCATCTCTATAGACACAGAAAGTGACTGGAGAATTTTCAGCATGGATTCATGATAGAAGTTGTAGAGGGAACATACCTTAACACAATTAAGACTATATACAACAAACATACAACCAATATCATTCCAAATGGGAAAAAAAGTGGAATCATTCTCATTAAAATCAGAAACCAGATAAGATTATCCACTGTCTATCACATTTTAAATATAATGCTTGAAACTCTGGTGACAGCAATCATCAAAGAAATTAAAGGGTTATTTTATTTATTTATTTATTTATTTATTTATTTATTTATTTATTTTTGAGACAGGGTCTCCCTGCAGTCGCAGCTGGCCTGGAGCTCACTCTGTAGACCAAGCTGGATTTGAACTCACAGAGACAAGGAACAAAATTATTCCTATTTGCAAATGATCTGAGTATATACATAAGAGATCTCAAGAGGACCTTCCCATCCCCGACGATTCCAGTGCAGAGTTCCAAGACCATTTGAGTCCTGTTGCTTCCAGACCAGGGTCCCAGGACCAGGACCATCCCAGCCCAGCCGCTTCCAGTGCAGGGTGAGTGACAGGATGAGCTTCATCACAGGCAGGTGCCTGGACCAGGGCCACTAAATCCTTATCAAAGTAACAATTAAGCATGAAGAGTTCACAGTCCTGAATCTATACACACCTTTATAAACACAATTCTACAGCACCTCAAGGCACAGATTGATCCCAGCACACTAATAGTGGGAGATTTCAATACCCCACTGAGCCCATAATATAGTGTAGGGATTCCATTTTGCAGGAGCACTTAGGGAGTCAGCAAGAAACATCTGGCATTGAATCCTGCTGGTCTCCTGCTTACCTTTGAAAACCTGCCTGGAGCAAATTGTCTTTGATGCTTTGGGAAAAGCATTGTCACATTCCTGTAGTGATCTGGAGTATATGGTGTGAAGTCCTGTATTCTCCAACCCCCACAATGTCCTGTATAAAAACCCCAGATTACAGCAATAAAGTGAGTTATTTCCCTCGTGGAATTGCTCCCGTTTCTGAGGCCATCTCTTCTTTATTTTCTTTATCTCTTTCTGTTTCACCAGGCATCACTTCCTATATCCCTCACCCTCCCTACCAGGGCTCAGGCACGGATTGTTAACTGGCTGTCCAGGAATAATCCTGAGGCTTGCAGACCTGCGGAACTGTGGGACCTGGTACAGAAAGGAACACCCTGTGGAAGGCTGCACACACTTGATACATTATTTGCTACGATATAAGTCAACTGGACAAAGAATAAACAGAGAGATATCTGAACAATACCATACAACAAATGGACCTCACAAATATCTAATATTCCACCCAAACATCATAGAGTATACTTTCTACTCAGCACCCCATGAAGCATTCTCCAAATAGACCACATACTGGGACACAGAAAAGGAAAAAGAAACTCTACAAATACAAAAGCATTGAAATAATTTTATGCATTCTATCAGCCCACAGTGCAATAAAGTCAGTATCAACACCAGAATAAGCCCAACTATCTACAAGAACACATGGAGACTAAACAACACACTCCTGAATAATGAATGGATCAAGAAAGAAATAAAGAAATAAAAACATTCCTGGAACTAAATGAAAAAGATAATACAAGACAGCAAAACCTATGGGATTCTTTAAAAGACATCCTAAGAGGGAAGTTTATAGCGCTCAGTGCCTACTTTCTCACATTTCTATTAAGGTCTTTGATTCATTTAGTGCTTTCTTTGTACAGGGTGAAATATAGGGGTCTTATTTCATTCTTCTACACATGGAGATCCAATTTTTCCAGCATCATTTTTTTTGTGTCTCAAAGAACTTTATTTTTTTTTTTAATTTTTTTTTTATTAATTTTATTTATTTCGGTATGTGTATCAATGTACTGTCTGCATGCAGGTTTGTGCACCCGTGTCGTGCAATGCCGCGGAAGTCAGAAGAGGGTCTCGGATTCCCCTGGAACTGGAGTTCTCCTGGAACTGGAAGTGTTCAGACGGTTCTCGGCCGCCATGTGGGTGCTGGGGATCGAACCCGGGTCCTCTGCAAGAGCGGTCGGCGCTCTTAACCGCTAGGCCATCTCTCCAGCCCCAGAACTTTATTTTTTTTCACATAAATTTATTTTTATTTTTTTAACAAATCTAGACCCGTGTTCCCGCCCACTCCCTCACCCCGCCAGAGCTCATGCATTCTGCCAAACATGCTTTTCATCTCTTTCTTAGTCTTTCTCAGTATTCTCCATGAGGAAGTTGACTGTTTTGAGCAGAAGTTCACTGTTGCAGTCAGTTCTTTGATGCAGTCCTTTCTGTTGTTGTTGTTGTTGTTTCCAATATGCATTACGCCCAACTGCTTTGGATAAAAGCTCAGGGGGCCCTACACAAGAAATATTTACAACTAGGTAATTGGCACTAGGTAGCACCAATTTTTGAAGAAGCTGTCTTTCATCCAGTGTAGTTTCTCGGGACCTGTGCCAAATAACAGTTTGCTGAAAATTGAGTGCATTCATGTTTAGGAATATTTCATTTCAGTAAAATGTATGTCTGTTTTGTACCAATATATTGATGTTTTTAATTATAACTCTGTAATGTAATTTGAAGTCTGACATGGTGATCTCCCAGCATGGCTTTCCATGTTCAGAATTGCTTTTGGTATCCTGTGTGTTTTGAGTTTTGATATAAATTTTAGGGTGATATTTCTAGTTCTATGAAAAATATCATGAAGAATTTATTTTGATTTGATTGAATCTATAAATTTCTTTGGGTAGTATCATCATTTTCACAATATTAATTTTAATGATCCATGACTACTGGAGGCCTTTCCATATCCTTCTCTCTTCCTTAATCTCTTTCTTCAAAGACTTAACGTTTTCATTATAGAGGTCCTTACAGTTTTTTATTCTGGTTATTCCTAGATATATTTTTGAGATTCTTGTTAATTGAAGGTTTTCTGTGTAGTCATTATTGCTTATTATTGGTTTATAGCAGAACTGTTACTAGAAAACAGAGGTTGTACTCTACAAGTTATAGGTGCTGGAAAAAACTTTGAGCGGGACTAAAATCCCTCACTAACTAAGGTCAACAATTGTCAGGTGAGACCTCATTAAACTAAAAAGCTTCTGTACAGTAAAGGAAACCACCATTTGAGTGATGAGGAATCCCATAGAGTGGGATAAAATCTTCACTAGCTTTACATTTGACAGATGATTAATATCCACAATATATGAACTGAAAAAGTAAAGACTCAAGTCAACAGCTCCAGAGAGAGAGGGCAGTTTTACTTCTCATCCACCTGTGCCCCTTTTCTAAGCCTAGGGAACAATCTGCGGAAGAGGGGGTGTGGTAGAATGTAAAGGCTGCCATTGGGGTGAATGGTGAAACTACAGCGATGTAGTCTGGACACTCATTTGATCAACTTGATTGAACAAACAACCTGTCACCCCCCACTGAATGGTGGGACTGTGGGGGTTTGGGCACAACAGTCTGTAGATTGGTTTTGCACGAAGGATGCTTATACTCATGAATTATCACTTATAGCTAAAAAATGAAAAAAAAAACCTGAAAGATGCAGGACAGTTATGGCAGAAAGGATACATGATCTGGGATGGGGTGGGGGTGGGGGGGAAGGGAAAGGAAAATATGCCTGATCTGAATTGGAAAATGATGTACGAAATGCACAAACCATCAATAAAAATTAAATTAAAAAAATCTTCACTAGCTTTACATTTGACAGATGATTAATATCCACAATATATGAACTGAAAAAGTAAAGACTCAAGAAAACAAATAACCCAATTAAAATGTCTATACCTTTGAAGGTACAGTTCTCTAAAGAAGAAATGACATCTAAGAAACACCTTAATACTGCTCTACATCCTTAATTATTAGGGAACTGCAAATCAACTCTACTTTAAGATTTCCTATCACTCTAATCAGAATGGCTAAGTTCAAGAGCACAAATGATTAAAAATGTTGGTGAGGTTGTAGGGAAAAGGGTACCAGATTTCACAGCTGGTGGGATTGAAAACTGGTTCAATCAATGTGCAAAACACTGTGAACAACCCTTAAATATTAGAAAAAAATCTACCATATGATTCAGCTATACTTCTTGGAATGTATCCAAATGAATCACTATACCTCAGAGATACTCTTGCTTGTCTTCGTTTGTTGCTTATCTTTTTACAGTCGCTAAGAATTAGAAACAACCTAAATGTCTTTCAAATGATGAATGGATAATGAAAATTTGATACATTTACACAATGGCATTCTACTCAATGGTAAGCAAAAACAAAAACATGAGACTTGCAAGGTAATTGGATGGCATTATCAGCTCTTATACAAAGTGAAATAACACAGCCTCAGAAATACAAACAATGGAGCAGAAGAGAAGGCACAGCAGTTAACAGCACTGCCTCCATTCAGTTCTCAGCACCCATATTGTGGCTAACAACCATCTACAAATCTAGTTCTAGAAGATCTAATGCCCTCTTCTGACCTCATCAGGCATTGCATGACACAGGCGCACTCGTGTACAGGCAGGCAATACACTCAACACATAAAAGTAAAAACAAAGAAAAAATAAACTAAAACAAAGAAAGAACTAGAAGAAACATATCTTCTCTCTCAATTGTGGGTCTTACATGGAAATCCTTAGATATTACTGCAGGAGCCATGAAAATGGGAATAAACCATTGGAGCTACAAAGGAAGAAGTAGCTCAAGAGTGGGAATAGTAGGAGACAGTTGTTATCAAGTTAGAAATGAATTAATTCAACGGCTAGTAAAAAATACACATAATTGTGGGTGCAGATGTAAAGCAAAGGGTATATTACATAAATTATAGTGCCAGGCAGGAGGAACTGCCATTCGAAATGCCTTCATATTATTGGTAAGCAGAGTCCAAGAGATTCCCACTGAACTAGACGGCCTCCCAGTTCTTAATGTTACATTCCTATTGTTGAATATAGGAAATATTGTAGACACAGTATTTTGAACAATCAAGCTGGAAATGACCAGGAACCTCTTACCTGTAGTCTAGCTTTCAGAGGATTAATGGGTACTATGCAAGCTGCCAAAGGAGAAAACAGGAACAATCAACAGTCCTGCCCGTCAGTAAAAGGCTAAGAAATACAACACTGGCTGGCCCAGCATACTATCTCTATTGGTCTAGTAGTGGAACATTTTCTTAGGGAATAATCAACAAGTGTCTAATTTAACTTAAGTCTCACAAATGGGAGGGCACTCATATGTGGTACTGTAATCATATCCAAATACACATGGCTGGAGAGGTCATCAGTTCTAGGGAAAAACATGTTTCTGTCATATCCCTAGGCCAACGTAATTTCCTACTGTATTCTGAATACCTACCCTTGTGTTTGCATACAAGTGAACTTCTCACCACTCATCCAAGAAACTTCTTTTGGCAAAAGATAGAGGTGATTACACAATTCCACAACTGGTCAAATGCAGAGAATAAGTGTCTATAATCAATTATCTGTAATATAAAATTGCAGAAATATATAACTGAAATACCTTATATGATTTATATAAGCATTTAACTGTTTGCTGAAATAAAATTGCTTTAAATTTTTATGAATTTTGCAATTTTCATACAATCTAATTTTATGATACTTAGATCCTGTCACCCAACCACATGCCCTACATCTCCCCACCTAATTCAATGTAATATGCTATATATAAAATGTAGCGTATAGATTCTGATTTGTGTCCCAATATGACCATCAGCCTGGGTCCATACATTGGAGCTTTATGTATGTGATCAAATCAAACACAATGAATATTTTATAATTGTTTTCTACCAGAAAATTTTGATACATATTATCACTCTTTATGTGAAATATAGAACTCAATTTTCAGTTGGCATTTTTACTGCCTTTTGGTCACTCCTAAGTCTTTTTTGTGAGAATCTTATAGCAAAAATCATGACACATTGAAATTTAGTTCCTTCTTAGTTACTCTTACCCTTTCTGTCAGAGTTTGAATGGTTACAAAACCCAATTAAATGACAACATGTCTTCACATTGTTTCCTTAATATCTTCAATCAAATGCTTTATTTTCTGCTTTTCTCATTTATTTTATTTTATTTTTTTAATTGATGCTTTGTGCATTTCATACATCATTTTCCAATTCAGTTCAGGCATATTTCCCTTTCCCTTCCTCCCCACCCCCACCCCATCCCAGATCATGCATTTTGCCATAACTGTCCTGCATCTTTCTCTCAGTTTTTTTTTTCATTTTTTAGCTATAAGAGATAATCCATGAGTACAAGCATCCTTCATATGAAACCAATTTGCAGGCTGTTGTGCCCAAACCCCCACAGCCCCACCATCCAGCGGGGGGGTCCAATGTAGTCTGGACACTCATTTGATCAACTTGATTTGTATGTTAAATCAAGTTGATCAAGTGAGTGTCCAGACTACATTGCTGTAGTTTCACCATTCACCCGAATCGCAGCCCTTACATTCTACCATGCCCCCTCTTCCGCAGATTGTTCCCTAGGCTTAGAAACGGGGCACAGGTGGATGAGAAGCAAAACAGTCCACTCTCTCTGGCGCTGTTGTCTTGGACTGTGGTCAATTCTGGCTGTTTCCTTTCATGGGCTGACAGTGTAACAACTATTTATAATGAGTCCTAATGAAACTTACTTTCTAGGTGCTGCAAGGTTTTGATATGAGAGACTTTCTTGCCTCCCCCCCCCATAGAAAAAGGAAAAATATGCTTTTCTCATTTAATGACTCAAATTTTGCTAGGAAGCGAACTACCTCAACCTGATATGTAAAAATATAACAAATGATTGCTATCTATGAGTCTTACATCAACTTTTTGTGATATTCTAATATTACTTAGGCAGTTACAGTTAAATAGCTGCGGGACCGAACATTTTAGCACTGAGAGTTGTGGAAGTTCATATCACCAGTTGATTGTGCAACTCATTTCTCCTGTATGAGGTCTTTTGTCCTCCATTAGGCACACTGTCTTCTTCACATGATAAGATCACAGAAACATTCCGAAAGGACAAAAGCAAAAGATGAATGTTCCATTAAAATATAATGAAATTTCCAGTTTCAATATGATGGTGATCACTGAATTTTTAAAACTATTCATGACCTAGTCCTGATCTTCATACATATATAATACTTTTCCAACTTCCTGCTTATAACCATTCAAATGTATAAAATACCTCCATCTTAAAACACTGAGGACTTTGATTTCTTCCCAATGTACACATCCACCAGTATTCTTCATGAGAAACATGATCCATATGCGGCAAATGTTATACTTATTAAATATAAGTAATACAAATTGTCATTTTTATAATATGCATACTATAGACTTTAAACAACAAAATTTCATGGAGTATGCATGTATGTTGTTGCTGGGAATATCAATCGATAAAAATGAAATGTCAGTTTATCAGTGCAAGAAAAGGAACTAGGTTAGGGTCAGTAGAAAGAGAATGATGAAGATGTATGTTTAAGTTGAGAAATTTAAGAAAATCTTCCTGGTAGGGTATATATATATATATATACCCTATATATTTAATATTATATATATATATGTATATATATTGTAATATACATATGTATATTAGACATCTATCGGTAATATATTACATATGTATAAATATTTATATCATATATGTATCTATGTGTCTATACATGTATATGTATATATACAGATGTATATATACATATGATATATTTAACATATACATGTATACACACACACACAACATTATATTATATATATATATATTAAAAAACCCTACCAGGAAGATTTTAATAATAAAGGGATGCATCATGTGTATAAAGATGGAAATTACGTAACTGTCACTACATAGCAGCTCAGGTTTTCGAATTAAGAATTAAAACTTTTCAACATTGCTAATAATTAAGGAAATGGAAATTAAAACCACTTTATGATATCAACTCACTCAAATAAGACTAGATAGGATCTAGAAAACAAATGACACAAAACGCTGGAGAGGTTGTGGGGAAAGGGGAAAGAATACTCATCCACAGCTGGTGAGAATGTAAACTCATAAAACCACTATGGAAAGCAATGTGTAGAACTCTTACTTAAAAGACTCAAAATGAGCCTACCACCTGACCCAGTCATACCACTCCTGGGTATATACCCACAAGATTCATCCTACCACAGAAATACATGCATAGCCATGTGTATTGCATCTCTCTACACAACAGCAAAAAGCTGGAACCAACCCAAGTTCCCCCCAACCAATGAAAATATGGTACATCTACACAATGGAATCCTATGCAGTAGGAAAGAAAAATGACATCATGAAATTTGCAGGTAAATGCATGGAACTAGAAGACATTATGTTAAGTGAAGTAATACGGTCCCAGAAAAACAAACAACTAATGGTATTCCTCATCTGTGGATGCTAGCAACAAGTAACTATTTGCAAGGCAAACTGAGTAACGTTATTGATTATTTTATCTTGTTATCTGAAAGCAAATGTGCTCTTATAATGTGAATCCTATAAGGATCTAGAATTAATCTTCCATTTACTTTCAGACTTTGGAATTTTGGTAAATGGTTGGAAGGTATGTAGGGATATTTCAGAATAATATACAATCAAAAGGAAAAATGTGAAACTACTCAAAAAACAAAGAAGAAAGAAAACAAATGAACCCCTCAAAATATGGAGCAAAGAGCTGAACAGAGACTTCACAAGTGAGGAACTAGATATGGCTGAGAAACATCTTAAAAAGAGTTCAATGTCACTAATAATTAAGGAAATGCAAATTAAAACCACTTTAAGGTAGGTATCATTTCACTCAGATAAGACTGGCCAGGATCAAGAAAACAAATGATACCAAGTGCTGGAGAGGTTGTGGGGAAAGGGGAACACTCATCCACTGCTGGTAGGAATGTAAACTAGTACAGCCACTATGGAAAGCAGTGTGGAGATCCCTTGGAAGACTTGAAATGAGCTTGCCACCTGACTCAGTCATACCACTCCTGGGTATATACCCACAAGACTCATCTTACCACAGAGATACATGCACATCCATGTTTCTTACAGCTCTCTTCACAATAGCAAAGAGCTGGAACCAACCCAAGTGCCCCTGAAGAGTGGATAGAGAAAATGTGGTACATCTACACAATGGGATTCTATGCAGCAGTAAAGAAATATGACATCATGAACTTTGCAGGTAAATGGATAGAGCTAGAAGATATCATGCTAAGTGAAGTAACACCGTCCCAGAAAAAAAAAAAAAAAACAAGTGAGGAATGATATCCCTTATCTGTGGATGCTAGAGCCAATTTTACCTAATGGTATGGCAAACTGAGCAACGTTAATGTGATATGAAAACAACTGTGCTCTTATATTGTGAATCCCTTAAATAAATTAACAAAAAAAAAAGAACTGGGGGAAAAAAAAACTGAAACAGTGAAGTTCTCCCCAAAACAATAATCCTTTGCTTTGAAAAAACTTTGGAAAGACTCAGGAAAAGATGCAAGACATGTATGGCAGAATGCATTAACTTGGGTGGGGGCCATGGAAAGGGAAATGAGTCTAAATTGTACTGACAAATGATGTATGAAAAAAGTTTAATAACAATAAAATAAATTTTAAAAGAAAGCATATTTAAAAATAAAAATAAGAATCAAATGTGGCTGATTCACTTATGGATATCTAACATGGGCAACAAAATACATGATGTTTATCAACCTCAGTATCATACTGTATTAACTTCTTTGTAGTTCATTTGATATCACTTTATATCATATCATTTACCCTGGTATATTACAGTAGTTTATGGTATACTTGCTCTCATTTCCTTTTCTTATGCTACAAGAACAATATTTTAAATGTGCAAATGATACTATGTGAGCTCTATGCTTAGAATTGTACTTCTGGTTGAAATTAGGATGAACTACAGAATCCTGAACCTTACCTGCAAAACTAAACCCACATCATGCCTGTGACTTACCATGGAAATTTGTTATATTCACCCACTGGTCTTCCTTCAGATTGTTTTTAGGTTCAGCCTCATAGCTTCAGAAGATGGTGCTGCTTTAGAGTCATATCCACACTTCTGTATTCACTAATTAGTGCATTAGTTAGTAAATCATTAGTAGAAGTAGTAGTAACTAATTAATAACAAATTTGCTTCAGATTTCAACTCAAGCATTACATTTTTTAAACAATCTCTAAATCAGCATAGTTCACTTTATTGTTTACAAACTTTATCATATATTATCTAAATTAGTAGTCAAGTTTATAACTTTTCTACTTGAGAAAAAATTCAGTGAAGTTGTATGATATTTATTACTCTTATCATATTTATGATCTGTTTTTACTTTATTACATAAATACCTACACATTATTTGACTTTCTAACCTTCAAAGGGAAGCCTGAGAAAAGGGATGACCAAAATTTGGTCATCTTTGTATTCTCTTCATCTTCAGAAATTTGGTTGAGTTTGGAATACTTGATATGGTTAGCAGTAATTTTCAACTCGACAGAATGGGGACAGAGTGCCTATGAGAAATTTTCTACCTTGGGTTGGACTATATGTATATCTTCAGTAAGTTTTCTTAATTGATTGATAAAGGAAGACTCATATCACTGTAGCTGAGCCCATTCTTTAGGCAGGTACATCCTAGGTACCTTTCTTCAGTTCATAAAATTAGAAAAATAGAACTAAACAGAATGAAGCAAACAAGTGGGCCTGTGTGGACTTATTTCTCCACACTATTGATTATGGACGTGTTGTGAATATTTGAATTTACTTATCTGCAATGATGGAGAATATGAAATTGTGAGGTAAAATTAATGCACTCTTTCCTAAGTTTTGTTTTGTTAGGGAATTTAAAACAGCACTAGAAAAGAAACTGTAACAATACTCAAAAATATATCATAAGTGAATGTATTATAGTGTACATACGTTGTTCACAAATTATTTTTGACTAAGAAATGTTTTAAAACCAGTGTCAAAATTGAGCATAATTATGTCAGTCCTCCATTTCAGTCTCTGGCATTGCCTTAAGGGTCACTGTTATTATGGTATCTGTCTGTATAGAATAGTTGTATCTCTATTCATTGTATAATTCAAAAATAAAGTAAAAATTATTTTGCTTGAAGTCTTCCCCATGTCATTATGTTTCTGAGATTTATCCACGTGGTGTGGGAAAAATACAGACTTGCTTTATGCTTATTATATATTTAATATTATTGTAATAAAATATTTAAGGGTAAGTACTATCTTTTATAATATTTTTGTATGTGGTGTATTGTGATGTCACATGTCCTCTGTAACTCATCTATTTTTTTCTGGATATGGTCTCACTGAATCTGGGGGTCAGAAATTCTCCAAGATTTGTTGGCTTGTGTGCCCTAGGAATCTTCCTGTTGATCCCTTCACAGCTTTAGGATTACAGGTGCTCACCAACACAGATGGCATTTTATATGGCTGCTAGCGATCTGCTTTCAGGATCTCATGCCTGCACAGCAAGCACTTACTCCCTGAGATATCTCACCAGATCTCCCAAAATGAGTACATTAAAAGAAGTTTATTTTGTCTCACAGATTTTGATACAAGATTGGCTGAGTTCATCTGGTGAAAGCTTCTTCTTCATCATATATGGTATATGTAATGATATGGGTGGAGTGAGTAAGAGATCACTGTGTCAAGAGGGAAAGCAAGCAAGCAAGAAAGAAATAGTGAAGGGGTCATCAGTTCTTCCTCTGTGGTTTTGGAGAGACTCCAAGGCCAGACAGTGTGCAGCAGGGGCACCTCTACATGAAGAAGGCCCCGATAGGCCATTGTGTGAAGCTGTGAAGCCTGGTTGTCAATGGAAACCTCAAGAAAACATTCGAGATTCTAGAGTTGTGAGATATTTGCCAAGGAGAGCTGCATATAGGGAGTGGTTGCAGCCTAAGGAAGAGGTTTATGCTGCACGCAAAGTTGAAAGAGCTGAGCCATCTAAGCCCTTTGGAAGTAAAATGCCAGAAGTCACACATGGAGCTATTGGACTTGGTGTTTGCCCTGCTGTTTTTCAGTCTTGTTTTAGTCCAGTATTTCCTCACTATGTCTCTATTTCTCCCTTTTGGAATGGGAGTGTGTATTGGGTTCCACTGTATGTTGGGATTATGTAATTTGTCTTTTGATTTTACAGGAGCTTACATTTAAGAGATTGGCCTGGGTCTCAGAAGAGACTTTGTACTGTAGACTTTTGAATTGAATTGAGGCTGGTAAAGACTATGGGGACTTTTAAGGTTGGACTAAATGTATTTTGCATTTTATATGGTAAGGAGCCTATGGGGGCCAGGGAGTGGAATGTGGTGGTTTGAATGACAATGACCCCCATGGCTTCAAATATTCAGACATTTTCATCTCCAGTTGGTGGCAATGTTTTGGGAGATCTTAGAAGGTATGGCCATCCTGGAGGAAGTACGTCATTGGGGGGGCAGGCTTAGTTAGTTCAACCATCCGTGCAGGCTCTGGTTGTTCTCTCTTGGTTTCCTGTGTGTTTTGGAAGATGTGAACCTCAACTTTCTGCTCCAGCCCCAGCCACCATGCACCCCGATCACAATGGACTCTTAGTTCCCAGGAACCATCAATCGTAAGATCAAATAAACTCTTCCTTTTATTATTATTTTTTTTTACAAATGACACTTTTTTATTGATGCTTTATGTATTTCATACAGCATTTTTCATTTCTATTCCAGCATATTCCCCTATCCCTTCCCCCCACTCCACTCCATCCCATCCCAGATCATGCATTCTGCCATAACTGTCCTGCATCTTTCTCTCAGTCTTTTTTTATGCTTAGGAATACACGTTTTCCTCCATTAATTTCATATTATTTTAAAATATGGATACATACTCTCCACCCATATACAGTAATTACAGAGTCTGAAAATAATTGGTGGGTGGATTCTAGAGCCCATTGAGAGATTCACATTATAACAACATAGTTGCTTTCAGATAAACAAAATTATAACCATATCATCGTTCAGCTTGCCTTTCGTCTGAGGGATTTGGTGATAGCATCCACAAATGAGTGAAACCATTCTCTGTTTGTCTTTCTGGGACTGTGTCACCTCATTCAGCATAATGGCTTCAAGCTCCATCCATTTACCTGCAAAGTTTATAATGCCATCCTTCTTTACCACTGAAAAGTACTCCATTGTGTAGATGTACCACATTTTTGTCATTAACTCATCTGTTGAGGGACATATGGGTTGGTTCCAGCTCTTCACAATTGTGAAGAGAGCTGCAATAAACATGGATGTGCATATATCTTTGTGGTAGGATGAGCCTTTGGGGTATCTACCCGGGAGTGGTATGATTGGGTCAGGTGGTAAGCTCATTCCAAGACTTTTAAGGGCTCTCCACACTGCTTTCCATAGGGGTTGTACAAGTTTACATTCCCACCAGCAGTAGAGGAGTGTTCCCCTTTCCCCACAACCCCTCCAGCATCTCTTGTCTTTTGTTTTCTTGAACTTAGCTAGCCGTACTGGAGTGAGATGATATCTGAGAGTGGTTTTAATTTGCATTTCCTTAATTATTAATGATGATGAACACTTTTTAAGATGTTTCTCAGCCAACTTTAATTCCTCACTTGTGAGCACTCTGTTCAGCTCCTTACTCCATCTTTTGAGTAGGTCATTTGTATTCTTACTTCTTTGTTTTTTGAGTAGTTTATATATTCTTGACGTTAATGTTCTGGCAGATGTGTCACTGGTAAAGATTTCCTCCCACTCTGTGGGTTTTCTCTTCACCTCCTTAATTGTTTCTTTTGCTGTACTGAAGCTTTTGAGTTTTATGAGGTCCCACTTGTCAACTGTTGACCTTCCTTCCCATGTGTCTGCTGTCTGGTTTAGAAAGTCTCCTCCTACACCTATGTCTTGTAGGTTGTTGTCAACTTTTTCTTCTTCACCTTCAAGGTTTCAGGCTTCCCGCTGAGATCTTTGATCTACATAGAGTTTATTTTCGTACAGGGTGAGAGGTAAGGGTTTAATTTTGTTCTTCTACAGATGGTGATCAAATTTTGCCAGCACCATTTGTTGAAGATTCTATCCTTCCTCCACTGAGGGTTTTTTGCCCCTTTGTCAAATATGAGGTGGCTGAAATTGTATGAGCTCAAATTTCGATATTCAATTTTGTTCCATGGTCAACTGGTCTTTTTGTGCCAGTACCAGGCTGTCTTTATGACTATGGCCCTGTAATATACTTTGAAGTCTGGTAGGGCAATCCCCCCTGTATTGAATTTTCACTCAGGTTTGCTTTAGCTATTCAGGGTATTTTGTCTTTCCATATGAATTTATCAGTTTTTTTCCAAGTCTGTGAAGAAGCTCATAGGGATTTTGATTAGGATTGCATTGAATCTGTATATCAGTTTGGGTAAAATGGACATTTTTACTATGTTAATTTTCCCAATCCATGAGCATGGAAGTTCCTTCCATCATTTGATGTCATTTTCAATCTCCTTCTTCAGGGGTTTAAAATTTTGGTTGTAGAGATCTTTGGTATCTTTGGTTAGGTTTGTTTCCAGGTATATTATTATTTTTGAGGCTATTGTGAGTGGGAAGGTCTCCTTGTATTCCTTCTCCACATATTTATTGTTGGCGTAAAGAAAGGCTACTGATTTTTCTAGGTTGATTTTGTATCCCGACACTTTACTAAAACTCTTAACAATTTCTAGAAGTTTTCTTGTGGAGTTTTTAGCATCCCTTAGCATCATCTGCAAAAGGGATAGCTTGGGGGCTGGAGAGATGGCCTAGCGGTTAGGAGTGCCGACCGCTCTTGCAGTGGACCTGGGTTCGATCCCCAGCACCCACATGGCGGCCAAGAACCGTCTGAAACTCCAATTCCAGGAGAACTCCAGTTCCAGGGGAATCCGAGAGCCTCTTCTGACCTCCGCGGCACTGCACGACACGGGTGCACAAACTTGCATGCAGACAGTACATTCATACACATACAGAAATAAATAAAATTAATAAAAAAGGGATAGCTTAACTTCTTCTTTTCTGATTAATAGTCCTTTACTTTCTGTCTCTTGTCTTATTTCCCAAGCAAGTGTTTTGAGCACTATGTTGAAGAGGAGTGGCAGTAGGTGGCAGCCTTGCTGAGTTCCTGCCTTTGAGGGAAATCGTTCCAATTTTTCTCCGTTTAGGATGATGTTGGTAGTGGGTTTGCTATATATGGCTTTGATCACCTCGAGGAATGTTCCTTTCAGTCCTATTCTCTCTAGGACATTAAACATGAAGGGTTGCTGGATCTTCTCAAAGGCTTCTTCTGCATCAATTGAGATGATCCTGTGGTTTTTGTCTTACAGTCCAATTATGTATTTTATGATATTTATTGATTTACATATGTTGAACCATCCCTGCATCTCTGGTATGAATCCATCTTGATCATGATGGATGATCTTTTTGATGTGGGTCTGTATGTGATTTGCAAGTATTTTGTTGAGAATTTTTGCATCTATGTTCATTTTTGAGATGGGTCTATAGCTTTCTTTTTTGCTTGCATCTTTGCCTGGCTTTGGTATTAGAGTGATTCTGGCTTCATAGAAGGTGTTTGGGGAATTCCCTCTGTTTGTATCCTTCTAAAAAGTTTGAGTAGCAATGGCTTTAAGACCTCTTTAAATGTTTTATAGAATTCTGACGTTAAACCATCTCGAACAGGGCTTTTTTTAGTCGGGAGGTTTTTAGTTACATCTTCAATTTCCTCTAAAGTTGTGGGTCTATTTAAACTGTCAATCTCTTCTTGGTTAAGCTTTGTTGTTTCCCAGGATTTTAGATATTCATCCATTTCTCTTAGGTTTTCAAATTTAGTGGAGTATAGATTTTTGAAGTATTCCCATATGATTTTTGAAGTAATCCTGTATGGATTTTTTCTTTGTCTGTTGTGATGTTTCCCCTTTCATCACTAATACTATTGATTTGGAGTTGCGTTCTCTCTCTCTCTCTCTCTCTCTCGCTCTCTTGTTAACTGGGCTAGAAGCCTGTCTCTTTTGTTTATTTTTTCAAAGAACCAGGTTTTGGATTCATTGATTTTATGTATTGTTTTCTTTGTTTTTATTTCATTGATTTCTGCTCTGATTTGTGCTATTTCTTCCTGTCTGTTGGGTTTAGGGTTCATTTGTTGTTGTCTCTCAAGTGTTTTAGCTGCAGTGTCAGGTCGTTTATTTGTTCCCTTTCTGTTTTTTTGATGTGGGCACTTAGGGCTATGAATTTCCCTCTCAAGACTGCCTTTAAAGTATCCCACAAGTTTTGTTGTGTTGTATTGTCTTTTTTGTTCGGTTCCATGAATACTTTTATTTCACTCTTTATTTCTTCCCTGACCCATTCATTGTTCAGGATTGTTTTATTTAGTCTCCATGTGTTTTTGTAGCCAGTTGGACTTATTCTGGGGTTCATATTGAGCTTTATTGCACTGTGGTCTGATAGAATGCATGGAATAATTTCTATCCTTTTGTGTTTATTGAGGTTCCTTTTGTGCCCCAGTATGTGGTTGATTTTGGAGAATGTTCTGTGAGGTGCTGAGTAGAAAGTATATTCTCTGGTATTTGGATGGAATACTCTGTAGATGTCTGTGAGGTCCATTTGGTGTATTGTATTGTTCAATTCTGATGTCTCTGTTTATATTTTGTTCCGTTGATCTATCCAAGGAGCTTAGTGGGGTATTGAAGTCTCCCACTATTAGTGTGTTAGGATTGATCTGTGTCTTGAGGTACTTCAGTGTTGTGTTTATAAATTTAGGTGCACCAGAGTTTTGTGCATAGAAATTTAGGATTGTAAAGTCTTCATGGTTGTTCCTTTGATTAGGATGTAATGGCCCTCTTTGTCTCTTCTGAGTAATTTAACTTTGAGATCTATTTTGTCTGATATTAGAATAGCCATTCCAGCTTGTTTCTTGTTACCATTTTCTTGGAATACTTTTTTTTCCATTTTTTCACTCTAAGGCAGTGTCTGTCCTTGAGGGCGAGATGGGTTTCTTGTAGACAACATGTAGAAGAATTCACTTTCTTAATCTATTCTCCCAATCTTTGCCTTTTGATAGGGGAGTTTAAACCATCAGTATTTAAGGTGATTATTGATAGATGTGTGTTGATTATTTTTACCTTATTTTTGATTTGCATTCTTGTTCTAGGTTTATATTTACTCTCTTATGATTTTTTGCTTTCTCTCTTTAATTGTTTAGTGGATAGTTGCTTCTTTCCACTGTTCTTTGGGTTGCTTCAAGGATTTTCTGAAGTGTTGGCTTCCTAAACATGTATTCTTGTTCTTAAAACAGAATGAATGAAGATCTTATTTGAGTAATGTGTCTCTCAAAAATGATACCATATTTAACAAGCACTATGACTTAGGCATAAACCAACAAAAATAGTTGGGTACAGAGGTATTTTTATGCTACTAGATTAGTTTGAGGAACTTGATAAACTCTTTGTGTGTTACCTCAGTGTATTATAAGAGAATATTCTACATTTGAACTTAAGAGAACAGAATGTTTTCGCTGATAGCATTGGAGGCTAAGAAATCTTGTATCATGAACATAGCCCATCTAAAGTCTGGAAGGTTCTCTTCACTTTTGAAAATAACAGTAAACTTTTCATTGTATTTTTACTTCACGGAGAATATAAAAGGTTAACTTACCAGGTCTTCCTGTTTTGTACCTTTTTAAAGATCATTTAATTAGTTTACAAAGAAATGGGTTTCAGTTTCACATTTTCATATTCACTGACTCTGTTGATGATAATACCATTCGTCCACCAATTCCCCTTCCCTCAGTGCATAGGTATCATTTTGTTTCTTTTTTATTTTAGTTGAGCTTTTGTACATTGCACTGCTCACACACTGAGAGATGCCCAGTTCTAGATGACACATCTACAGTGGAAAATCTATATGTAAATCTCATGGAACATAGTGGAACAGGGGAGAGAGCATATGACGTCTCTTTTCTTTTCCCATAGCCTTTCAGCTTTCAATCCATATGTACCATCTTGTGGCCCTTCCCCAAGGCTTCTTTTTATACTTTCATGGTTTCCCTTCTAGGCTTTTTTTTCAAAGCCAATTTTTATTGAGGCTCTGTGCATTTCATACAAAATTACAAGTCAAATCTAGACCCGTGCCCCCCTCTCTGCCCCCCACCCCACCAGAGCTCATGCATTCTGCCAAAAATGTTTTTCAACTTTTTATCAGTCTTTCTCAAAATTTGCGATGCAGAAGTTTACTGTTTTGAGAAGTTCACAGTTTCACTCAGTTCTTTGATGCAGTTTTTCTGTTGTTGTTGTTGTTGTTGTTATTCCTTCCAATATGCATCATTCCAAAATATGCACATATGCATGCCACAGATATCATAGGTTTTAGCATCTTCGGTTTATGATTTTTTTTCTTTATTAGGCTGAAAGATGTCATGTTTGAAGTATCCTCCTTGGCAAGCTCAAACCACCATCAGTTCTGCGCTCGTGTTCCACACTGGGGTTTTCCCTTTCCATGGTCACCAAATGAGGTCCAGTAAGCACTGCGTCCTCTCTTGATCTACCTGTACTGGTCTCATTTATACAGCCTGGGTATCCCAACAATGGCAGTCTATACTCTGAAGAGGGTGAAACCCCAGTAGTATCTCAGTCCACAAGCTTGGTGTTTCAGCAGTCCCCATCTGGCACTGAATTTAATTTCTAATTTTTAAAACACAGTTGTACTACATGCCCATACAGGAACCAAGTTGCAAAAGCCCATTAAGTCCATTTAAGCTGTCTATTATTTGACTATATACTATAAAACCCAGGCCACTAAAATAAAGTATCAGTCAAATAAAATATTGGTTCCATCAGACGTTAACTAAATATATAATTGAAGTTTTACAGTAAAAGCAGTTTTCAAAAAAATCAACAGTGCCAGGCATGGTGGCACACACCTTTAATCTCAGCACTTGGGAAGCAGAAGCAGGTGGATCTCTGTGAGTTCAAGGCCAGCCTGGTCTACATAGTGAGTTTCTGGTCAGCTGGGACTAAAGGGAGACCCTGTCTCAAAAAGACAAAAAACAAAAAACAAACAAAAAATACAAACAAAAAAAAAAAAACAGCAACAAGAAAATGTAACAGGAAACAACATAGTGCTAGGAAGTCAAGAACTACAGAATGTGATCCCAAATTTTACACAACATTTGAAAATTGTCTTGTTTATTAAAAAGTGGGGTATATATTCTGATGTGATTTCTGTTTTTCTGGACCAGGACTGCTGGCTCCTAGTTCTTGCTAAATATTGACACAGTCCAACTGACTCATGTTTATCGCTAAGAGTTTAGAATTCAAGAAAGGCAATGACTAGAGTATATTACCTTCTAGTCTTATGAAACATAGCCATATTCATTTACAAATATATACACATTTATAAAAATTAGAATCTAGGAAAACTTGCAGCCTTTGAGTCTATTTTATTTTATTTCATTTAATATAATACTTTCTAGGTCTCGGCATTTTCCTATAAATGTAATGGATTTGTGTTTGTTTATGACTGTGTGCCATTTCACTGTGTATAGGTACAACAGAAATTTTCCTTATCCCTTCTTCTTTTGATAGATATCTAGGTATAAAATTATTAATGTGGTTTATGATGTTTCCTTTTACAAGTTAAAGACCTTAAAAATCCCCACCTTTCATATTATCATATAAGCTTTACCATGGGGGATTCAATTTTCCAGTAGATAAGAGCAACATCATCCAAGAGATTCATTGATGTTTCAACACATGTAAACTAATAAATGTAATCTCTCATGATAATGGACTCAAGGACAGGAATCACAAGATCATGTTGATAGAAGCAGAAAAGAATTTTGCTAAAATCAAATCTCCCTCCACGATAAAAAGTTCTGGAGTTACTAAGAATAGTGCATGAACATATTTCAATAATTAGTGCAATATACAAACCTAGAACCAATTACATATTAAATGGAAAAGATCTTGAAATATCTTCTCTAAAATTAGGAACAAAGGGTGCCCAAACTCTCTATTCATTTTCAATATAAAGATTGAAATCTTAGCCAGAGCAAAAATACAAGAGCTGGGAATAAACTTGATACAAAAAAAGGAAGAAGTCAAAGTATCATTATTCACAGATGATATAATTCTATACATAAAAATCCATAAGTAATCCAACAGATAATGTCGACATCTGATAAATGTATTCAGTAAATGGAATGATAAAAATATAACATGCCAAAATAAGCATGGTCCTCTATGTTAGGGATAAACATAGTGAAAAATATCAGGGAAACAATTCCTTTCAAAGCAGCCTCAGTAGAAATCATAGAATAAATCTAACATAAAAGTGAATAATCTGCATAATGAAAACTTTATACTACTGAAGAAAAATATCAAAGCCACAAGAAAACAGAAAGATCTTCCTTGTTCATAAATTGATAGGATTAATACTGTGGAAATGCCTATCCTTCCAAAAGCAACCTACAAATTTAATCCAGCCCTCATGAAAAGTTCAATGTAATTCTTCACAAAAATAAGTAAAAAATCAAATTTCATATTAAAATACAAAAGTTCCTAGATAACCAAAACAATTTTGAACAATAGAAACACGGGATATAGATATCTCCATTCCTGATATCAAATCATACTACAGAGTCATAGTGATAAAAACAGAATAGTATTGGTATAAAAACAGGTACACTGATAAATGGACTAGCATTGACCCATGTAGAAGCCCATTATCTTACTATTTAATTTTTGACAAAGATGCTAGCAGTACACTTTGGATGAAAACCAGCATGTTCGACAAATAGAAAAGCCAACATATTCATCATGTAGAAGAAAGAAACTACCATCTTATCTCACACACTACACAGATCGAAATTCCAAATCAATCAAAATCCTGAACTTTAAATAATATACCTTGAAATTATTAGAGTGAAAATTTAAACTGAGATGCCAAGACCATTTTCTGAATGGGACATTAATAATGTAGGAAACAAAAACAACTATGCATAAATGAGTCCTCTTCAAAGAGAAATGTTTCTGCACAATAAAATACACCATCTAATAAGTGGAGAGGGAACCAACAGAATGATAAAAATAACTTTGTTGGGGTCCAGCTGACTGGGAAATGTGTCCAGGACGGCCTTGGGAACTAGGAGCCAAGACCTGAACACAGAGTAAGGGCAAATATTCGGTGGTGGTTTACTTGCTGCTGGTGTTCCAGCTAGGGGCAGAGTCTGAGGGGACCAGCGGGTTCAGCTGATTGTAAAAGGTGTCCGGGAAGGCCTTGGGAGCTGAGGCTCAAATACAGGCAGCAACCCAAACACCCCCCTGCCCCCACTGCTAAATGGAACCCCCAACTGGAACTCAGGAGACAGTGGCTGACAGCAGAAGGAATACAGTAACCAGAAGGTGTCACCCAGGTTGCTACCCACCCAGCTCCTGAAGAACAGAAAGGGAAAAGTGAACTATACCTTCCAATATATAACCAAAATTGAAAGCCTAAAACATAGACAAGTCAACACTCCATTCATAAGGAGAATATAACAAAGACACCCGAAGGAATCAAGGAAAGCTATCCTTCAACAAAGTGAAGAGACATTCAAAATTCGAGTCAGAATGCAGGCAAAAAGCTAACCACATTCCGAGAGCAAACGAAAGAACAGTATGAGAAAAACACAGAACAACTCCACACCAGACTCTATGGAGCCAGTGGAGGACCCCTACAATGGGATCTCCGTAGAGGTAACCCAGGACACAGATCCCAAAATAACAATCCCAGATATATTCAAAGAAATCATAAAACTAAGAGGAGAATGAAAAACTTAGAAAGGACCTAGAGGAAGACAAGGACAAACTTCGGAAAGAACTAAAAGGAGAAAATGACAGATTCTGGAAAGAGCTAGAGGGACAAAATGACAAACTGCAGAAGGAAGTGGAAACACTGAAAAGATCCCATGCTGAAGTGAAAAAGGAAAACAATGAAATACAAGAAAAGTTTGAGAAGCTCCAAAAAGAAATGGAATTGTAAGGAAAACACAGGAAGAACAACAAAAAAGGAAACTGAACAGTCATCCAATCAAGAGGAAAGAATGGGAAAAAGCCTCAGAAGCAGAACAGAGGAAGCTGAAAAAAAGAATTTCAGACCTTGGGGCTGGAGAGATGGTCTAGTGGTTAAGAGCACTGACAGTTCTTGCAGAGGACCCAGGTTTGATCCCCAGCTTCCACATGGCAGCTGAGAACCGTCTTTAACTCCAGTCCCAGGGGAATCCAACACCCTCTTCTGACCTCTGTGGCATTGCACGACATGGGTGCACAAACCTGCAGGCAGACTGTACACTCGTATACATAAAGACCGCACTTACAAGTGTACAGATGGTCTCTGGGATGCCAGAGAGTGTTACCAAAGACCACTAAACCAATAAAGCAAATATAGGTCTCCTTGAGTCAAGCAAGACTCCTCCGTCAACACCAGCTACACTTCATCTGCCTGGAAATACTGTGCAGCAGTGGCAGCCATATGTCTGTATATCCCAAATCTAATTGGCTATTAGCTCTCTCCTTGGAGGAATAACCCACGGCTGATGCCACAAGCTTACATCCTCTAATGGTTAGGAGATGTTATAAACCACACGAAGACCCTG
>VZQC01007674.1:236444-327246 GCA_009823505.1 Rhizomys pruinosus | reverse complement strand
CTGCATGCAGACAGTACATTCATACAGAAATAAATAAAAAATTAAAAAAAAAAGAATATGAAAAATTTAAAAATACACAAGAGTGGAACAACCAAGAAATGTGGGACCCTATGAAAAGATCAAACCTCCCCATCATGGGATAGAGGAAGAAGAATCCCAAGAAAATGGTATTGACCAGATTGTCAACAAAATAATAGAGGAAAATTTCCCCAAACTAAAAAAAAGACAAACCCATGCAAATACAGGAAGCAAGTAGAATATCAAATAGTCTAGACCAGAAAAGAAACTCCCCCCACCATATCATAGTTAAAATACAAGATACCCAAAACAAAGACAAAATTCTGAAAGCCACAAGAGAAAAACAACAAGTTACATACAAGGGAAAACCTATCAGAATCACAGCTGACATTTCAGCACAAACCATGAAAGCAAGAAGAATGTGGACCAAAGCATTCCCAGAGCTAAAAGACTATGGATGCCAACCCAGTTTACTATACGTAGCAAAACTATCGATTCTAGTTGAGGGAAAGAGAAAAATCTTCCATGACATAAACAAGATGAAAGAATACATGCTTGGAAAACCAACCCTTCAGAGAATGCTGGAAACAATTCAAAGGACAGAAGAGAGGAACAACTATCCTCAGGCACCTTGAAAGAAAAAAAAACTTTTAATAAAAACAGAAATGCAGAGGGAGAAACCTTCACAAAAAATGCAAAAGTATAATAAGTTGAAAGGAAGCAACATATACCTCTCAATTATAAACTTAAATATCAACAGGCTAAACTCCTCAATCAAAAGGCATAGACTGGGAGAATTGATTAATAAACAGAACCCATCAATATGCTGTCTACAAGAAACCCATCTCACCCTTAAGGATAGGCATCAACTTAAAGTGAAAGGATCGAAAAAAATATTCCAAGCAAATGGTACTAAAAAGAAAGCAGGAGTTGCTATCCTAATATCAGATAAAATAGACTTCAAAGTAGAAGCAATGAGAAGAGACAAGGAGGGCCATTATATCCTTATCAAAGGGAAAATTAACCATGAAGACGTCACAATCATGAATATGTATGCAGCAAAGTCTGGTGCACCAAGCTTTGTAAATACAACTCTACAGGACCTCAAGGCACAGACTAACCCCAGCACACTCATAGTAGGGGACTTCAATACCCCACTAAGTCTGCTAGATAGATCAACCAGACAAAGAGTAAACAGAGAAACATTTGAACTAAACAATAAAATAAAGGAAATGGACTTCACAGACATCTTCCGAGTATTCCACCCAAACACCAGAGAATATACTTTCTACTCAGCACCCCACAGAACATTCTCCAAAATGGACCACATATGTGGACACAGAAAAAAAAACCTCAACAAATACAAAAAATTGAAATAACTTCATGCATTCTATCAGACCATAGCACAATAAAGCTCAGTATCGACACCAGGATAAGTCCTGCTACCTACATGAACACATGGGGACTAAGCAACACACTCCTGAATAATGAATGAGTCAGGGAGGAAATAAAGAAAGAATTAAAAGCATTCCTGGAACTAAATGAGCATGACAGTACAACACAACAAAACCTATGGGACACTTTAAAAGCAGTCCTAAGAGGGAAGTTTATAGCTCTGGGTGCCTATATTGAAAAAACAGAAAGAGCACAGATAAATGAACTAACACTGCAGCTAAAATCACTACAAAGACTACAACAAATAAATCCTAAATGCAACAGACAGGAAGAAATAACAAAAATCAGAGCAGAAACCAATGAAATAGAAACAAAGAAAACAATACAAAAAATCAGCAAATCCAAAAGTTGGTCCTTTTAGAAAATAAATAAGATAGACAGACCCCAAGCCCAGTTAACCAAAAGAAAGAAAGAGAAACTCCTAATCAATAGAATTCAGGAGGAAATTGGAAATATCACTACAGACAGTGTAAAGATCCAGACAACCATACAGGAATACTTCAAAAACCTATACTCTACCAAATTTCAAAACCTAAGAGAAACTGATGAATATCTGAAACCCAGGGAATCACCAAAGTTACACCAAGAGGAGATTGACAGCTTAAACAGACCGATAACCTATGAAGAAATTCAAAATGTAATGAGACTTCCCAACTAAAAAAAGCCGAGGTCCAGATGGTTTCACAGCAGAATTCTATAAAACATTCAAAGAGGACTTACAACCATTATTACTAAAACTGTTCAGAAGGATAGAAACAGAGGGAAATCTCCCAAATTCCTTCTATGAAGTCAACATCACTCTAATACTAAAACCAGGCAAGGATTCAACCAAAAATAGAAATACAGAACCATCTTAATGATATGCAAAAATGCTCAACAAAATACTCACAATCCGTATACAGACCCACATTGAAAAGATAATTCACCATGATCAAGTTGGATTCATACCAGAAATGCAGGGATGGTTAAACATATAAAAATAAGTAAATATCATAAAACAAATAAATGGACTGAAGGACAAAAACCAAACCATCATCTCAATTGATGCAGAAAAGGCCTTTGACAAAATCCAGCATCCCTTCATGATTAAAGTCTTAGAGGGAATTGGACTGGAAGGATCATTCCTCAACATAATCAAAGCCATATATAAGAAACCCACAGCCAGTATCGTCCCAAATGAAGAAAAGTTAGTATTCCCCATAAAGGTAGGAACCCGACAAGCTGCTGCCTGTCACCACTCCTCTTCAGTATAGTGCTTGAAAAACTGGCTAGGGCAATAAGGCAAGAAAAGGCAATGAAAGGAATACTAATTGGAAAAGAGGAAGTAAAATTATCCCTTTTTTCAGACTATATGATAGTTTAACTAAGGGACACTAAAAACTCCAAAAGAAAACTCCTAGAAATGGTTAAAAGTTTCAGTAAAGTAGTGGGTTACAAAATTAACCTAAAAAAATCAGTAGCTTTTCTCTACACCAAGACAAGCCACTGAAGAAGGAATTCAAGGAGTCCTTTCCACTCTCAATAGCCTCAAAAACAATAAAATACCTAGGAATAAACCTAAACAAAACCACTAAAGATCTCTACAACAAAAAATTATAAGCTCCTGAAGAAGTAGATTGAAGAAGACATCAGAAGATGGAAAGACCTCCCATGCTCATGGATTGGAAAAATTAATATAGTAAAAATGTCCATTCTACCCACATTAATATACAGATTCAATGCAATCTCAATTAAAATCCCAAGAACATTCTTCACATGCTTGCAATAAAATCTTAAATTCATATGGAATAACAATAGACCCCGTATAGCCAAAGCAACCCTGAGTGAAAAGAGCAATACAAGGGGGGATTTCTATACCAGACATCAAACTACATTACAGATCTATACTGATAAAAACAGCCTGGTGCTGGCACAAAAACAGACCAGTAGACCAATGGAACAAAACTCAAGATCCAAACTTGAGCACATACAATTTCAGCCACCTCATATTTGTCAAGGGGGCCAAAAAGACTCTCTGGAGGAAAGACAGCATCTTCAGCAAATGGTGTTGGCAAAACTGGATCATCATTTGTAGAAAAATAAAATTCAACCACTACCTTTCACCCTGTACAAAAATCAACTCCAAATGTATCAAAGACCTCAATGTGAAACCGAAAACTCTAAAGGTGATAGAAGAAAAGTTTGGCACCAACTTAAAAGAGGTAGGTATAGGAAAATACTTTCTAAATCAGTGAGCAGCTGCTCAGGAAATAAGGTTGACAATTTCAAGAGGGATCTTATTAAACTCGAAAGTTTTGTACAGCAAAAGAAACAGTCAGGGAAGTGAAGAGAAAACCTACAGAGTGGGAGGAAACCTTCACTGCTGATACATCTGACAGAGCATTAACCTCCAGAATATATAAACTATTCAAAAAACAAAGAAGAAAACAAATGACTCACTCAAAAGATGGAGGAAAGAACTGAGCAGACTTCACAAGTGAGGAAATAGAGATGGCTGAGAAACATCTTAAAAAGTGTTCAACATCTCTAATAATTGAGGAAATGCAAATTAAAACCAATTTAAGAAACCATCTCACCCCGGTAAGGCTGACAAGGATCAAAAAAACAAGTGACACTAAATGCTGGAGAGGGTGTGGATAAAGCAGGACACTCATCCACTGCTGGTGGGAATGCAAACTTGTACAATCACTATGGAAAGCAGTATGGAGAACCCTTAAAAGACTCAAATGAGCCATACCACTTCGGGGAATATATCCACCAGACTCCCCATACCACAGAGATGCATATACAGCCATTTTCATTGCAGCTCTCTTCACTATAGCGAAGAGCTGGAACCAACCAAAATGCCCCTCAACTGACGAGTGGATAGAGAAAATGTGGTACATCTACACAATGGAGTTCTATGCAGCAGTAAAGAAAGATGATATCATGAAATTTGCTGGTAAATGGATGGAACTGGAAGAAATTATCTTAAGTGAAGTAACACATTCCCAGAAAAACAAACAACAAATGGTATCCCTCATCAGTGGATGCTAGCACCAATAACCCATTTGTAAATATTCCATGTGGGGAGTAATGCATATTGGAAAGAACACCACCACCACCACCAACAACAACAACAACAACAACAGAAAAGACTGCAACAAGAAATGACCGAAACGGTGAATCTGGTGGGGTAGTAGGGTTAGGAGGGGGACAGAGGTCTACATTAGATTAGGGAATAGTTAATTGATGTGAGTTTAACAGGTATCTAAATTTGCCCAAGCTTTGTCTATATATTTTATGGTATTCTAGGTCTGAGCAAAAGTAAAAACTTCTATATTAAACAACATTGGTTAAAAGGTTTTAATAAAAAAGGTAATACATTTAAGAAAATTGGAAATATGAATTGTAATCCACATCTGCTTAATTTATAATTTGTATAACAACAACCTTGGGGTTAATGGATACAAATATTCTCTACAATGTTTGTTTTTGTGTATCAACTTGTAACATTTTCTTCTACCTGTAGGATAATTTAACTAAAGGAATTAAGTTATCATCCCAAATTAACAACATACAGGTAATGATAAACAGCTTGAGTATATTTAATGCAGAAAAGTTGGCCCAGCTAAACATTAAAAGGAAGAAAAGCCTCAGACAGCTACAGATATCAAACCTCTCTATGGATCGTAACTGTAACAACTATTTATAATGTGTCCTAATGAACTTTACATTTCAGATGCCACAAAGTTTTAATATGACTTCCTTACCTCCTTTTTATAGAACAAAGGAAAACATGATACTAATAAAGTCATTCACTAATTGTAAATTAGAGCTGAATGTTATAGAGGTAGTCTCTTATAAAAGCGATATAGTTGCCTTCTTTAATTGACTGATCTTCATAGGAACTGTGAAAGGATAATTCTCTATTCAGAGCCAAATATAATTCTAGTCTATATAAGCTGGGTAATTGAGCAAAATATATTAATACAGGAGAGCTCTGTTATCAGAAATGGATTAGTCAGCCAAGGAGATGTTGGCTAGGGGAATCCAAGCCCCACCCCCCAAAAGATAAAGGCTTTTTGCTCATGAGAAACCTGGGATAACTGCAAGAAGAGAGGCGGTAAAGCCCTGCTGTGAAAGACTTAGTGTAAGCATGGGAAAGATATATCAAGACCACAAGTGAAAGTGTACAGTTGGCCTCTGGAATGCCAGAGAATGTTACCAAAGGCCACTAAATAAACAAAGCAAATATTGGTCTCCTTGAGTCAAGCAAGACTCCTCCGTCAGCATCAGCTACACCTCACCTGCCTGGAAATACTATGCAGCAGTGGTGGCCAAATGTCTGTATATCCCAAATCAAATTGGCTCTTAGCTCTCTCTTTGGAGGAATAATTAAGGGCTGATGCCACAAGCTTAAGTCCTCTAGTGGTTAGGAGATGTTATAAGCCAAATCAAGACCTTGTCAGCTTTTATAGAAAAGCTATAGTCCATGGATGAGCATACCATCCAAACATCTGTATCTATACCAACATAACCTACCATAATAATTAGTACTGTTTAAATGCCTGTATATCTAACTGCTTGTGATTCATCAGTAGGAGTAAAAAGTTACTCCTGGATAAACTGCCAACCCATGAAAGGAAACAGCCTGAACTGATCAGAGTCCAAAATGACATCTCTAGAGAAAGTAGACTGTTTGGCTTCTCACCCACTTGTGTCCCTTTCCTAAAGCCTAGGGAACAATCTGTGGAAAAGGGCACATGGTAGAATGTAAGGGCTGTGTGCTGGATAGCTTTAGTGTCAACTTGACACACCTGGGTTGAGGGAGCCTCAACTGGGGAATTGGCTCCATTGGACTGGCCTATGGCCACGACTGTGGAGTATTGTCTTGATTATTGGGGATTGTGGGAGGGCCCAGCCCACTATGGGTGGTACCACCCTGGGCAGGTTGTTGTGTACCATATAAGAGGGCAGGCTAGGCATGGGCCAGAGGAGCAAGCCAATAAACAGCATTCCTCCATGGCCTGTGCTTCAGCTCCTGCCTCCAGGTTCCTGCCCTGAGTTCCTGCCTTGGGCTCCCTGAGTGATGAACTGTGACCAAGGAGATGTGAGCTGAATAAACCCTTTCCTCCCCAAGTTGGTGTTGGTCAGAGTGTTTTGTCACAGCAATGGAACACAAACTAGGACAGAAATTAGGGCAGGCTTAGTGAGTTTTAACAAGCCTCTGCTGTCTACAGTTGCCCTCTCTGTTTCCTGTGCTCTTTGCGAGATGTGACCCTCGGTTTGATGCTCTGGATCCAGCCGCCACACCTCCCACCACAATGGCTGGTGGCAGGCTTAGTGAGTTTTAACAAGCCTCTGTGGTCTACAGTTGCCCTCTCTGTTTCCTGTGCTCTTTGCGAGAAGTGACCCTCGGTTTGCTACTCCAGATCCAGCTGCCACGCCTCCTGCCACAATGAACTCTAATTCCCTGGAACCGCCAATCATAAGCTCAAATAAACTCTTCCTTTTATAAGTTCCTTGGTCATGGTGCTTTATCACAGCAACAGAAAAGTGACTAATACAGTTATTGGTACAAGAGAGTGGGCTGTTGGCTGTGAAGAACCTGACCATGTGTATGCTTGGAGAAGTGTGGAAGACTTTGGAACTTTGGGCTGGAAAGGCTGTTGACTATTGTAAGCAGAGCTTAAAGGGCCATTCTGGCGGAGGCCTGGAAGAAAGCATGGCTGCAAAAGATGTAGTTCCAGGGGAAAATAAAGACTTAAGCAGCAACCAGGATATTTTGATAAAGAGTCTGGCAGCAGTTTGCCCATAGCCCAAATGCTTGCCTGATGCTAAGTTGAAAAGCAATGGACTGGTGTCTTTGGCCGAGGATATTTCAAGACAGCCTAATGTAGAAATGGTAGCGTGGCTTTTAATGGTGAATATTATACAGATCTATAGTGAAAAAGAGCAGATGGGGCAGAAAGAAATGCAAAATGTACAGTTTGGATCTGAAAACTGCACTAGGAAGATTAAAGGTGGGGCCAAGGCTTGTGATGGAGAGGCTCCCTTTCATAAGGAGATTAAAGCAATTAAGGAGAGGCCTGGAGATTTACAAGTAAACAAAAGAATCAGTACCTTCAGGGAAAGACCACACCTAGCTAATCCTCCAACAAGTCCAGGACAAAGAAAAGTTGCAAATGTGGTTGAAATAGGCCAGGGTCCATCCCAAAATTGCAGCCAAACTTGGCAGTTTCATTCACGTGGTGCTGGCTTTAGAAAAATGAAGTTTGCAAGAGTGAAGGGGTCATCATTTTTCCTCCATGGTTTCAGAGAGCTGCCAAGGTCAGGCAGAGCACAGCAGGGGTGTCCCTGAATAAAGTAGGCCCTGATAGGCCATTGCGTGAAGCCATGAGTGTGAAGCCTGGTTGGCAGCCGAGACCCCAAGAAGACATTCGAGATGCCAGACCTGTGAGACATTTGCCAAGGAGAGCTGCATACAGGGAGTGGTACCAGCCTAAGAAAGAGATGTATGTTGCAAGCAAAGCTGGAAGAGCTGAGCCATCTAAGCCCTTTGGAAGTCAAGTCCCAGAAGGTGCATGTGGCGTTACAGGACTTGGCGTTTGCCCTGCTGGTTTTCAGTCTTGTTTTGGTCCAGTATTTCCTCACTATGCCTCTATTCCTCCCTTTTGGAATGGGAATGTGCATTTGGTTCCACTGTATGTTGGGAGTATGTAATTTGCCTTTTGATTTTACAGGAGCTTACAGTTTGGGAGATTGGCCTGAGTCTCAGAGGAGACTTTGGACTGTGGACTTTTAAATGGCATTGAGACTGGTAAAGACTGTGGGGACTTTTAAGGTTGGACTAAATGCATTTTGCATTTTATATGGTCAGGAGCCTATGGGGGCCAGGGAGTGGAATGTGGTGGTTTGCATGAGTGTCTCCCATAGGCTGTAAGTATTCAGACATTTGTCTCCAGTTGGTGGCGCTGTTTTTGGAGGTCTTAGAAGGTGTGGCTATGCTGGGGGAAGTGTGTCACTGGGGGCAGGCTTAGTGAGATTTAACAAGCCTCTCTGGTCTACAGTTGCTCTCTCTGCTTCCTGTGCTCTTTGCAAGATGTGACCCTCGGCTTGCTGCTCCAGCCGCCATGCCTCCCACCACAATGGACTCTTAATTCCCTAGAACCGTTAATTGTAAGCTCATATAAACTCTTCCTTTTATAAGTTCGTTGGTCATGGTGTTTTATCACAGCAACAGAAAAGTGACTAATACAGGCTGCGAAACTACAGAAACATAGACTGGACTCTTATTTGATCAACATGATAGTACATATAAGCCCCCCGCCCCAGCTGGACAATGGGGGCCTTGAGCTGTATAAGTTTGGCCATAGCTACTTGCAAATTGGTTTTACATGAAGGATGAGTGTATTCATTACTTAAAAAAAAAAACTTTGTTAACTATAGGGCTGATAGAAGGTAGTGTCTAGAAAAAAGAACAGAAGAAACTCAACACCATGAAAACAAACACAATTTAATATGAGGTATCCATATGAGCATAAGAAATACTAAAAAATAGTGTTGAACATTCTTAGCCACAAGATAAATGTAAAATAAAAGTACTTTCACAATCCATTTTATCTTTAGAAAGAATAAATTAAAAAATAAATTTCAACAAATTCTGGTGAGGATGTGGGGAAGGAGAAACATTTATTGTTAGTCAAATGTAAATTGATTCAGCACATAATGGATATCATTGTAGAGGCTCTTCATCAATCTAGAAATATATCTAAAATATAACCTGGTTATACCATTTCTGGACTGTATGTTCTACTATAGAGATACTTGCTCATCCATGCTTATTGATTCTCTATTCAGAATAATTAGGAAATAGACTATATCACTATGAACCAATGAAAAGGTAATGAAAATATTGTTCATATACACAATGAGATTTTATTCAGCTGTGAAAAAGGAAATTTGTGGGCCCATTCTACACATTGTGCTTTATTCCTGGTACTGTAAACCTCAAGGAACCTGTAGCTGGGGAATTCATAGGTCTGAGCTTTGAGGATTGAACTTGCTTCTATCATTTTGTGAGTGGACATATTATAAAATTTCCTTATAAATATGTATCTCTAGAGCCAGAGATTTCTAGAGCCAGAGATCACTGTATCTCTCATTCTTATCAGAAAAGTGTCTTTGTGAAAGGTAAAGTAGTTAAGAGAGACATTCACAAATTCTCAATGTGAACAGAACAAGTGTCAGTGGAGTGTTCATCCATAAATGGGACATCCCATCCCCCTAACTTCAGGGAATATTCTGGGAGAGAGACGAAAGATTGAAAAAGCCAGAGGCTGGTATTGACTGGGGTGAAGCTGTGTCCTCTGGAAAAGATAATACCATTTCATGATGAATTCTCAGCAGTTGTGGTTGTCCATATAAGACCTGGACAAGATGAAATCAGTTGTCATTCCAGAATAAACTGTGTAGGAGGTCATGGGACCATATCCTTGGTGGATGTGCTGGATAGCTTTAGTGTCAACTTGACACACCTGTGTTGAGAGAGCCTCAGTTGGGGAATTGGCTCCATTGGATTGGCCTGTGGCCACATCTGTGGAGTATTGNTATTTGCTTTATTGGTTTAGTGGTCTTTGGTAACACTCTCTGGCATCCCAGAGACCATCTGTATACTTGCAAGTGCGGTCTCCATACATCTTTTCCATGTTTGCATCAGGTCTTCAACAGCAGGGCTTTATCACCTCTCTTCCTGCAGATATCCCAGTTAGGAGGCAAGGAGCCTTTACCATTGTTAAATGCAAATTTCTGGGCCTCTCCTTAAAAGATTCAATCTCCTTATCAAAGAGATCCTCTCTTTCAGAACATGCCTCGTCTCCAAGTTTAATCTTCCTAGTGCTCTTTTACAACCAAAGGGTATGTTCTGAATTTCTTTCTGCCCCAATTGCTCTTTTTCACTGTAGATCTGTATATTATTCATCATTAACAGCCACACAAACATTTCTACATAAGACTGTCTTGAAATTTCCTCCTTCAAAGAAATTAGTCCATTGCTTTTCAATTTAGCCTCAGGCAAGCTATTAGGCTGTGGGAAGACTGTAGCCGGATGCTTTGCCAAAATATTTGTTGCTGTTTAAGTCCTTATTTCCCTCTGGAATTACTTTGTTCTAAACTACTTTCTTCCAGACTCCTACTTGAATGGACCATTAATCTCTGCTTACAGTAATCAACAGCTTTTCTCACCCAAACTTCCAAAGTCATCTACTTTCCTTCAAAAACCCACATGGTCAGGTTCTTCACAGCCAAAACCCCACTGTCTGATAAAAACGTCTTTATTTTTCTGTAGCTGTGATATAGAAGGAAGAGTTTATTTGAGCTTACGGTTCTAGATTTAAGGGATTAGAGTATGTCATGGCCAGGAGGCATGCTGAGGTGGGCTGAGTAGGAGCAGAAGCAGGCACAGGAAGTAAAGGCCACTGGAAATCCAGTAAATCTTAAGAACTTTCTAAGCCCACCCCCAGTGACATACTTCATCCAGCATGGCCACACTTCCTAAGACCTCCCAAACAGCTCCACCAACTGCAAACAAAATATCTAAATACTTGGAGCTTATTGGGGGCATTCTAATACATACACTACCACAGGATATTTATTTATTCAATACAAGTTCTCCAAAAGGGTATAGTCTTTAACTTGGATTTTTGATGAAGGTTTGAAAGGAAAACAGATCTTCCAGAGTAACGTGCTAACTGAATCCTGATATCTTCCAACGAATTTAACATCAGATATTTTTATTATCTTCAAATTTACTATAAATATGATTTTGAAAATAAACACCTGTTTTAAATGTAGTTTTTGTCATTTTGGGACTCTTACAAAGCAGGGTTGAGGTGAAGATAAAAGTAAAACTTATTTTCTCAAATTTTAATTTACTTTAGTTTATGCAAGATTGTTTGGTTGCATATATGTAAATGTACCATGTGCATGCAGTGGCCACAGAGGCCAGAAGAAGGCACTGGATCATCTGCAACTGGACTTTTAGACTGCTATTAGCTGCTATATGGGTGGTGGGAACCAAATCCAGGTCCTCTGCAAGAGTAACCAATTCTCTTAACCTCTGAGCCATCTCTCTTATCCTGAATCTTCTTTTAAAAATATTTTATGTATACAAGTGTTTTACTGGCATTTATGTAAGTTTACCGCATGTGTACCTGGTACACATAGAGGGCAGAAGAAGTTTCCAAATCTCATGGAACTGGAGTTAAGGACAGTTTTTAGCCACTATGTGGGTGTTGAGAAATGAACTCAGTCCTGGAAGAGCAGTTAACAGCTGAGCCTCTCTCCAGGTCCTGAAGGAAACTTCTTCATTTTTGAAGGACACATAAGAAACAATGGCAACAATGATGAACAAAAAGAAGCCAGTTGTGGTTATTTACATCTGTAATCCAAGTACTCTGGAGGCTGAGTCAGGAGGATCAGCATTCCCTGGGCTACATAATGGGATCTTGCCAGAAGGAAGAAAGGAAGAAAAGCAGAAGGAGAGGGCAAAATGAAGGAAAGTTTATGTAATTCATCAGCAGGCAACTGGAGCAGGTAACCTTGGAAATATCATTTACTATATTCTTCCCAAGGATTAGAGTGTGGGATCAAGTCTGGAGCATTTCTCATAGATCCTATACCTCATTGGTGGAATTTGTTTTAGATATCATAAACTCTCCCATTCTTCCATATCATACATGTGATATGGCATCCTGAGCTTCCATGCTGGAGAAAGTTGTTAGAGAAATAGTGGGCACAGATAATTGTATGTATTTCAGCTACAGGTGAACTCAAGCTGTCCAAAGAAGTATGAGACAGAATAACAGTAGTGTCTGGTGGTACTTCTTCTGTACCTGGAAGCAGCTTAATAGAATTTACTGGCAATGAAAGGGAGTAATATAAATATACACTTTGAACAATTAAACATGTTCAAATTGCAGTAGCTGTACAGCGGTTTGGGTTTGTTTTAGGTGTATTTCCCCAAAGGTAATAGATTTGTACAGTGAAAAGTTGGTAAGAATTAAAGGTAAATGTGACATTTCTATATCCCTAACACTGAAAAACTTTTCTCCAACCAAAAGGTAATCAAACTTGGGCCACCAAAATGACTCAGCAAGTTAAGGCACTTGTTATATAGCCTTGTGACCTGAGTTCAATCACCAGAACCCATATAAAGGAGGAAGAAAAGACACAGTTCTGCAATCTTGCCCTCTAACTTCCACATCTATTCTGTGGTGTGTGCCCAAACACATATCACACACACACACACACACACACACACACACACACACACACACAATTATTCCTTGATCTTGCAATAAGTGTCAATAGAGAACACTTAGATACTGTTCCTTGGTGGACATTTAAAATGCTCCCAAATCTTCCTGTCATTACATAGTAAAATATGGACTTTTTGTAGTTAAATTAACCAATTATTTAATAGTGGGTATTAGGATTGTTTACAAGTATTTAGAAGTGATCCTGTAACTCTGCATATGGCAGCTATGGAGTCAAATATGGTAAATTGATATTTCATCTATTTCACAGAATTTCTGAGAATGATTGAAACGTGTAAGGAAGATGAACCTCAACACAAGTTAGAACTCAAGAAACTTTTCTCCACAGTTTCCATTCAAGTAGTGCAAAACCCCAAGACATACATATAGCCATGTTTCACTTTGACTGGTTAAGTGTAGGGCCCATGTTTCAGCCATCTGAATGTCAAGGGAGATAGCAGTTGGACCTTGAGTCCCTGATGCAGACATAAGGTGTGGGCTGACAGCAACAACTACTTCAGTGAAGATGAGTAGGTAGCAGACGGTCAACCTATATCATCCAGGATTTGATAACAGTAGGGGAAACAGCTGTGTTTTCTTCATTATCTAATTCTGCAGGTTTCTTCTTGGCATTGATCATGGAAACTTTTCCTACAAGTCAACAATTCTGTAAGATATCTCCAGTACCTGTGTGTAGCCTTTCGGTGTTCTTTCTCCCTTGACCATCGCTAGTGACTGAAGATTCCCTGGAGTGCTCCTGCCTGCTGGTCAGTGTGCCAGGTCCTAGAGGTGGAAGGGAAGAGGAGGGAGGAGGTACCTGGAAGCCAAGAGAGAGGGGTAAGGACTGATTCAATAACAAGCCAGGAGAAATTCCCTGGGGGGATAACTCAACTTTATTTTTACCACCCGGGGTATTTATACTGGAACTTGGGGGCTGGGAATGGGAATTGGGACATACAAGAATTTACAGCATATACAGGGTGCTAGCGGAAGGAAACTGAGGTGTGTACTCCAGATCACTACAAGAATGTGACAATGTTTTTCCCAAAGCATCAAAGATAGTGGCACCAGGCAGGTTCCATAAGGGAGCAGGAAATCAGCAGGGCTCCGGCCAAATGGAATGCCCACTCCTGTTTGTTGTCTTTTTAAAGAAATTTTCCTTTTTACCTAATCAGCCATTCAGTTTCTAGTATACACACCTAAGGATATGGAACAATATATAAATTGGAACCAGAAGGTGTTATAGGCAACAGAACCATTAGGGAATGGGGAAATTTTGTGATTGGTTATCTGGTGTGGCAGCCATGGAAACTCACTGCTCAGCTCTCCTTGGAGAAAACCTGCAGTGTGATGCTGAGAGCACAAGTGACTGACAGCTCCCAGCTGTTATTCCTCTCAGCCTGTGTGGAAGAAATGCAAGGGGACTTGGGGGCTGAGGCTCTAAGGTCAGCTCAGTCCTGCCTCATCCCAGGATTCCTCTGAGGAGCAACTTTTGGTCTGCAAAACCTTGTCAGACTGTTCTTCAGCCTTTGACTCTTGCCACCCAATTCTTCCCTCTTTATAATTTGCATGAGATTGAAGGCTTTCCCTGCCTTATCTGCCCTATATATGCTCTCTACCTTTACCCCCCCCCCCCAATTCCCAGGGAATTTCCATTGATATACTTCTCACCTCTAATTTCATCTTGGTATCTGTTCCTCAAAGAATCTAGTTGGCATAGTTAAGGATCAGAGGAAAAATGTAAAAAGGATTTGGGGACTGGATCATTCAGCACCTAGCTGGCAAGATGAACCCCACCACCACGCCACTACCAATTGTTGAAGATTTTACCAGTAATGACCTGGAAGTATTTCCCACTGAAGGGGAATGCCCTGATGGTTTGATGATTCAGAGATTTGAAACATACAGATGAAATAAAGCCCATAGTGACAGGAGAGCTAGCTGGTTGCAACAAAGTTTGATTGACATCCTGCAGGGCAATGATGGGATTCTACAAGCTGTTAACAATTAAAGACTAACTACAAGAATCAGAGTGGCTCCTGGTAACGACAGAGAGTCTTTACTTCCTATAGTGAAAGAGGGGAAACAGATGTTGATAGAAGTAGGCAAGGAGGTTGACTGACTTACAGAGTTACAGAGGCATTCAAATGCTAAATGAGCTTACTGTGACAAGTTCAGTACCTGGTAGAGGCAAAATTCTGGAGTCTGAAACATAATAGGGACATCAGAATGAGCAACCTCGGAGATTATAGCTCTTCAGATGTTTCCAAATCTTCAAAGGCAATTATCATCCTTTGGGTAAGAACTACCACTTTCCCACATATGTGAAGGTACTGCAGGTTTCAACCTTAAAAACCAACAGTTGGTCCATATCAGAAACCTCTCCACATTAGGAACTGTTCCACCCATATTCTTGGCCACTAGACTGATAACTAAAGTTAAATCTCAAAAAAAGAAAAACTGAATCGAGAAATGTTAGGCCTAAAAGCAAAGAACAATCTTTTTGTAATGAGAGCTTCAAGAATTGCATAGCATGTGCCAGCAAAGTCATAGAGTATTTGTGGAGTTGGATTTTGAATGTATTTGAAAGAAGCTAGTCCATGTAACTAAATGAGTCAGAATTAATTGAAATGGGACAATTCAAAGAAATGAGGTAACTATTCTGATAACTTAGCTTTCAGAAGACTAGAGAATGATGGCCAACAGTATGGAAGAGAAAATGAATTTCCAAGTTGCCATGGCCAGAAAGTAAAAGAGAAATTAAAAAAATGAAGGAAATGAGGATGCCTTACATGGAAGCAGAAGACTAGGTGTAATACTGGTTACACTGTTTCAAAGAAGTGCCCAGAGACCTCTCCATTCATCAAGGTGATCAGGAATGTGCTAGCAAGAGGGTCACTAGTATCATCAGTGTAGAGTTCAGTTATTCCTTTCAGGCCAACAATGGAGTGTAAGAGGAGGTGACATATCTAGGATTATTGACAATCATAGGAAATATGATGTCTTGAAGTAATCAAGTACATGCAAAGATAGGGGAGAACATTTGCATGAGAATTTTGTATCATACCCCAACAATATCTAGAAAACATTTACTATCGGAAAATGGCAGAAAGTAAACCACTCCCATTCTCAATAGTTTCAAAAACTATTTAGGAATGAAACAAACCAAAGACTTCTACAATGAAAACTTTAAATCCCTAAAGAAAGAGATTGAGGAAGACACTAGAAGATGGAAAGCACTCTCTGGCTCATATATTGGTTCTAGTAATATAATGAAAATGACCTTATTAACAAAATCAATTTACAGATTCAAAGCAGTCCCAATCAAAGTCTCCATGACTTTAATTTGCCTTCCCCTGAAGATAAAGACATTGAACTTTAACAAAATAGTTCTCATCCATTTGCGTTTCATCTTTAGAGAACTCACTGTTCAGCTCCTTGCCCAAAATTTAATTGAGTTGTTATCTGATGTTTATATTTTGAATTATTTGTGTATTCTAGCTACTAACACTCTATCAAAGGTATAGCTGGTAAGATGTTTTCCCATTTTGTAGGTTGCTTCTACACTCAGATTATCAAATGATGCTATCCTTTGATGTACAGAAGAATTTTTGTTTGAAGAGGTCCCATTTGTCAATTGTGGGACTTAATGTTGGCACTATAGGAGTCCTGTTCAGACATGCTTTTCCTATAGCTGTTCTAGTGTATTGCCTAATTTTCCCTCTATTTGACTCAGGGTATTGGGTCTTATGTTAAGGCCCTTGATGCATTTGGAGTTGAATTTTGTCCCTGGTGAGAGACAGGGTCCTAGTTTCATTTATCTACATGCTGCTATCCGGTTTGAACAACACCATTTGATAAACATGATGCCTTTTCTCCAGTTTGGATTTATGAATCCTTTGTTGAAAATCAGGTGACTGGAAATGTATGTATTTAATTTTTGATCCTCATTTCTATTCCACTGATCTGTGCTTCTATAATTCTGTAGGATAATTTGTGGTCAGGGATGGTAATCACTCTAGTTCAGTCTTATTTTGGCTACCCTAGGCTTTTTTTCATATAAAATTTCAGGTTACTTTTTCAAATTCTGTAAAGAATTGTGCTAGAATTTTAATGTGTATCCACTGAGTTTGTATATTCCTTTTGCTGGGATGCCTATTTTCACAATATTAATCTTATTGATCTGTTAGGATTGGAAGTTTTTCCGTCTTTGTTCTTCAATTTCTTGCTTCAATGACCTCAAGCATTTATTAGACTAATACTTCATTATCTTATTAGACTTATTACAATTTTTTTATCATTAGAGGATATAGTGAATGGGATTGTTTCCTGAATTTTTTTCTTGACGGTAATATTCATGCTACCAGAAATTAAAAAAAAACAACTCATCAGCATTTATTGCTCTGTAACACACAACAGGTGACCTGGTAAGATATGCCCACTGGTGCAATAATGTCCCAAATATTATGGGAGTAACCAACCACTTTCTATTAAGATTTAAGGTCCCTTTCATAGGATGGAGCCCATACCTGACATTGATATCAGGCCTAGGACCTGAGGCTAGACAGATGATAGGTCACAGGAGAGAACATAATATTAGTTTTCTGCTAAGTTATTATTAAACTGACTCCTAAGGATTTACTTCTTACCCATAGATTAATGCATCACTTAAGTCTTACAAGAGAAGCCTCCTTACGCAGCAGATAGTGATAAACACAGAAACCCACAACTGGCCACTGTGCAGAGAATAAAAGGACACAGATTGATTATCTTCAAATAGGACACCTATATCAAACTTCTGCCTCCAGTGGTTCAGAGATCATTGCAAAAAAGGAGGCAGGAAGGTTGTAAGACCATGAGGTGGATGATGAGCAAAAGGAAATAGAGTTTCCCACACAGCTGGCCAGTTACCATTATGTATTCACAGCAATGTTGATAGTATGCACAATTTCAGTGAAAACTTAAACCAAACAAAAATGCCAGCAGAGCCATATGGAGCTGAACAAGAAACCCCAACCTTACCTAAGGGACTAATGGCCCATGATGGCTACTACAAGGGGGCTAGTCAGGCTGTTTTAGGGATATGACTCTCAGTAGGGTAACAAATTTCCAGCAGATGGACCAGTACTGCAGGACATTTGGAAACAAATCAGACTACACAGGAAACTCTGTTTCCTTGTGGACGTCCACCACACTTAGCTCTTATATTCTTTCCATCCACTTGCTGCAGTGGTCCCTGAACACTGGGTGACAAGATTTTAATACAGGGTTCCTATTCAGAGACACACACTCTGCAGTCTCTTATTCTCTACATTTTGGCCATTTGCAGACTTATGTGTTAGACACAGTCTGTTTCATGAGGAAGTTTCACTGATGAGAGTTAAGAGATGCATGCATATTCTCTTTGACCTCTGTTTCACTATGTTCCTTGAACCTAATGTGTAGAGTTTCATTGTAGATGCTTCACTTAGGGCTATACATTTCACAGACACTTATTCTGTACATTTGACCAATTGTGAATTCTGAGTCTCCAAATGTTGCAAAATGTAACTTCTTTGATAAATGGTATAATGATTTGTAAATATACAAACACATATTTAGTATATAGTAAGAAATTGTCTATGGTTGTGACAGAGTTAGGCTTTTCTCTAGTATCTATGATCTCTCCAACCATGTGTATTTGGCTATGTTTATAGTACCACATGAGCTCCCACTCACTGAGTGGGCCTTAAGTCCATGTAGATAGCTATTTTTATCCCCAAGATAAAAGTGCCACTACAGCAACAAGAGCAATAGTTTGATCCACCAGTCATGATTGTGCTTATTAGGTTTTAACGCTGATTTGTACCATTAATTGGTTTTCTCCCTTAGCAGATTGCATAATAGACTCTAATAATATGAGAGCTGGTCTTCAGAGAAGAGGACACCAGCTCAGTTGCTCCAAGTCCTGTGTCCAACATGCATACTCCCTTTAGCAATAGGGTTTTATGCTCAAGTTTTGGGAAGCAATCAAGGGCTGTGGCAATATCCTATGTTATTTTGGGAGTCTCTTGAACCAACAACTTGAAGGGAGATTTCTTCTGTCTAGCACTGTTTCTTGTTATATATCCTTCATCTATACACGTGTGCATGTGTGTGTGTGTGTGTGTGTGTGTATGTGTGTATTTTGATTGGGCTTTTCACACCATGTAAGCATTACTTATCTCATTGCTCTCCCCCTGTATACCCCTTCCTTCCTCCCCGATGAAAAGTACCCCCCAATTATCCCTATTTCTCCTTGATAATACGTATATCCTATTATGGTTCTGTCTTGCAAGGCTTCTTTCCCTTTACCCCCGTAGTTTGTGTATAACATTTTCCGGTTCCAGTTAAATGCCCTCATTTTCTTCATTTCCCCCTTGATTACACCCACTTATCCCACTTTCTCACGCTTCTTCTTTCCCTTTATCCTCATGGTTCCTCTCCATTTTCCTGGTTCCTGCAGTTGGGTCAGGATATATACTCACATCTAAGGATTTAGAGTCAGAATCCACAAATGAGAGGAAACATATATTGCTTGTTTTCTGAGTCTGTGTTACTTTACTTAGTATAACAGTTTCCGGTTCCATCCTTTTATCTGCAAATTTCATGATTTAATCTTCCTTTACTGCTAAGTGCATTTCCATTGTTTAAATGGACCACATTTTCATTATCTATTCATCAGTTGAGCAGCATTTGGGTTATTTTTTTTTATTTCTTAGCTATTGTGAAAATAGCAGCAACAAATATGACCATGCAAATATCTCTGCATTAGGTTGATTGCTTTGCATATAAGCCAAGGAGTGGTATAACTGCATTATATTGTAGATGTGGTTTAAGGTTTCTTTTTTTTTTCTTTATTTTTTCCAATGTATATTTTTATTGAATTTTGGTGCATTTTAATCTTATTTAGAGCCCATCTTCTACCCTAACTATAAGATTTAATGGATTTTGTCATATATGTTAAGGCCTATTGAGTCAAGTTTGTGGACCCAGATGTCCCTTGGCGTGAATTCGGCCACTTGAGCCTGTTAAACTTATCTAACATCACTCCATTAAAGATCAACTCTCACTTGTTGAGCAGTGATCAGCTGCCGTAGTTCTATGGCTAAGGTGGGAACCTCCTGCCCATTTCCCTAGCTCTATTCTGTGTTTTGTTTGAGTATTCATGGGTCTCGAGCATGCTTTCACTATTGCTCTAAATTCATATGTGTAAGTTCCCAGAAGCATGAAAGACTGATTCCTTTTGATCATGTGTCACTTCTGGCTCTTACAGACTTTCTATTCCTTCTTCCACAGATGTACCCAAGCCCTGGGTAGCTGAGGTTTAATATAGGAATCCTATACAGGGAAACACACACTGCAGTCTCTTATTCTCTCTATTTTGGCCAGTTGTGACCATCTGTCTGCATCACACTCTGTTGCATGAGGAAGTTTCACTGTTAAGAGTTGAGAGATCAGGGCTGAAGAGATGTCCTAGCAGTTAAAAGCACTGACCACTCTTGCAGAGGACCCGGGTTTGATCCCCAACACCCACATGGAGGCTGAGAATGGTCTTTAACTTCAGTTCCAGGGGAATCCAACACCCTCTTCTGACCTCTGCAGCATTGCACGACACAGGTGCACAAACCTACATGCAGACAGTACATTCTTACACAAATAAAAAATAAATAAATTTTTTAAAAAAGAGTTGAGAGATGTTGGGTGTGGTGGCGCACACCTTTAATCCCAGCACTCTGGAGGCAGAGGTAGGTGGATCTCTGTGAGTTCAAGGCCAGCCTGATCTACACAGTGAGTTCCAGGCCATCTGGGGTTACAGGGAGACCCTTTCTCAAAAAGACCAAAAAACGAGTTGACCAGACACCAGTGGATGAACTCACACTGAAAGACATCTGCGGATTCAAACTGGACTTAATAGGCCTTAACATTTATGACAGAATGCATTAATTCTTGAGGAGCTTCTATGGGGGCTGCACATGGGAAAGGGGGTCTAAATATGTTTAAGATCTATTTTATGAAATGCACAATACATCAATTAAAATTGTACATTAAAAGAGAAAAGAACTGAGAACAAATAATAGCAGTGTGGGGAAAAGGAACCATTATTCATTTGTTACTGGTGCTAGCTGGTTTTGGCTGGATAAGGGTCAGTCTGCAGACCACCAGCCTGGGAAGTGTGTGTGTTCGTTAACTGCCTGGTTTTTGACTGGACAGAGACTTTCAGGAAGCAACCAGTCTGTGAATTCTGTCTAGGGTGTAGTTCCCTGGGAAGTGAGACTTAGTCAGCCACAGAAGGGCAGCTGAGGCCCAAGGCCAAGGGCACATATCCGGGTCTGATAGACTGGCTGGGCTGGGCTGTGGGAGTCTTCTCCAGCCACGCTGATGATTTGCGTTCTAGTGTCAGCTCCCACAAGAAGCTGCTGGTAGCTTCCTTTCCCCCTTCCCCACTTCTGCTCCCTTTGATCCTACAGGTGAGGTGCATACCTTCAATATGTATTATATTTCATTATGCTGTATATTTAAAATCTATCTCTTTTGCTGTATATAGTTATATTTTAAAATATAACTCATGCATTAGCAACAGATAGGAGAAGGGAAGAGAGAGGATAGGATAGAGGGAAAAGGAGGGAGGGATATATATATATATATATATATAGAGAGAGAGAGAGAGAGAGAGAGAGAGAGAGAGAGAGACAGAGACAGAGACAGAGAGAGACAGAGACAGAGAGAGACAGAGAGAGACAGAGACAGAGACAGATTCTTTAGAAGGAAATCTATGCAAGGAAAGTAGATGAGGAAATTTTCTGAGTACTGGGAAAACATGGGAAAGCATGTGAACAAGCCATTTGGGCATCAGTGATGAGTTTTGCTTTATTATATATTGCCCAAGTAAGTTTTCACTTCTGTTATATCTCACTCTGTGAACTATGTGTAATCCCAAATGTTGTCTATAATGTATCAAACAATAGTGCTTTTAACCACTGTAGGTCAGGGCTTCACCCACTGTGACTGTCAGAATAATAAGAGTAATGATAAGAAATACTTTCCAACAGCTAGTCACTCAGAACTGTGGAACATGCTGTGTGTGAATAACAGGATGCTGTTACCCTCTGGGCTGAAACTATTGGCACATTCTCAATAATGTCTGAAAGGTTGCTCCATGCTTCCAGGTGAAGCATGGGTTCTATAGCAATTTTATTTCTTTCTGGCCAGTCCTTCCATCTAGGCATAGAGCTAATTTCACTGAACACCTTGATATATTGGTCACCATTTTGTGGTCACTCTGTGTCCCCTCTCTTTGCTACAATTAGCCACATAGTACCAATAAATATTTCACGGTTTCATTTGTTCTTCGAGATTGTTTGAATTCAATGTAATTCATCTTTTTGCAACATTACATACATGTTTTGAGATGAGGGTTTTGTTAGGTGTGCTGAAGAGGAAGAAGGTACCCAGTTAACAAAATGACTAACTGCTTTTTCAGGTGGTTTAAGAACAAGATAATGAAAATTCCCCACAATATGTATAGTTGACTTTCTGGTGGTGATGCAAGTTTGATTTTATGCTTCAAAGACCTTACACCCTGGGCTCCGGGTTGGGAATAATTCATGGTAGACCACTTGCATACCACACATAAGGCCCTAGTTTCAATCTTCTGTGGAACAAAAGATCATACTACTCTGGTAGTTCCAATAAGGATATTATGCTCTGTGCTGAAATAAAAAAGGAAAATAAAGCTTCTCCCCTCCTGTAATTTTCCTCGCAATATTTAATATCCTCCCTTGTTTCTGCTCTTTCATTTCACCAATGCCATCACCAAATCAGCTATCCAACTCATCCTAACATCTGTTTCCATTAGTTTATGTAATTTATCTATTAATTTGTCTGATATTTATTTAAAGTTCTGGAATGTGTGCTCAGACTCGGTTTAAGAAAATGGTCCCGACTACTACTGTGCTCCCTCCTGTAGGAGGTTTGAGATGGAGATTAGTATGCAATAACATCACTAGGGAGCAATCTTTGGATATGTACCCCTGCAAGGAGTGGATGAAGTAAGTAGAATTGGGCAAAGGACAGTGATAGATTAGTCCATCACGACAAGAAAGGCCTCAGAACACCACACACATGATGCCAGTACTCTGGTGGTGAAAGCAGGAAAATCCCTAGTTCGAGGCCAGCCTTGGTTATGTATCAAATTTGAGGGCATTCTGGGCCTACGTGGTTAGTGGTGAGACTATATCATGAAGGAGGAGGAAGAGGAGGAGGAAGAGGGGGAGGAAGAGGAGGAGGAGAAGGAGGAGGAGGAGAAAGAGGAGGAGGAGGAGAAGGAGGAGGAGGAGGAGGAAAAGGACAAGGACAAGAAAGAAGAAAGGGAGGAAGAGGAGGAGGAGGAAGAAGACAAAGAGTAAGATGAGGAGGAAGGAGAAGGAAAGAAGAAACAGAAGAAAGGATTCAACCAAATTGACAGGGGTTCTATAGTTAAGTGGCCTCAGAGAGTTGTCTTAGTTGAGGTGAGGGGGCTGTCCTTTACTGCCAAAGTGTCATTGGATGCAGGCTATCCACAAAAAGGAGTTGTGATCTTGGATGAGATATTCCTCTTCAGCCTATGGACATTTTTGGAAAGTGGTCTGATAGCTGAGGGCTAAGTGCCACCAGTGCACCCTAGCAGCTGTGTTAGCAGCATCAACCCTGAAGGGGGTACCTGGAAAATTCATGAGAGAAAACACTATAATCCATTTCCTAAATTAGTCACTGTCTGGGACAGGGACATGATAATGGTCTGAACACACAAATGAATAAGCTTTTAGGTTGCCCAATCAGAATTGATCAGTATCTACTGAGCTGTTTTCATAACATTCAACAACAAATATGTGGCTTTTATTTCTGCACCGAAGCCAGTTCTTAACCAATTAGGCACCAACTAACTATCCCACTAGTTAGTTAAATTCTAATACTAACTACCCAGCATGAGTATTACACTTCACATTTAATGTCTTGATCTCAGGAGATTCCCCTCACTTTGGTGTCCACCCTAACCAATGGGTAGCCAGGGTGCATGCATTTGTTTTCAGCTTAGACACAGTGTTAGAGGTACCCACATCCATCCTTTCATGTGTGATAATTTGCTAAAAACTTCTCATAATACAAGATATTTACACATATTGCTCTATCTTAAGGGATATGAAAACACAGTCAGGTGGTATAAAAGAAGCTCAGTGGGTGGACTACCTGCTGAGCAAACATAAGTTGCTGATTTAGATCTCCAGTACCCATGTAAAAGCTGGGTGTGGTGGTACAGGACTGTAAACTGAGCACTGGGGACTGGAAACAAGACTCCTGAAATGGTGAGCTCCAGGTTCAACAAGAGACACTGTCTCCAAAACAGCTGGAGAGCAGTAGAGGGAAAATACCTTATGTCCACTTCTGGCTACTACATATATACACAAACTGTGCATGCCTGAGAACACATACACTACACTACACACACACACACACACACACACACACACACACACACACACATCATTGAACAAAAATGTAAGACAAATGTACATCCAAGTGAAGAGGCACATAATACAAGGCCCAGAACCGTTCCAAGTACAGAAGCTTCTGACCTCATGGAGTGTGGATTTGCCACTTTGCTGGAATATGAATGCCTACACCTTGTTCAGGAATGGAGCTGAAACTTCCAACCCTTTAATAACTTTGGCACTCAAGTCCAAGGTACCTAGGTGCCCAACAAGGGTGACATCATTAGCATAAACTCAGGTATGGTTAGAAAGTGCTTGTTAGAGATAACCAGATATTTCTACAATTCATTAAATTTCTCATAAAATGGCCCATGTCAGGAACTAGGAACTGAGACCAAATATACATTTCTAATGTACCTGTCAGCCTCAAAACCTCCGCCTTCTCTATATTCTGAACAATTGGCTTGCTCTCAGTTCCTGCACTATGCCATGTTCTTTCATTTCTTACAGCTTCTGCTGATATTCTGAGTATTTAGAGATGGCGTTCCCCTCATCATTAAATCTGCTTAGTGAGGTGTTAAAATAACATATTCTCAACAAGGTCATACATAATTATATAGCTTCCTGCCCTGCATCAATGACAGTAACAGGTAACATTTCTGGGAACTATCGGCCAAGAACCACTCAGATCACACACACACACACACACACACACACACACACACACACACGCACACACACATACACACACACACAAGTGAACTAATTTAGTTATTAAATGGCTTTGTAAAGTAGCTTCTAAAACTTTGCTTTACATATGAAAATATAATGCAGTGCCAGGACTGAACGTCAGTCCATCTCCAAAGTCTAAGACTTTAACTGTCATATTACATTGTGGCTGTGAATCCTTAACTTGTCCATTATCAATGATCTTTCTGAAAATTAGCTTGTTGCTAACTTTGTATGTTCATATCTAACTCCCCAACTATTAGGTAAAATAGACGGATAATGGTAGAGATATAGTTTATCTTGCTCATTGCTAAATGCCCTGCATTTTTTCCTGGGGAGAAACCAGATCCCAAGACAAGTCACTGCCCCCTTTCTTCAACCCAGAACAAATAAAAAATGCTGGCACTGGTTCATACAATATATTTTTACTGTATTTTGGTCTTCTCCCCTATTGCATTCCTTTACTATTCCTTACCTAGTGTCATATATATATATATATATATNCAGATCACACAACACACAACACACACACACACACTCACACACACCACGCACACACAATCACACACACACTACCAAGTGAAAACTAATTTAGGTATTATAAATGGCCTTTTGTAAAGTAGCTTCTAAACTTTTGCTTTACATATGTGAAAAATATAATGCCGATGCCGGAGGCAGGACTGAACTCAGTCCATCTCCAAAGTCTCTAAGATTTACCTGTCATTATTACTTGTTGGCTCTGTTGTGTTGGCTGTTTTGTGATGATCTGTTTTCTTTACTCTTTTTTTTGTTTGTGATCTGTGATTTTGGAATTTTTGTCTCCTTGCTGTATGTGAATCCTTAACTTGTCCATTATCAATGATCTTTCTGAAAATTAGCTTGTTGCTAACTTTGTATGTTCATATCTAACTCCCCAACTATTAGGTAAATTTTTTAGACGGCTTTACGGTATAATGTTTTTTACGTTTTGTTAGTAGTACGAGATTATAGTTTAGTTTTTTATCTTGCCGTTGCCTCATTGACTCTAAATGCCCTTAGCAGGTTTTCCTGGGTGGTAGAAACCAGGATCCCAGCACAAGTCAACTAGCCCCTTTCTCAACCAGACACAAATAAAAAATTCGCTGGCACCTTGGTTCATACAGTGTAGTGGCACTGTGGGGTTCATACAATATATTTTTACTGTATTGGTCTTTCCCTCCCCTCCCCTTATATTGCCCTTCTCTTTTACTATTCCTTAACCTAGTGTCATATTCTATATATATATATAATATATATATATATAAATATATGTTATATAATATATATGCCTATAGAGTCAAATTTGTGTTACCAAACATCCTTTGGTATGGATCCATCCACTGGAGCCTGAGTAACTTACTAAGCGTAACACCTTTTTTTTCTAGTACTTCTTTATTTTTTTCATTTTTTAACAATAAGTAATAATTTATGAGTACAAGCATCCTTCATGTAAAACCAATTTGCAAGCAGTTGTGCCTAAACCCGCACAGCCCAAGGGTCCCACCATCCAGCTTGGGGGCATGTATGTTCAATCAAGTTGATCAAATAAGTGTCCAGTCTATATTGCTGTAGTTTCACCATTCATGCCAATCACAGCCCTTACATTCTACCACACCCCCTCTTCTGCAGATTGTTCCCTAGGCTTAGAAAAGGGGCATGGGTGGATGAGAAGCAAAACATTCTACTTTCTCTGGAGCTGTTGTCTTGTACTCTGGTCATCTGGCTGTTTCCTTTTATGGGCTGACAGTTTGTCCAGGAATAACCTTTCAATCCTACTAATGAAGCACAAGCAATTAGATATATAGGTATTTAAACAGGACTAATTGATATGGTTGCTTACTTTGATATAGACACAGATATTTGTATGGTATGTTAATCCATGAATTATATTTTTTTCTGTAAACTATGACAGGTTCTTACTGTGGCTTATAACATCTCCTAACTGCAAGAGTATGCAAGCTTGTGGCATCAGCCATGAGTTATTCCTCTAAGGAGATTAGATTTGGTATATACAGGCATATGGCTGCCATTGCTGCACAGTATTTCCAGGCAGTTGAGGTGTAGCTGATGCTGATGGAGGAGTCTTGCTTGACTCAGGGAGACCTATATTTGCTTTATTGGCTTAGTGGCCTTTGGTAACACCCTCTGGTATTCCAGAGACCAACTGTACACTTGCAAGTGTGGTCTCAATACATCTTTCCCATGCTTACATCAAGTCTTAGACAGCAGGGTCTTTGTGCCTCTCTTCTTGCAGGTATCCCAGTTTACAGGCAAGAAGCCTTTACCTTTCAGGGGGGGCTTGGATCCCCTGGCCAACATCTCCTTGGTAGAATAATCCATTGCTGATATCAGAGCTCTCCTGTATTAATATATTTTGCTTAAGTGCACAACTTGAGGAGACTTTAGTTTTATATTTGGTCCTGAATAGAGAATAATCCTTTTCACAGTTCCTATGTCTATTAGTCAATTAAAAAGTCAGTTTTACTGGTTTTATAAGAGATTACTTCTGTTAATAGTTGGCTCCAATTTACAGTTAGAGAATGACCTCATCATCATCATATTCCTCCTTGTTCTGTGAAGGAGAGGTAAGAAAGTCTCATATTAAAACTTTGTGGCACCTAGAAGGTAAGTTTCATTGGGACTCATTATAAATAGTTGTTACAAGTAGGATCCACAAGGGGGGTTGATGCCTTTAGCAGTCTGAGTTAATTGGAAATATAAATTGTCGTTGTCCACATTTGTTTTACTTAAAATCTGTATAACAATACCTTTGGGATTGGCACATATAAATGTTCTCTATAATTTTTCTGTTGTACAGTATCATCTTGTAGCATACTCTTTTACCTGTAGGATGATTTAACTTAAGAAATTAAGTTTGCTTTCCAAGTTAATGACAGTCACCCAAAGCAGCTTGGGTGAATTTGATAAAATCTGCACCTTGATTCCTGCCTATAGGTATGTGTACTACAACTGTCTTTTTGAGACTCATGGGTCAAAACACAAAAACCTAAAATAAAAAGGGGGGATACAGATATATATGAAACCTTTTTGTCAATAACTTTGCAATTCAAATCTTAAAACTAACTACTGGAAAAGATTTGTATGTTCCCACAGGTCAAAATGTCACCAACTTTACGACTGAGAAAGAAAAGACACAGCTTTGCATTGTGTAGGATATACCAGGAAGTGCCAGCAGAAAGGTTGGCCAATATGAACATTGAAAGGAAGAAAAGCCTCAGACTGCTATAAGAGTAACACCCTTAAAAGAGACTGACTCTCCCTTCCCAGTAGCCATTGGTTTCCAATAATTTCTTAGATAAAGTTAGAGTTTCTTACCCACTTTCCCACATCTATGCTGGGGTTTTCTCTGCCGTGAGCTTACATGGTACTTGGTCATGCTGTCACCACTGCTATGAATTCAAATGGGTATTTGACCAGCTGTCTAGAAAACTATTTCCTTGTAATCTACCTCCGCTGGAATTTACAACATCTCCACCACCTCTTCCCCAATGATCTCTGAGCCTATCGAGGCAGAAGTTTGATATAGGTGTTGAATTCAGGGTTAATCATTTTTCATTGGCCAGTTGTGAGTTTTTGTGTTAATCATCATCTGCTGCTGCATAAGAAAGCTTCTCTGGCAAGAGCTGTGTGAAGTTTTGGGGGTTTTTTGGTTTTTTTTTTTTTTTGTCTTTGAGACAGGGTCTCCATGTAGCCCCAGCTTTCCTGGAACTTGTAATGTAGACCAGACTGGCCTTGAACTCACAAAGATCTGCCTGCCTCTGCTTCCCAAGTGCTAGGATTAAAGGCGTTTGCCATCACGCCCAGCTAAAGTTTTGTGTGTGTGTGTGTGTGTGTGTGTGTGTGTGTGTGTGTGTGATGTTTTAATCTATGAATATAACAATAAGCCATTAGGTATCACTTTATTGTTACATCTAATTAGGAGAATAATTATAGTAGGTTCTCTTCAATGACCTGTGGCCTGTCTAGCCAAATGGTCTTGGCCCTGATATTAATGTCAGATATTAGCTCCATTTTATGAAGTGATTGTTTACTCCCATAAAATTCCTGCCATGATTGCACCAGAGATCATATCTTGCCAGGCCAGTATTATTCAAGCTTGCCATTATTCACAGATGGGTAAGAGTATTGATTTTTTTTCTTCAAGTAGCATGGATAGCACCTTTCCAGAACTATGAAAACTAAACAGTACAGATGAAGCTTTGAAGTTAGTACTGGCTTGATTTCTCCTTGGAATTTTCTATGGCTGAGGTATGTAATAACTATAGCAATCAGGTTTTACTGTCAAATTCTGGCAATGGCCAGTATTTGATGGTCTGCAAGACTCCTAGTCAACATCTTCAAAAGAGACAGCCCATCCCTGTCACAGTGATTTTGCTTTGCTAACCTATGGTGTATAGTACAAGTAATGTCTCCATGTTATAAGGTAACTCCTTTTATACTGTATAGATATGTACTTTAAGAAGCTTCTATACTGTGAGGTTTCCATATGGCTTTTTCTAAAAACCTTTAGTGTTAGTTATTCTTCCCCATATACCTGTCTCTGTCCTGCACTCCCATTCCCCACTTCTTCCTTTCTCATTGATCACCTTTCTCCTTTATATGGCCCCATTTAATCTCCCTCCAAATCCCTCCCCACGTGGTTCCTTATTAGTTTCCTGACTTCTATGGATTTTCCAATTAAAACAAACACAATAATTCAAAGTCACCATCCACTTATGAGAGAAAACATGCAACATTTGTCTTTCTGGGTCCTTGTTACCTCACATAGGATGATTATTTCCAGTTCTTCCCATTTCCATCTGAATTTCACAATTCATTTTTCTTTTTATTAATTTATTTATTATTTTCTTATATGTATGAATGTACTGTCTGCATGTAGATTGGTGCACCCATGTCATGCAATGCCGTGAACGTCAGAAGAGTGTGTCAAATTCCCCTGGAACTGGAGTTAAAGACAGTTCTAAGCCGCTATGTGGGTGCTGGAAATTGAACCTGGGTCCTCTGCAAGAGCAGTCAGTGTTCTTAACTGCTGAGCCATCTCTCCAGCCCCAATTTATTTTTCTTAACATCTGAAAATACTTCATGTGTAAATGTGCCATATTTGTATTTCCCATTCATTACTTGATGGACATGTAGGTCGTTTCCATTTCCCGGCATTTGTGAATAATACAGGAATGAACATGGATGATTGTTGAACTGGATAGCTGCATGAATGAGATAAGATCCTTTTATCATGCACAAAGCTCAAGTACAACTGAATCAAAGATCTCAACATTAGGTCTGATACACTCTGAGTCAGAAAGAGGAGAAAGTAGGTTGTACATTGGAACTTACAAGCATGGGAAAGAACTTTCTGAACATGACCCCAATAGTGCAGCCATTAAGACAAACAATTGACAAATGGGACTTCATGAAACAATAAAGCTTTTGTAGAGACCATCACTCAAGTGAAGTGGCAACCTAACAGAATGGATAAAATAAATCTTTACCAGCTATACCTTTGAAAGAGGGTTAGTATGTAGAACATTAAAAAGAAAACTAAAGAAATTAAATATCAAAAATAGAGCAACAACTTTTTAATTATTAGGGCAATGAACTAGATAGCAAGTTCTCAAATGAGAAAATGGTGAAATACAAGTGACTGAGAAATATCCCTTTCAACACCTTTATCCATCAGTGAAATGAAAACTAAAGATACTTTGACATTTCATCTTACTCTGGTCAGAATGGCTAAGATTTTGAAACAAAGGTTGACAAATGCTGGTGAAGATGTAGGGGAAGGGGAATTCTTACTGCTCGTGAGAGTGCAAACTGGGGTAGCCACTGTGGAAATCCTTGTGGAGGTTACTAAAAAATCTAAAAATAGATCTACCACATGATCCAGTCATACCATTCTTGGGCAACACTCCAAAGGCTTTGTATCCTACCACAGAGATGCTCATCCTCCTGATTTTGCCCCACAATGGTCTTCAATAAACTGTAAAAATATACATATCCATCTCAGAATATAATCCCTAGAGAAAAATACACAGTTTTCTCAAAGAAACTCATATATTAGAATTTCTAAAGTTAATTAAAAGAAAATTCCACAGCCCACAGCCCACCATCCCTGATTCATCTAGAGAATGTCATCTATACCACGGTGATTTCAATGCCTAGAACTGACCAAGAACAAATATTGTATATCATATCTATAGAAACAGTAAGGCTATTTACTTCCTTCACCAACTCAGAATTAAATAGCGTAAGGTAAGCCGGGCGTGGTGGCGCACGCCTTTAATCCTAGCACTCGGGAGGCAGAGGCAGGTGGATCTTTGTGAGTTCAAGGCCAGCCTGGTCTACAGAGTGAGTTCCAGGTCAGCTGGGGCTACAGGGAGACACTGTCTCGAAAAGACCAAAAAAAATAAAAAAATAAATAGCGTAAGGTATTAAAGGTATTTGTTGTAAATAAATAGAGGAGGTAAAACATAGTGGGAATGCTGAGGCTCTGCTTGGAGAAAACACAAGATAATTTTTGATAGGTTTATCACCTTTATAACTGTGAATATGATGTCAGGTATGGTGGTGCACACCTGTAATCCTCACACTCGGAAGGCAGAAGCAGGACGATCTCTGTGAGTTCAAGGCCAGCCTGGTCTATATAGTGAGTTCCAGAACAGCTGGGGCCACAGGGAGACCCTGTCTCAAAAATACAAAAAAAGTGTGAATATGCAGATCTATTTGTGGATGGGGATGGTGAGGATGCAGTGACCCTGTGAGTCAAAGGATAGGCCGTGACACACAATCTCAGCATCCATATAAAGACAATAGCAACCATCTCTAAATTGATTCTAGCCAGATTATGCATAGCGTATATCTTCAAAGCTTAGTTTTTAACTTGAATAACAGACCATTCTGGAGGAGATACACAGACTGCCAATTTTTTCCATTTTCTCCTTTCCTAACTTTTCAAGCCACCTAAGGAGCTTCACAAACAACACATTTGTCAATAGTTAATATGCTGGGATCTCTTCCAAGATGATCTGCACTTGTAAGCATTTTATGTGCTTGAATTAGGGTTGCCTAGCACTTTGGTATACATAGAGAATATAAACAAGAAAGAATAGACACACCACATAGACAATGTTATTTCATTTGCTGTAAATACTACGAAAAACTCAACTTCCCTTAGTCTTGAGTGTATGTGTGTGTATGTGTGTGTGTGTGTGTGTTTGTGTGTCTGTGTGCAGTATGTCTGCTGGTGGCTACAATCACACTTGGATTTATACAGAGGAAGAGAAGGTAGATTAATGGAATACTAAACAACAACCTTAATGAAGAATATTGTCAGCATTGCAGGTTCACCCTGGGTCAACAGAGGGTTCTGAACTATGTCGTTCCCATTCAGTAACCAAGGTAGAGGGAAGAAAAACAAGAACACACTATAAATAAATTTCATACTGATCTATCTAGGTTCTATCCAAAAGAGATACACAGTCCTTCTGCTCACATTTCTCAGGTCAGACAAATCAAACATCTCTAACTTCAAAGGGCCTGAAAAACTGAATTCTACAACATACCCAAGAGAAGTGGAAGTATTTAGGAAGTGATTGAGTGATCATCACAGCTAATATTCCACTCATGATACAGAGAATTAATAACATTGCACTAGGAATTGAGACGTTCAGTTTTCAATTTTTTAATTTCATTCACAACTAACTTTACAGTTTTGATTTCCCAATTAGGCTTCATATATAATAAAAGTTTTGGATAATAGTGAATAACCATAAGTAGTTTAGAACCTAAGGGGGTTCTTAGCATTGTCTGAACAATACACTGTAAAGAAGATTCCTGATCTCTCAAGTGCCAGTCATGATAATGAATATTAGACAAGAAATTCTACAGAGTTGTTGGAACATAGTTGAAACCCAGGATGAATAGATAGAGGAATGTATTTTCTCCTGACCATAGCAGCAACTGAGCCCATAAATACATGCCTGCCAATGCCCTTCAAATAAATACTGCCAGAAACACACCTGCAGTTAAACAAGTTCTATTTATTACTTGCTGAAGAAAGAACATGCCCTAGGGAATCATATGGTCTCTCAAATCAGTATGTGAATGAAAAAATTCCTTACAGAAGTTGGGTTATGGTGATTTAGAGGAGGGTCTAAGGAAGTGTGAATGTATGTGACATTGGGTGTTGAAAGCAAGTATACAATATTATGATTATGGGAATTTCATGAAAGGTTAAATATCCCTTGTTTTGTATATGCTTAGTAAAACTCACCTTCTTAAAATAATGTATATATAATAAAATGTCATATTCAACAGCCCATTATATTATAGATTAAAATTTATTGTAAAGTTCTTTTCTAATTAAAAAGAAATAAGTCTCTAAGTCTCTTCTTTTTGAGAAAAAAGAGAAAAAATCACTTTGTTTTGTTTCATATTATGATAGTCCCCAAGTAAGTTTGTCTGCCCTTGATATTCTAGAAACCCCCATGTGTTCAACAAAATAACCTCACATTGAATATCAGAGCAGCTTATAAATAATGTGGGAATGTTATGTATGCCCCGGGACTAAACACTTGTGTCAACCTAGAAGCTGTAAAGACAAGTAATGACTCTTGTGCATTATACCACCTAGCAGGAGGCCTTTCAGTTTCTAGACATAAAAGAGAGATAGGAACCGCCCTTGCCCTGGCGGGCATAATAGGAGTGGGAATCACAGGCACAGCTACTGGAGGAACAGCTCTATCACTAACACAACAATGGAACGAGAGGCTCAGACAGATAGAAAAGGTAGAAATAACTCTGAGACACATGAAGGCATCATTGGATTCTTTAGCAGAGATGGTCCTTCAGAATAGAAGGGGGCTTGATCTCCTTGCACTAGAACAGGGAGGGATATGCCAGGCTTTAGGGGAAGAATGCTGCTTTTACGCAGACCACTCCGGTGTAATTACAAAGAATCTAGACGACCTTAGGAATAGCCTTGAAAGAAGAAAGATAGCTAATCAACCAGGATGGTTTGAAGGATGGTTCAACACCAGCCCCTGGTTTACTTCATTGATAACGGCAATAGCCGGACCTCTTATTATTCTTTTGCTTTTGTTCACGGTAGGCCCTTGCTTGCTCAACCGGGTTATAAGGTTCGCTAGAAAACAGGCAGAAGAAGTCCAATTAATGGCCTTACGGGCAAAGTATGAGCCCCTCCCCCTCGTCAATACCTACAAAAGGCAGCATCAGACTCCAAAGACGGGTAAGGGCTTTTTGGGTCGGCCAACCTAAGACAGGGGGATAGCCAAAGCTGCTATCTACTCAAAGACGGGTAAGAGCTGAGCCCAGTAAAAGCACCAACCTAAGACAGGAGCTATGCCAAATAAAACAAAAAGGGGGAAATGACGGCATGGAATAGCCGAGAAGATAGGCCTGAAGGACAAAAGAAAGCCTGTGCTAGAGTTTCGCGAACTCACCCCCGCCCATCGAGCAAGGAAGGCTAGTTTCACTTCTTTACCTCCGCGTACTAACATGATAATTAGGGACTATGCTAGGAAGGGAAGGGATTGGATTAATTAGGGACTTGTAAATTAAGCCTCCTAAAAGGACCAATTAGGAAGAGACACATACCCCAGTAGGGAAGCCGGCACGGCTTATAAGCCTCTGTAAACCTGCAATAAAGTGAGCTTGAGCTGTAACACTCTGACTCAACTCCCTGCCGTGGTTGCTTTTGGTTCGGCAGCGCACTTACTCTCCCCAGCCCCACTCCATCGCAGGCCAACAGAGTGAAGATCTTCAGCAGCGAGGAAGCTGGAGAGGGTGGTCTTTGCCAACCACCTCTCTACGACCCCCGCAGATAGGGACAAACAATAGGGAGCCATGGAAATCTGATAGGGGAGAACTTAAGGGGTAGATTTTAGCTTTTAATTCTGGGTAAATATAATCTTCTGGAACTTGGTGTTGCAATCGTGATGTGAAGTCCATTTCTGCTTATCTATGGGAGGTTGGAGTATGTTCATGATCTTGATCAAGTTCATCAAGTAGTAGCTGAATAGTGTCTGTATCTGTATCTTCTACACCATGGAATCAATCATATCCATCAGCAAAGAAAGGCCCTCATCACTTTTTTTCCTACATCTATAGGGCTTTCTTTTGCTTGCTAGTACTAGCTTACAGTGTTCATAAACTCTAGTCCTCCTCCCATTCAGGACAAGTTGTGACAATCTCACAGAAATTCCTGTTTTTCAATTACATATGTGTCATTAAAAATGTAACAACTCAATTACAGATTATTAGAAAATGGATTATAACCATTATAATGTGCCTCTATTTCCTAGCAGAGTACTTGATTGACAAAAGTGGTCAAAAAGTATTAACAGGGTGAATGAACCTATGATTTTTTATAGCTGAAAACCTTGAGGTCCCTTGACATGTCATTTCTTACTCTGCCAAGTTAACATAGAATTGGTACTCTAAACTCACAGCAACATTTTTAAGAGCCAATGAAGAGTCTCAAATATTGAGAGAGAAACATAAAAATGGTTCTGTATTTTCTGAATTACTGTTTCCAACTGTGTTCTCAATCTATCCATTTTACTGATTTTAACAATACATTTATGTGACAATGTCAGTGATATTGGAATGAAGCATTAGGTAATGTTATTGTGTGAACATAGAATGTACTTATATAAACTAATGTGCATACAATATCACTGGACTGTATATTCTTATGGGACAATTTGTCATATACACAACCCTTTATACATTCTAGTTTTGTTATAACACATGACAGTATCTCAAACTACTATCAGTTTTATTTATCAAACTACTATAAGTTTTATTCAGTTTTCTTTTGAAAATATTTTCTGTCTTGTTTTCTTTTTTGAGAAAAATGTCTCCCTGTAGCCACAACTGGCATGGAAGTTACTATGTAAATCAGACTGGCATCAAACTCACAAAGATCCGAAACCCTTTGCCTCCTAAATGCTGTGAATAAAGATGTGAAAGCTCTTCTTCATTCTATAAAGTGAATAGGATATTTAGTTCAAGTATTCCCTCTTACCTAAAGGAAAAAATAAGGAATTCAGGTCAGTTTTAACTTGCATGAAGGGGATTAAAAGTGTCTGGGGGTTGAGGCAGTTCGCAAAATCTACTTGTGCTGGATAGCTTTAGTGTCAACTTGACACATCTGGGTTGGGGGAGCCTCAACTGGGGAATTGGATCCATTGGATTGGCCTGTGGCCACAACTGTGGAGCATTGTCTTGATTGTCAAGCAGTGTGGGAGGGCCTAGCCCACAGTGAATGGTGCCACCCTGGGCAGGTTGTTATGTACAGTATAAGAAGGCAGGCTGGGCATGAGCCGGGGGAGCAAGCCAGTAAGCAGCATTCCTCCACGGCCTGTGCTTCAGCTCCTGCCTCCAGTTTCCTGCCCTGAGTTCCTGTCTTGGGATCCCTATGTGATGAACTGTGACCCAGGAGATGTAAGCTGAATAAACCCTTTCCTCCCCACATTGATGTCAGTCAGAGTGTTTTGTCACAGCAATGGAAGAGAAACTAGAACAGAAATTGGTACCAGAGAGTGGGACATTGCTGTGACAGACCTGACCTTGGTGTTTTGGGGAAGGATTGTGGAAATATTTGGAACTTTGGGCTAGAAAAATCATTGAATGCCTAAAGATCATGGCTGTGGAACTTGGAACAGTTTTGCTGATAGAGTTGTAGATGATGGAGGCCTGACTTGTGAAGTTTCTAGTTTCAAAGGGAAACAGAGATCATCAGGACTGTTTAATCTGTGGGTTCTGGTCAGCTGGGGCTGAAGAATCAGCTGTAACAAGAGATCAGAACCTGATGTGAAATCTTTGTTGTACAGGGACAATTGATGCTAGGTAGCTGGGGCTGAAAAAATTAGCTGTAAGTAACAAGAGACCAGCATCACTGTGGTGAAATCTTCTGGGAAGAATTTCTTTAGGGTCAGCACACAGAAGCTGTGATCCAGAAGGGGCCTGAGCCTCCATGTCAAGCCAGAAGCAGGACTTGGTAGTGTGTAAGAGTCTCCTATATGGTTCTGGTGTTGAAATTTGAGGGGGTCACAGAGAGCAGCCGAGGCTTGGCACTGTGAGAGGTCAGGAAAGACCATTGGCGGAAGTGCACCTCGGTTGCTGTGAAAACCCCAGGATTGCAGGGTCATGGAGAGAAGCTGAGGCTTTGCACCAGGAGAGGTCAGAAGAGTCCATTGGTGAAGGTGCTGCCTCAGTTTCAGTGGCAACCCCAGCTTTTTGGAGATGCCAGGACCCTTGGGATGAATACCAAGAGCAGCAGCAGGTGAGGAAAGGAGTTGGCCTGGGCCTGTGAGATGAGCTGAGTGTGCCAAGGATGGCAGAGACAGAAAAGGGGAGCTGCTGAAACCCTTTGCAGCCCAGAAGATCATGAGTGAATCCCAGGTGTCCAGCCTTGAGCTACTTTGCTGGACTTAGGTTTTGTTTGAGAGTGCCTGATTCTTCCCTTTGAAATAACACAGTAATTGTTTTGGATTCTACAGCAGCCCACAGTTAAGAGACTTTTAATAGACTGTGAACTTTTAAGTGTTTAGACATTTTAAGGACTGTGGGGCTTTTAAGGTTGTACTGTCTTAGGTTGTGTTTAATGTTAACATCATACTTTGGGGATAAGAACTGGAAAGGCGGTGGTTTAATAGTGATGTGTTTTGTGTGTCAAGTTGACAAGGGGTCAATTGTACTGGACAGCTTTAGGGTCAACTTGACACACCTGGGCTGAGGGAGCCTCAATTGGGGAATTGGCTCCATTGGATTGGCCTGTGGCCACGTCTGTGCAGTATTGTCTTGATTGTCAGGCAATGTGGGAGGGCCCAGCCCACAATGAGTAGTGCCACCCTGGGCAGGTTGTTGTGTACTGTATAAGAAGGCAGGCTGGGCATGAGCCAGGGGAGCAAGCCACTTAACAGTACTCCTCTATGGACTGTGCTTCAGCTCCTGCCTCCAGGTTCCTGCCCTGAGTTCTTGCCTTGGGCTCCCTAAGTGATGAACTGTGACCCAGGAGATGTAAGCTGAAAAAACTTTTTTCATTTCATCAAAAAAACATTCCTCCCAAAGTTGGTGTCGGTCAGAGTGTTTTGTCACAGCAATGGAAGAGAAACTAGAACACTACTATTTTTAAAATTTATTTATTGATGTTTTATATATTTCATACATCGTTTTTCATTTCTGTTCAGGCGTATTCCCCTATCCCTTCACCCCACCCCACCCCATTCCGTCCCAGATCATGCATTCTGCCATAACCATCCTGCATCTTTCTCTCAGTCTTTTTTATGCTTAAGAATTCACATTTTTCTCCATTAATTTCATATTACTCTAAAATATGGATACATACTTTCCACCCACATACAGTAATTACAGAGTCTGAAAATAATTGGTTTTTTGGATTCTAGAGCCCATTGAGAGAGCCATAATATAACAACATAGTTGCTTTCAGATAAACAAAAATATAACCATACTGTGGTTCAGCTTGCCTTTCATCAGGCGGATTTTGTTAGCATCCACAAATGAGGGAAACCATTCTCTGTTTGTCTTTCTGGGACTGTGTTACTTCACTCAGCATAATGGATTCCAGCTCCATCCATTTACCTGTAAAGTTCCTAATGCCATTTTTTGTTACCACTGAATAGTACTCCACTGTGTAGATGTACCATATTTTTGTCATCCACTCATCTGTTGAGGGACATTTGGGTTGGTTCCAGCTCTTTGCTATTGTGAAGAGAGCTGCAATAAACATGGACATGCATGTATCTTTGAGGTAGGATGAGTCTTTGGGGTATATACCAAGGAGTGGTATGGCTGGGTGTTCTAGTTTGTCTTCCATTGCTGTGACAAAACACTCTGACTGACAACAACTTGGAGAGGAAAGGGTTTATTCAGCTTACATCTCCTGGGTCACAGTTCATCACTTAGGGAGCCCAAGGCAGGAACTCAGGGAAGGAACCCGGAGGCAGGAGCTGAAGCACAGGCCATGGATGAATGATGTTCACTGGCTTGCTCCCCTGGCTCATGCCCAGCCTGCCTTCTTATATTGTACACAACAACCTGCCCAGGGTGGCACCACTCATTGTGGGCTGGGTCCTTCCACACTGCTCGACAATCAGACAATACTCCACAGATGTGGCCACAAGCCAATCCAATGGAGCCAATTCCCCAATTGAGGCTCCCTCAACCCAGGTGTGTCAAGTTGACACTAAAGCTATCCAGCACACTGGGTCAGGTGGTATGCTCATTCTGAGTCTTTTAAGGGTTCTCCACACTGATTTCCACAGTGGTTGTACAAGTTGACATTCTCACCATCAGTGGATGAGTGTTCCCTTCTGCCCACAACCGCTCCAACATCTGTTGTCTTTTGTTTTCTTGATCTTAGCTAGTCGTATTGGAGTGAGATAATATCTAAGAGTGGTTTTAGTTTGCACTTACTTATTTATTAATGATGTTGAACACTTTTTAAGATGTTTCTCAGCTATCTTTACTTCCTTACTGGTGAAGTCTCTGTTCAATTCTTTATTCCATCTTTTGAGTAAGTCATTTTTCTTCTTATTCTTTGTCTTTTGAGTAGTTTATATATTCTTGATGTCAATGCTCTGTCAGATGTATCACTGGTAAAGATTTCCTCCCAATCTGTGGGTTTTCTATTCACCTCCTTGATTGTTTCTTTCACTGTACAGAAGCTTTTGAGTTTTATGAGGTCCCATTTGTCGATTGTTGACCTTACTTCCTGTGCAGCTGCTGTCTGATTTAGAAAGTCTTTTCCTATGCCTATGTCATGTAGGTTGTTGCCAAGCTTTTCTTCTATCACCTTCAGGGTTTTGCGCTTCACATTGAGATCTTTGATCCACTTAGAGTTGATTTTTGTACAGGGTGATAGGTAGGGATTTAATTTTGTTCTTCTGCAAATGATGAACCAATTTTGCCAGCATCATTTGCTGAAGATGCTATCCTTCCTCCACTGAGGGTTTTTTGCACCTTTGTCAAATATGAGGTAGCTGAAATTGTATGACCTTAAGTTTGGATCTTCAATTTTGTTCCATTGGTCAACAGGGTTGTTTCTGTGCCAGCACCAGGCTGTCTTTATGAATATGGTCCTGTAATAGAGCTTGAAGTCTGGTAGGGCAATCTCCCATGCATTGCATTTTTCACTCAGGGTTGCTTTAGCTATTCAGGGTCTTTTGCTTTTCCATATGAATTTAATGATTTTTCTCCCAGATCTGTGAAGAAGCTCATAGGGATTTTAATTGGGATTGCTTTGAATCTGTAGATCAGTTTGGGTACAATGGACATTTTTACTATATTAATTTTCCCAATCCATGAGCATGGAAGATCATTCCATCCTTTGATGTCATTTCCAATCTCCTTCAGTGGTTTGAAATTTTTGTTGTAGATGTCTTCGATATCTTTGGTTAGGTTTGTTCCCAGGTATCTTATTATTTTTGAGGCTATTGTGAGTGTGAAGGTCTTCTTGTATTCCTTTTCCACATGTTTATTTTTGGTGTAAACAAAGGCTACTGATTTTTCTAGGTTGATTTTGTAGCCTGACAATTTACTAAAACTCTTAATTGTTTCTAGAAGATTTCTGGATGAATTTTTAGCATCCCTTAGGTAAACAATCTGCAAAAAGGGATAGCTTAACATATTCTTTTCCAATTAGTACTCCTTTAATTTCTTTCTCTTATCTTATTGCCCTAGCAAGTGTTTCAAGCACTATGTTGAAGAGGAGTGGTGATAGGGGGCAGCCTTGCCAGGTTCCCGCCTTTAAGGGAAATGGTTCCAATTTTTCTCCATTTAGGATGATGTTGGCAGTGGGTTTGCTATATATGGCTTTGATCATGTGGAGGAATGTTCCTTTCAGCCCTATTCTCTCTACGACTTTAAACATTAAGGGATGCTGGATCTTGTCAAAGGCTTTTTCTGCATCAATTGAGATTATTGTGTGTTTTTTGTCTTTCAGTCCATTTATGTGTTTTATGATATTTATTGATTTACATATGCTGAACCATCCCTGAATCTCTGGTATGAATCCAACTTGATCATGATGGATGCTCTTTTTGATTTGGGTCTATATGTGATTTGCAATTATTTTGTTGAGAATTTTTGCATCTATATTCATTAGTGAGATGGGTCTATAGCTTTCTTTTTTGCTTGCATCTTTCCCTGGTTTTGGTATTAGAGTGATGCTGGCTTTATAGAAGAAGTTTGGGAGAATTCCCTCTGTTTGTGTCCTTCTAAACAGTTTGAGTCGCAATGGTTGTAAGACCTCTTTCCCTTTAGAATAATGTTGGCTATGGGTTTGTCATATATGGCTTTAATTGTGCTGAAGAATGTTCCCTCCAGTCCAATTCCCTCTATCACTTTAAACATGAAGCCTTGTTGAATATTATCAAAGACCTTTTCTGTATCAATTGAGATGACCATGTGGTTTTTGTTTTTCACTCCTTTCATGTGCTTTATGACATTTATTGACTTACATAAGTTGAACCACCCCTGCATCTCTGGTATTAATCCAAATTGGTCGTGATGTATGATGCTTTGCATGTAAGCCTCCATGTGGTTTCCCAGAATTTTGTTGAGTATTTTTGCATCTATGTTCATTAAAATAAATGGGTCTATAGTTTTCTTTTTTTTTTTTTGATTGTATCTTTGCCTGGTTTGGTATTAGGGTGATGCTGGCTTCATAGAAGGAGTTTGGGAGATTTCCCTCTGTTTCTATCCTTGTGAATAATTTGAGTTATAGTGGTCATAAGGCCTCTTTAAATGTTTTATAGAATTCTGCCATAAATCCATCTGGGGTTGGGTTTTTTCAGTTGGGAAGTTTTATATTACTGTTTCAATTTCCTCATTTGTTATGGGTCTGGAAATGAGTAACAGTTTCACTAAAGTGGCAGGTTAGAAAATTAATCTAGAAAAATCAGTATATATTCCAGATGCCAACAACAAGCAATTGGAGAAGGAGTACAGGGAGACCTTTCCATTCACAATAGCTTCAAAATATAAATATCTCAGAACAAACCTGACTGAAGACACTAAATAAATAATGAAGGATAATTCTATGATGAAAATGTTAAATCCTAGAAGAAAGAAATTGAAGAAGACACCAGAATATGGAAAGACCTCCCTGTTCATGGATTGGAAGAATTATTATAGTAAAAATGTCCATCCTACCAAAATACCCAAATCTAATATATAGATTCAATGCAATACCAATGAAAATCCTCATGACTTTATTCACAGATTTAGAAAAATTCTTAAAATTTGTATGGAAAAACAAAAGGCCCTGGATAGCCAAAGGAGTCCTGAGCAAAAAGAACAATGCAGGGAGGAGGATTACTATGCTAGAATTCAAATTATATTATAGGGCTATAGTAATAAAAATAGCATGGTACTGGTACAAAAACAGATCTGTAGATCAATGTAACAAAATTGACATTCCAAACTTGGGAACATGCAATTTTAGCCACCTCATATTTGACAAACTGGTCAAGAAATTTCAGTGGAGGAAAGACAATATCTTCTGCAAATGGTGCTGGCAAAACTGGATAACCACTTGTAGAAGAATAAAACTAAACCCCTACCTTTCACAATGTACAAAACTCAATTCTGGATCAAAGACCTCAATGTGAAACCAGAAACTCTTAAAATGATAATAGAAAACATTGCAAGTAACCTACAAAATATAGGGGTAGAAAAAGACTTTATAAATCAGACAGTAGTTGCTTCTATACAGCATAGGAAAGAATCAAAGAAGGGAAGAGAAAACCCACAGAGTAGGAGGAAATCTTCACTAGTGGGAAATCTGACAGAATTTTAACATGCAGTGTATATAAATTACTCAGAAAACAAGGGGTCAAGAAAACAAATGACTGAATTAAAAGATGGAGAAAAAACCTGAACAGAGACTTCTGTTGAAGAAGTACAGATGGCTGAACAACATCTTAAAAAGTGTTCAACATCACTAATAATTAAGGAAATGCAACTTAAAACCACTTTAATATTTCATCTTACTCTGGTAAGACTGGCTATAAAAACAAATTATACCAAATGCTGGAGAGAAAATGGAACACTCATTCACTGCTGGTAGAAATGCAAACTCGTGCGGCCCCTATAAAAACCAGCGTGGAGAACTCTCTAAAGATTCAACAGTAATTGCTGGGCGTGGTGGTGCACACCTTTAATCCTAGCACTTGGGAGGCAGAGGCAGGCGGATCTTTGTGAGTTCAAGGCCAGCCTGGTCTACAGAGTGAGTTCCAGGACAGCTGGGGCTACAAGGAGACCCTGTCTCGAAAAGAACAAAAAATAAAAAGAAAATAAAAAATAAAAGATTCAACAGTAAGACCCTGTCATATTTTACAGAAAAAAACATAATTCATGGATTAACATACCATCTAAACATCTGTGTCTATACCAAAGTAACCTACCATAACAATTAATACTGTTTAAATACCTATATATCTAATTGCTTGTGCTTCATTAGTAGGATTGAAAGGTTATTCCTGGACAAACTGTCAGCCCATGAAAGAAAACAGCCAGACTTGACCAGAGTCCAAACCAACAGCTCCAGAAAAAGTAGACTGTTTTGCTTCTCGTCCACCTGTGCCCCTTTTCTAAGCCTAGGGAACAATCTGCGGAAGACGGGGTGTGGTAGAATGTAAGGGCTGTGATTGGGGTGAATGGTGAAACTACAGCAATATAGTCTGGACACTTATTTGATCAACTTGATTGAACATACAAGCCTCCCCAGCTGGATGGTGGGACCCATGAGCTGTGTGCGTTTGGGCACAACTACTTGCAAATTGGTTTTACATGAAGGATGCTTGTACTCATAAATTATTACTTATTGTTAAAAAGTGAAAAAATAAAGAAGTAATAAAAAATGAGCCTACCACTTGACCCAGTCACACCACTTCTGGATATATATCCAAAAGAGTCATCCTATTGCAGATTTGCAGAGACACATGCACAACCATGTTCATTGCAGCTCTTTTCACAATACGGAAGAGCTGAAAGCAACCCAGGTGTCCCTCAACAGAGGAGTGGATAATGAAACTGTGGTACATATACACAATGGTATTCTATACATTGATAAAGAAAAATGACATCATGAAATTTGCAGGTAAATGGATGGAATTAGAAGATGTTATGCTAAGTCAAGTAACACAGGCACACAGACACACAGACACAGACACAGACACACACACACACACACACACACACACACACACACATAAAAAAAAAGCAAAGCAAAGCAAAACAAGAACCAAGCGACAGATGGTGTCCCTCATTTGTGGATTCTAGCACCAATCCCTTGTATGTAAGTCAAGCTGGGTAATTTTTTAGTAAAAACAATACCACGTCGTCTGATGCTACTAAGGACATAGCTTGAAGTTCATGTCTCTAAGAACTAAGATTTATGAGAATGAATAAATCTCTTCTTTAAACTACATTTAAAAAAAGGAAGACCCCAATACTTCAGGTGACAAACTGCTTTAACTTTATTGTTTTCTTTTGCTCTAAAGGTAACCTATGAACATTTTTGTTTATTGTTCTGCTTGCTATTGTTAATAATAAGCTAAAACTTTCTTTTATTCAGAATGTAAACAACCAAAATATATGTTATGTTTCATCTTGAGATAAAGAGATGAATAAAAAAGAGAAAGTAAATAAGATTTCCTCTCAAATTACTAAAAAGAGTTCATTACAATTAACAAAAATGACAAAATTTGGAGCTGGAGAAATGAGGAAGAAATTAAGAGCATTAACCGCTCTTGCAGAAGACCCAGGTTGAGTTCCCAACACCCACATGGCTGCTAATAACCACTTGTAATTTCAATTTTCATTTTCCAAGGATCTAGCTCCCTCTTCTGACCATGGGCAATTCAAGACATGGGTGTACTTACACACATGCAGTCAATGCACTCATACACATAAATAAAAATAATAAATGAAATATTAAGAAAGAAGAAAAGAAATTTTCTTCATTCATAAGGAGGAATTTTAATAGCAAAATTCTTGAAATTTGGTTATTAACCATCAGTAGATAAGATATATTATGTCATTTTCCAAAAATTTATTAGATGTTTCAATCACATAGTCCTAGTTGCAGATATTGTTGGCTGAAGAAAAGAAATATGAAGATTTTTACCAGTATGTTAATTTCCTTTTTCTCAACAAGATCCAAAAATATTATTAATCTGTAGGTCACCCAGATAAAGGCTTTAACATGCGTGTTTACTTTATTTCCAGTTTGCAATATTCTCTGGGCCTAAAAGAACTGACCAGTCTAAATTTTGGATAAAATACTGAGTAAAGCTTTCAGCCGTCAAATAACATTTATTTATTATAGCTTTCCCCCACAGATGTGATATTTTGACATATTATCTATAAAACAAACTCCATTATGAAGTAATAATTCACTTTGCTGTTTTTAGTTAATCCAAAATATCTACAAATACTAAAACACTTTTGAACAGCATTTTAGCAACTGTCATCTTTTGAAATGTGATCACAATGAAAGCAAGTTAAGGTATCTTTTTAATTGTTCTGGACATTTTTATTAACACAAATATGTATTTTCAGATAGACCTATAAAGGTTGGAAAATACCATGCAGATCTAACTCAGTTTTAGTATCTTTATTCAAAATCCTTAAGTTGTTGACATGAAAAATTGCTGACCTGAGGCTGGACTTCTACATAAAGGCGTATGATGAAACAGGTAAATTCTGCCCCCCCCCCAGAAACATCACAGAAGTATGTGAAATTGATAAAATGAGCTGGAAATTGGAAATCCTCCAAATCTAGAGAATAACCAAGATATATGATAATCTGATGGGGCATTTTATAGTCAAAACCATTCTGAATTGCAGGTAAGAATAATGGGAATTTACAGCATTCTTTGTGGGATGTTATGTGTATTAGTCACTTTTCTGTTGCTGTGATAAAACACCATGACCAAAGGAACTTATAAAAGGAAGAGTTTATTTGAGCTTACGATTGATGGTTCCAGGGAATTAGAGTCCATTGTGGCGTGAGGCATGGTGGCTGGAACTGGAGCAGGAAGCCGAGGGTCACATCTCACAATGAGCACAGGAAGCAGAGAGAGAGAGAGAGCAACTGGAGACCACAAGGCTCGTTAAACTCACTAAGCCTGCCCCCAGTGACATACTTCTTCTAGCACAGCCACACTTTCTAAGACCTCCAAAAACAGTGCCACCAACTGGAGACAAAATGTCTGAATACTTAAAGCCTATGGGGGACACTCATTCAAACCACCACATTATGGTTTGGATGTGAAATGTTCCTACAAAAGACTCATAGGAAGTTTGGCCCCCAACAGGTGCCACTATTTTAGAAGGTTTAAATGTTAGGGCTTAGCTGGAGGAAGTAGATTACACCAGAGTCTCTCTCCCCTCTCCCTCTCCCTCTCCCCCTCCCCTTCCCCCTCTCCCTCCCCTTCCTTTTCCCCTTTCCTCTCCCCCTCCCCTCTCCCTACCCCTCCCCACCCCCTCCTCTTCCCCCTCTCCTCCCTCTCCCTTTCCTCTTTCCCTATGTCTTTCTTGATTTTCATAACATAGCTTTCCCAGTACATGTCATCCTTACGATGATGCTCTGTGTTACTACAGCTCTATGGACTGAAACTGCTAAAACTGTGGGCAAATATAAATCCTTCTTAAAGTTGATTTTCTTGATTATTTAGTGACAAAAATGAAAAATATTAATAAGACAATCTTGTTGATTCCATTGAATACCCCCACTGTTCTCAATTCATGTAAGTGCAGATGTTCTTCAAAATTCTCTGATGCAGCTTGGAAGGGATTCACACACATTGGTGTGGAAAGGGCTGCCCATCACTACTGTGTTTTCAAGGGACATAAAGATTCTCTCCTAGGACTAAGATGAAACAAGTAAGATACTTTTAACCCTGTCAGAAGATATAAAAAAATGTTAGTTAAGTAATATGGCTTAATGTAGTCATTTGAAAATTTAATTAATGAAATCCTCTTCTGTTGAACAAATTTAACATTTTAAAATTAGAACCAGTTACAGCCCTGGCAACATTCTACTAGTGTTGTGATTAGAGCAAGTGTATTGATGGATGAAGCAGCTACTGAAGAAAAATGTACTTGAGTTTTATTTAAGTATTTGAAGTTATAAAATAAACTATTCTCTGAAGCTTTCGTTGCATCCATAGGATCTGACGGATTTTCATTTTTTAAAAATTCTACACTTTTAGGTGCTGGAGAGATGACTCAGAACTTAAGAGCACTGGCTACTCCTGCAGAGGACACAGGCATCGTTTTCAACACTTATATGGCAGCTAACAATTGTCAATAAGTCCAGTTCCAGGAGATCTAATGCCCTCTTCTGGTCTCTGTGGGCAGTGTATGCACATGGTGCCCTTACATATATGCATGTAAAACACTCATACATATGAAATTAAAATAAATAAGTCAAGCCAAGTAGGGTAGTGCATACATTTAATCCCAGCACTTGGGAGCTGAGGCGGTTGAGAACATTAGCTTGGCCTGCAAAGTAAGTTCTAGGCCACCTGTTCCTACAGGGAGGCCTTGTCTCAAAAAGTTAGCTAATTACTTAAAAGGCTAAAATTACTATAAATTCTAAAAGTAATTCTGCAATTTAATGTGTATTTTTCTTGTATTCAAAAGATTTTTAAATTGTATTATATTAAATGACATAGGATCATTTTTCATGCAAGCATATAATGTTCTTTGAACATATTACCTCCTTACTCCATGAACAGCCTCTTTGTCATCATTCCCTTCTGTTAGTCCCCTTTGTTCCCCTAGATATTTTCAGTTCTACTTTTGTGTCTTATGCACATATACAGGTTTACAAATCTATGTAAAATTTCAGACCCATAAAGAAAAGGTGTTAGTTTATCAACTATTATTTATTTGTTTTATTGCACTGTGTATAATGTATATTATTTGTACTCTTTCTATTCTTGAATTTCACTGATGCTATCTCAGTGGCTTAAGATGTTATCAAATCTATGAATGATTCATGTACATTACATAAATTCAGAGTTTGATGTGAGATATTCATTTGAATAGCTTCCTATATGCTTCTAAATTTTTTTAACATTATTTTATTGATGCTTTGTGCATTTCATACATCATTTTCCAATTCAGTTCATGCATATTTCCCTTTCCCTTCCCCCCCACCCCACCCCATCCCAGATCATGTACTCTGCCATATCTGTCCTGCATCTTTCTCTCAGTTTTTTTTTTCCATTTTGCAGGTAAATGGATGGAGCTAGAAGACATTATGTTAAGTGAAGTAACAAAGTCCCAGAAAAACAAACGACAAATGGTGTCCCTCATATGTGGATGCTAGTACTAATAACCCATATATAAATATTTCTCGTGAAGAGGGATGCATGCTTCTAAATTTTTATTGATGTAGTCTGTCTTAAATTGAGAGGGATGTCTCTTATTATTAATGTGCACATGTCATGTCACATATATGTTTAAATATAAATTACATGAATAGTAGTTTTGTGCATATATCTATCTACATATATACATATAAACACAATAGTTTTTAGGAAGTATCTTTTATTCCATCAATATTTTATATTAGATAATTTGATATTTAGAAAACATTGTAATTTTCCACTAATATTTTATTTTATACTGATTCTATGGTATTGCTTTAAAAAATACTTTTATTGATGAACTGTGTATTTCATTCATTGTCTTTCAGTCCAATTTAGACACATTCCCCTCTCCCTGTCCCTACCGCGCCCCTGCTCATGTCTTCTGCCATACATGTCTTGCATCTTTCTCTCAGTCTTTCCAAAGTTTTTCACTGCAGAGGCTTGTTGTTTGAGGTAGCATTTAACTGTATCCTTCAGTTCTTTAACCCAGTCTTTATGTTGTTATTTTTCCCTCCCCTTTGTATTGCTCCAACATATGCATATATAACCATCACATATGTATCAAAACTATGACCTCTGAGAATGAGCTGTATGTTATTTACAAAATATATTAAGGAATTCACATTTTCCTCCTTTAATTTCATATTACTGTAAAATATGAATACACACCTTCCACCCATATACAGTAATCACAGAATCTGAAAATAAGTGGTACGTAGATTCTAGAGCCCATTAAGAGACAGAGTGTTACCAAAGGCCACTAAACCAATAAAGCAAATATAGGTCTCCTTGAGTCAAGCAAGACTCCTCTGTCAGCACCAGCTACACCACATCTGCCTGGAAATACTGTGCAGCAGTGGCAGCCATATGTCTGTATATCCCAAATCTAATTGGCTATTGGCTCTCTCCTTGGAGGAATAACCCACGGCTGATGTCACAAGCTTACATCCTCTAATGGTTAGGAGATGTTATAAACCACACGAAGACCCTGCCATACTTGACAGAAGAAAATGTAGATCATGAATTGACATACCATCCAAACATCTGTGTCTATACCAAAGTAACCTACCATAACAATTAGTACTGTTTAAATACCCATATATCTAATTGTGTGTGCTTCATTAGTAGGATCGAAAGGCTATATATTATACTGTTTAAATACCTAAATATCTAATTGCATGTGCTTCATTAGTAGGATCGAAAGGTTAAGCCTGGACAAGCTGGCAGCCCATGAAAGAAAACAGCCAGAACTGACTAGAGACCAAGACATCAGCTCCAGAGAAAGTAGAGTGTTTTGCTTCTCATCCACCTGTGCCCCTTTTCTAAGCCTAGGGAACAATCTGTGGAAGAGAGGGCGTGGTAGAATGTAAGGGGTGAGATTGGGGTTAATGGTGAAACTACAACAATATCGACTGGACACTCATTTGATCAACTTGATTGAACATACAAGCCCCCACTGCTGGATGGTGGGACCCATGAGCTGTGTGGGTTTGAGTACAACTGCTTGCAAATTGGTTTTACATGAAGGATGCTTGTACTCACAAATTATCACTTGTTGTTAAAAAATGAAAACAAAACAAAACAAAAAAGCAGAGAAAGATGCAGAAATCTTACGGCAGAATGCATGATCTGGGATGGGTAGGGGTGGGGTGGGGGGAAGGGAAGGGGATATATGCCTGAACTGAATTGAAAAATGATGTATGAAATACAAAAAGCATCAATAAAAAAAATAAAAATAATAAAAAAGAGATTTATATTATAACAACACAGTTCCTTTAAGATAAAAAGAAATAAAACAATAATGTTGTTCAATTTGCCTTTCAACTGGGCATTTGGTGTTAGCATCCACAAATGAAGGAAACCATCTGCCATTTGTTTTTCAGGGACTGTGTTACTTCACATAATATAATGGCTTCGAGTTCCATCCATTTACCTGCAAAGTACATAATGTCATCTTTCTTCGCCACTAAATAGAACTCCATTGTGTACCATATTTTGGCATCCATTCGTTTGTTGAGATGCATTTGGGTTGGTTCCAGCTCTTCACTATTGTGAAGAGTGCTGCAATAAACATAGTTGTTCATGTATCTTTGCAGTAGGACGAATCTGGGTATTGCTTTTTTCAACCCTCTCTACTGCTTCGTTGCTGCATTTTCTTATCCCCCATTCTTCTTTTCAAATATGATTTTTGTGAAGTATTATGTTTTTAATTGTAGTTATTATCTGTGGTTGGCAAAATGATGACCTCATCATATATGTCTATACTGTAATTCCTAAAGCCCTTAAATATGCTCCATTCTAAAAGAAAGTTTGCATATGTGATTTGATTAACAATCATGAGATATGACAATACTCCTGGTTTATTCAAGTGAGCTCAACGTTAACATAAAGGATCTGGTAAATGGAAAGAGGAAGATAGAAACTCAGAGTAGGTACACACACACACACACACACACACACACACACACACCATATACAATAATACATATATATTATCACAAACATAGTTTAAGAAATACAGACAGCCTCTGAGAATTGGGAAAGACAAGGAAATAGGTATTACACTAGAGACTTCAGAAGGAGAGACAGTCCTGCTGTAATGTTTTGGACTTGTGATTCATAACTAATATAAATCTGTGTTGTTTTAAGATAATTTGCATTATTTTAACCCATTTGTACTAATAGGAAAAGAACTCAAAGCAGCCATCAAATTAACTCTGCATTTTATACAATTCCCCATATCCCACATTTCAAATATATCAATATTTTATGCTGATTCCTCCTTTACAAAATGTATTTAAACGCAACTGCATGATACAAGATATATTTTATACTTTAAACCAATCCTACGATAATGTCACTTTAATAATTTTGGATTTCTGAAGTTGTTTCTCTAGTAGATACCAGGGGGAAAGTTTGTGAAAATGGCATTTCCTTAATTCTCGAATGCTCATAACATGTCTATATCCTTTATATATGAAAATCAACCGGGGCTGGAGAGATGGCCTAGCGGTTAAGTGTGCCGCCTGCTCTTGCAGAGGACCCGGGTTCAATCCCCAGCACCCACATGGCGGCCGAGAGCCGTCTGAAGCTCCAGTTCCAGGAGGGCTCCAGCTCCAGGGGAATCCGAGACCCTCTTCTGACCTCCGCGGCACTGCACAACACGGGTGCACAGACTTGCATGCAGACAGTACATTCATACACATACATAAATAAATAAAAAAAAATTAAAAAAAAAAAAAAGAAAATCAACCTCACTAGATATAAATTCCTCAATTCAATCTTTCATTGAGTGCTTTGAATACATCACTCTCATCTAAATTAAACCTTGTATGGATATCTAATTCTGCTCTGCCCCCTTTAAAATGGCAAAGCTCTTTCTGTACAAAATGGAACTCAGATATTTATTTTTTTTATTTTATTTATTTTGTATGTGTATGAATGTACTGTCTGCATGTGGGTTTGTGTGCCCATGTCGTGCAGTGCCACGGAGGTCAGAAGAGGGTGTTGGATTCCCCTGGAACTGGAGTTAAAGAGGGTTCTCAACCTCCATGTGTGTGCTAGGGACCGAATCTGGGTCCTCTGCAAGAGCAGTCAGCGCTCTCAACCGCTAGGCCATCTCTCCAGGCCCTCAGATATTTATTATAACATGATTTAAAACTAAGATTTATGAGAAAGAATCAATCTCTTCTTTGAAAGTACAGTAAATCATATGTCAACTTGCTATGCAGCCTGGAAATGTAAAGTTATATTTCTTTGTGTTCAGGTGCAATATTACTGTTAAAATGTGACTCCCGAACATGTTTTGGAATTAATCTATAGCTTATTCTCAGACTGTGTCATTTTGTTATATATGTGAATTGTATATATGTATATTTTGGCCTAATATAAAATTAAACAGACCATCCCCACCACTAGGACCACAACCACCACCACCAACAGTAGCAACAAAAGAAATAGAAAGTAGTATAATAACTAAACTGAACTGTTATAATCCTCAAATTAAAAATATGTAATATATCTTAAAACGTAAATTTGAAATTCTATGTCTACGATAATTTTTTTCACATAAATTTATTTTTATTTTTTTATCAAATCTAGACCCCTGTCCCCCCCATTCACACACCCCACCAGAGCTCATGCATTCTGCCAAACATGCTTTTCATCTCTTTCTCGTTCTTTCTCAATATTCTCCATGGGGAAGTTGACTGTTTTGAGCAGAAGTTCACTGTTTCAGTCAGTTCTTCGATGCAGCCCTTTCTGTTGTTGTTGTTGTTGTTGTTGTTGTTGTTGTTGTTTCCAATATGCATCACTCCCAAATGCTTTGGACAAAAGCTCAAGTGGCCATGCACAAGAAATACTTACAACTAGGAAATTAGCACTAGCATCCACAGATGAGGGATACCATTTGTTGTTTGTTTTTCTGGGACTGTTTTACTTCACTCAGCATGATGTCCTCGAGCTCCAGCCAATTTCCTGCAAAGTTCATGATGTCATCTTTCTTTACTGCTACATAGAACTCCATTGTGTAGATGTACCACATTTTCTCTATCCACTCATCAGTTGAGGGGCATTTGGGTTGGTTCCAGCTCCTTGCTATCGTGAAGAGAGCTGAAATAAACATGGCCTTATATGTATCTCTATGGTGGGGTGAGTCTTGCGGGTACATGCCCAGGAGTGGTATGGCTGGGTCGGGTGGCAAATTCATTCCAAGTCCTCCAAGGGTTCTCCACACCACTTTCCATAGTGGCTGTATGAGTTTACATTCCCACCAGCAGTGGATGAGTGTTCCCCTTTCCCCACAACCTTCCCAGCACTTGGTATCATTTGTTTTCTTGATCCTAGCCAGTCTTATTGGAGGAAGATGATATCTTAAAGTGGTTTTGATTTGCATTTCCTTAATGACTGGTGATGTTGAACACTTCTTAAGGTGTTTCTCAGCCATCTCTAATTCCTCATTTGTGAAGTCTCTGTTCAGCTCTTTGTTCCATCTATTGAGTGGGTCATTTGTTTTCTTTCTTCTTTGTTTTTTGAGTATTATATATATTCTGGAAATCAATGCTTTGTCCGATGATTCTGAGGTGGTTTCCTCCCACTCTGTGGGATTCTCTTCACTTCCTTGATTGTTTCTTTTGATATACAGAAGCTTTTGAGTTTAATGAGGTCCCATTTGTCAATTGTTGACCTTAATTCTGTGCAGCTGCTGTCTGGTTTAGGAAGTCTTTTCCTATGCCTATGTCTTGTAGTCTGCTACCAACTTTTTCTTCTATCACCTTCAGAGTTTGGGGTTTCACGTTGAAAGATAAAAGGGGGGCTGGAGAAAAGATACAACCTGGACCTCCCAATGGAAATAAGAATTAATACTAAACATGCTCTCTGTTGGTTATTAAATAGTAACAACTAGTTAAACACACATCCAATTGTTAGTTCTTATACACCAGTTGACAAAATTCCAAAAATGTAATAATATATTCCATTGGCAAGTTTAACGTAAAGTAATCATAATCATATGTCACTGATAGGACTGAGAAATGATATAATTCCTCTGCAGATGATTTTTACAAGATCTTTAAACCTGTATTTGTGTACACTTTCCTTATTCCATGGTCACTAACGCTGTTGTTTTTCCATTTGAGTAATTTCATCTAACTTTCATTCTAATTATTACAAATTACATTTTGATGGTGTGTAACCTGCTATAAAATCTATCTGTTAACACCTTAATTTTATGTATTTTTTGGTGTTTTTGAAACAGGGTCTCCCTGTAGCCCCGGCTGGCCTGGAACTCACTCTGTAGACCAGGCTGGCCTTGAACTCACAGAGATCCGCCTACCTCTGCCTTCCAAGTGCTAGGATTAAATGCCTGCGCCACAATGCCTGGCTTAATTCCTTAATTTTAATTGTACTCTTCAGTTCTAGAATTTTCAAGTCAGTTTTAAGTAATAGTTTCTAATATTTGTTAAAGTCTCATTTTACCATAAGCAATTCTACATGCTTATGAATTATAGTTTTTATGCCATATTAAATAATTACAAAATCTACCTTTTAGGTGTAATTTTCATTAGCTATTGATTATCAGATGTCACTAAATTTTGGGCTTTGTTGTCATCCCATGCTATATTTAATTTACTGCCAGATATTTGTATACTGAAATAGAATGAATTTGAAGCTCTAGATAACTTATCTTTGTGGAAGTGAATTTGGCAAAAATCCATGGGTCAGCCTGCTACAGGGTTAGCTCACTAACATAAAATTATGAAATTAAACTACCTCTCCTCACCTAAAAAATTCAATATGTATATACCTCATGTCTCAGTAACTTCAGTTTCATCCTGAAGTTCCAATTTCAAATGTTTGAAATTATATATATATATATATATATATATATATATATATATATATATAGAGAGAGAGAGAGAGAGAGAGAGAGAGAGAGAGAGAGAGAGAGAGAATAATTGCTTATAGCATTATAGCTGTCATAGAAGTACAAGATTAACTCACATTTATGTCGTTGGGGGACTGATTTAATACATGACATACTTTATAGCCACAAAATGAGTCCAGAACATTTTACACTGATGCAAAATTTTAATGTTGGATTAATTATATTATTTGAGTGATACATTTTCTGTAGTAAATGTTAGAAATTAAAATAGAAGTAAATATGTATTAATATATTCAGACTTGTCATCCACTCCTCTGTTGAGGGGCATTTGAGTTGGTTCCAGCTTTTCACTATTGTGAAAAGAGCTGCAATAAACATGGAGGTAGGATGAGTCTTGTGTGTATATCCCCAGCAATGATATGACTGGGTCAGGTGGTAAGCTCATTTTGAGTCCTTTGAGGGTTCTCCACAATGCTTTCCATAATGGTTGTACAAGTTTACATTCCCACCAGCAATGGATGAGTGTCCCCCTTTCCCTGCAATCTCTCCAGCATTTGGTATCTTTTGTTTTCTTGATCTTAGCCAGTCATATTGAGGTGAGATGATATCTGAGAGTGGTTTAAATTTGCATTTCCTTAATTATTAATTATGTCAAACACTTTTTAAGGTGTTTCTCAGCCACCGTTATTTCCTCACTGGTGAAGTCTCTGTTCAGAGAGTTTACCCCATCTTTTGAATAGATCATTTGGTTCCCTCCTTTTTTGTTTTTTGAGTAATCTATGTATTCTGGATGTTCATGCTCTGTCAGATGTGTCACTGGTGAAGATTTCCTCCCACTCTGTGTGTTTTCTCTTCACTTCCTTGATGGTTTCTTTCACTGTACAGTAGCTTTTCAGTTTGATGAGGTCCCATTTGGCAACGGTTGATCTCGCTAATGAACATAGATGTAAAAATTCTCAACAAATTACTTGAAAATCATGTACAGACCCACATCAAAAAGATCATCCATCATGATCAAGTTGGATTCACACCAGAGATGCAGGGATAGTTCAAAATATGTAAATCAATAGATACCATAAAGCACAGAAATGGATTGAAAGACAAAATCCACAGGGTCATCTCAATTGATGCAAAAAAATTATTTGATAAGATTCAGCATCCCTTCATGTTTAAACTCCTAGAGGGGATCAGACTGACGGGAACATTCCTCAACACAAAGCCATAAATAGCAAACCCACTGCCAACATAATCCTAAATGGAGGAAAATTTGAACCATTTCCCTTAAAGGCAGGAAACTGGCAAGGTTGCCCCTTATCATCACTGCTCTTCAACATAGTGCTTGAAATGCTTGCTAGAGGAATAAGACAAGAGAAGTAAATTAAAGGAATACTAATCAGAAAAGAGGAAGTTAAGCTATCACTTTTTGCAGATAATATGATAGTTTACCTAAGAGATGCTAAAAACTCCACCAGAAAAATTCTAGAAATAATTAAGAGTTTCTGTAAAGTGGCAGGATAGAAAATTAACCTAGAAAAACCAGTAGCATTTCATTACACCAACAATAAACAAGTGGAGGAGGAATATAAGAATACCTTCCCACTCACAATAGCCTCAAAACAATAAAATACCTCGGAACAAACCTAGTGAAAGATACCAAAGATCTCTCCAACAAAAATTTTAAACCTGAAGAAGGATTAGAAAAATTAATATAGTATAGTAAAAAGTTCCATTTTACCCAAATTGATATACAGATTCAACACAGTCCCAGTGAAAATCTCCATGAGTTTCTTCACAGACTTGAAAAAAAACGTTCTTAAATTCATATGGATAAACAAACGACCCTGAATAGCTAAAGCAACCCTGAGCGAAAAATGCAATACATGGGGGATCACCTTACCAGACTTCAAACTATATTACAGGCCATAGACATAAAGGCAGCCTGGTACTGTCACAAAAACAGACCTGTTGACCAATGGAACAAAATTGAATATCCGAACTTAAGCTCATACAATTTTAGCCATCTCATATTTGACAAAGGGGCAAAAAACGCTCAATGGAGTAAGGAGATCATCTTCACCAAATGGTGCTGGCAAAACTGGATCACCATTTGTATAAGAACAAAATTAAACCCCTACCTCTCACCCTGTAAAAAAAATCACTTCCAAGTGGATCAAATATCACAATGTGAAACCTGAAACCCTGAAGGTTATCGAAGAAAATGTTGGCAACAACCTACAAGACATACGTGTAGGAAAAGACTTTCTAAATCAGACAGCAGCTGTGTAGGAAATAAATGTACATTCTTGAAGAAATATATATTCATAAAAATGTAGTTACAATGAAATCTTAACTTTAACTTCACTAGCCAAAATTTTTTAGCAGAATCAATATTATTTGGAATCTATTTCATATGTAAGTAATGCAAATAAATAATTATAAGGATATAGGAGAATAATTTCAAGTCAGATAAATCGAATAATTTAAATAAGAATATAGTGATACATTTCAGTTGAAATTGTTAGTATAATTTATTTTTGTTCTTAGAGATTACGTCTGCATGTGTCTGTATTAGCTGAAATAAATGAAAACACTGACATAATCTCAGATCCATATCAATGAGCACAATTCTGGTCACTACATAATAACCACCCTCAGCTGAAAAAATAACTCTATCAAGATTATTTCTAGGTTTGAGTCAGAAAATACATGTCTTATTTTTCCCAAAAAAGAAAGCAATCAGAGACTAAAAGGAAGAAGCTAGAGCTAACCAAACTGGGGTTTTCATTGTCTATAAGCAATCAATTTGAGCATCAAATTGGATATGTACGTGAATGTTAAAACATAATGTACTTATTAAATATTATATTCCTACTGATATTCAAAAACTAGTAGATGACAGTGAATATACCATAGTACAAAAATGAAGCAATAAGGACTCTATCAATTTGGTAAATAGATAAATAAGCATTTTGTTTGTCTTTCTCTGGGAACATTTTTTTTATAAAAAGCAAGTTGAAAATACCTACTTTGTAATTCCTAATATAGTAACTTATTCTTCTATAATATCAGTAGAAGAAATCATTAATTGTGAGTTTTAGTAGAAAATTAACAATAGGGCATGCTACTGAAAACCAAATTCACTGATCCATTTTAGCATCATTGATGGTAAAATTAGCAGCAGTCTGAACCTTCTGAGGTGATATGCAAAAGCAACCACACAAACTCTACTAAGGGAGATTATTTTTGCCAAAAGTGTTGAAGCTGAATCTAATCAGGCTTCTAGTACAAAGTATCATTTACCAAAAATACAAGTGATATGGAAAAAGAAGCTGAGTGACTGTGTGAGGAGCAAGCTGCCAAATTGATAGGTTTTTCTCACGTTTATGGGATAAACAAGCCTGACTTCTGCAACAAGAAAATGGATAAGAAAAAAGAAAGACACATTAAAGTGAGGTTTCATTGCTAGTAAAAGAAAAATAAGAGCTCGTGGCATGTGCGGACATTCCTTTAATCTTGTTTCAAACAAACCAATGAAAAAGAACAAATTGGATATGGGATGCATTTTAGTTTATGACAAATCATTTCAGCTGAGGATTTACCTCAGTGGCATAACAGTCACTTAGCATTTGCAAGGCCCTGGGTTCATTAGCATCACAAAAATGTATTGCTAATTTTGATAGGATTTTTGATATGTGTCACAATGACACTTTGTTCATTTAAGAAAATAGAAAATGTAAAATAGAAATAAAATTGGCACTAATTCTGTGATATGTTTTGTACTTTCTCAGCAAAGGAAGTCTAAAATGATATGATAAGAACTTAGGAACTCTCTGAACTAGGTGAAGATTGTATAGGAATTGTGTCATTCTACTCTTGTATATGCTTTACTTTTTATTATAGATCCTTTTTAGATATTCAGTTTTCACTCAGAAGAGATATGAAAAGCAATATTTTCCTAGATTTAATTATATTAAATCAGAGAAAATCCACTGTGGTCATAGAATACAAAGTGTCATTGTTTAAGTGCCACTTATAAACTAGATAGCAGTAATTTTTAGAACAATCTTTTTTTTTTTTTTTTTGGTTTTTTCAAGACAGGGTCTCCCTGTAGCCCCAGCTGTCCTGGAACTCACTCTGTAGACCAGGCTGGCCTTGAACTCACAAAGATCCGCCTGCCTCTGCCTCCCGAATGCTAGGATTAAAGGCGTGCGCCACCACGCCCGGCAGAACAATCTTTTTATAAACCCTTTATGTTCACTCTCCTTATTTGGTCGTCTATATACCTGCACACCCTGAGGTTTTGAAGAATAGATATGCTAGAATGTTAATTCTGAAATTTTATGAGTGTATTACCTGGGATAATTTTCAAATTTTGTCTCAAGTTCTGTATCATAATTGTAATGTTAGAGTCTTTACTTTTTAAATTGCTCATGCTAAATCATACAGATGCTCATTTTTCAATCCACTGTGGAACAGAATGCATGAGACCTAAAAATACATAGATTTCCTGAGACCATAAGGAATAATCCATTTGGGATATACATGTGGTCCAGGATAAATAAATTTTCCAAATTAAAGTTCTGCCCTCAGAAGACTACACAAATCATTATATTTTGGTTAGCAGTTGCTTAATGATACATAATAGAAGAACATGCATGAGATGCATGAGCATAAAATGATGAAAGGCCTGAAGGAGACATGCAGAGGCATACTCATGGAGAAATATAATTATGTCTATGTAGATAATGGTGTAAATCTGTTTGTACTGGAGTCATATAGAAGTCAACAAATGAATGATCCTTTTCTTAAACTCGTATAATATTTTGAAATATAATTCATAGATTTAATAAGTTCTTCCAATGTAAATGGATCACTATTCTAATTATTCTTCAAGTCCTATAAACAAAAATTACAACTTCTAAAATTTTTGGAATATATCTGATTGAAAAAAATCATCTTAAAATATATGAAGAATGACTGGGCTTTTTGTTACTGGCTTTCTGGGGAAGGTCAGACGTATTGCTCTTCTGCAGACCAATATATTTCTTAACAGAAGGTTTAAAGGTGACTGTCCTTTTTGTACACACTTCTCATAAACTGACTTGATTCATGATGGTACTTTTTAATAACCTTTATTCTAGGAGGGTGGAACTGTGGCCCCAATGGTAACAGTGAAGCCTCAAGATTTATTTCTAATGATAACAGCAAGGCTTGGATTTTATACTCAGTAAAATATCATGAACAGTAGAGAAAAATTTAAACCTTCCTTTTACCCAAACTGACTACATAAAGGGACCAATATTTCTATAATATAAACAATATAAATACACAAATTTAGCAATTCCAGGATTCAAGCAATAAAATAAGAACAATAAATTGCTGGGGCTGGAGAGATGGCCTAGCAGTTAAGAGCATGGACTGCTTTTGCAGAGGACCCGGATTCTATCCCCTGCACCCACATGGCAGCTGAGAACCGTCTGTAACTCCAATTCTAGGAGAACTCCAGTTCCAGGGGAATCCAACACCCTCTTCTGACCTGCGTGGCATTGCACGACACAGGTGCACAAACCTACCTGCAGACAGTACATTCATATACATAATAAATAAATAAATGAAAATATTAAAAAAAAACAATAATTTGCAAAGACAATCATTTTTAAGTGTATTCTGCCCTTTTCTCTTCCTTGGTTGAATTAAATACTACCCCCTATGCAAATTTACCTTTTATGAAGAACTGTTTTTGAGGAAGAGATTATTTCATTTTTCAGTTACTAATACAAAATATCTTTTTAAATTTTTATTTATTTATTTTTGTATGTGTACGAATGTACTGTCTGCATGTAGGTTTGTGCACCCATGTAGTGCAATGCAGCAGAGGTCAGAAGAGGGTGTCTGATTCCCCTGGAACTGGAGTTAAAGATGGTTCTCAGCCACCATGTGGGTGCTGGGGATCAAACCTGGGGCCTCTGCAAGATCAGTGGGCATTCTTAACCACTAGGCCATCTCTCCAGCCCCATACAAAATATCTTATATGTAGATTTACATATAAAGAAAAAATGTTTCTAGAGATTGGGGGCTTTGGATGGACCAGCTGGAGCACAGGTTATAGGCCAGGCACTTCAGCCAGATGGAATATTGGATTGTTGTCTTGTTCAGGCCAGCCAGAACACAGGTGTGCCTGTTGCCACTAGGAGACTCAAGTACATAGAGACTGGGAACTTCAGCCTGATCAGCTGGAGCACAGGGTGTGGGCTGGGTGCTTCAGCCAGGTGGATTACTGGATTATTGGCCTGTTCTGCATAGAGATTGGGGGTTTCGGCTGGACCAGCTGGAGCAAAGTGTACCAGCATGCCCCCCCCCACCCAAACTGGAATTGCAAAGTGAGTGTCCAGGTGGGACTATAGTAGTATTCCAGGGCACAAGCAATAAATGAAACAGCAAACCTGACTCAAATCCAGTCCCACAGCACCAAACCCCACAAACAACCTAGGGGAAATGGCTGGCAGGAAGCAGGGTGAGCAAAGTGCTCAAGAGGGTACCAACTGGGTTTTTATCTACCCAGTTTTGGTAGAACCTGCAGAACAGAAAGGGAATTGTGAACTAGAACTTCCAATACATAATCAAAATTGAAACCCAGAAACCTAGACAACTCAACATTCTATAAACAAGGAGACAACAATGAAGGTCTGTGAAGGAATCAAGGATAGCAAGCCTTCAACACAGTGAAGAAACATTTGAGATACACATCAGAATGCAAACAAAAAACAAACCCAGAGGCCAAAAACACAACAAAAGAACAATATGGGAAAAGCACAGAATAACTCCATACCAAACTCTACCAACCCTATAGAAGATTCCTACAATTAGATCTCCCTAGAAATGACCTAGAACACAGATCTTAGAAGAACAATTGTATACATATTCAAAGAAATCAAACAATGAAAAGAACAATGCAGAGAACTAAGATAGAATGAAAAACTCAGGAAGGGCCTAGAGGGAGAGAATGACAAACTTTGGAAAGAACTAAAGGGAGAAAATGATAAATTCCAGAAAGAACCAGAAGGGGAGAATGACAAACTCCGGTAGGATGTGGAAACATTGAAAAGATCCCACGCTAAAGTGAAAAAGGAACCAACCAGTGAAGCAAGGAGCTACAAGGATAGAGAAGCTCCAAAAGGAAGTGGGAATATTAAGAAATCACCAGATGAAATGAAAAAGGAAATCAAACACTCATCCAATCAAGAAGAAAGGATGGAAAAAGCCTCAGAAGCAGTATGAAGGAAGCAGAATAAAGAATATCAGATCTACGAAAGGTTAAGCCTGGACAAGCTGGCAGCCCATGAAAGAAAACAGCCAGACCGACTAGAGACCAAGACATCAGCTCCAGAGAAAGTAGAGTGTTTTGTTTCTCATCCACCTGTGCCCCTTTTCTAAGCCTAGGGAACAATCTGCGGAAGAGGGGGCGTGGTAGAATGTAAGGGCTTCGATTGGGGTTAATGGTGAAACTACAACAATATAGACTGGACACTCATTTGATCAACTTGATTGAACATACAAGCCCCCCCTTTCAGGATGGTGGGACCCATGAGCTGTGTGGGTTTGGGCACAACTGCTTGCAAATTGGTTTTACATGAAGGATGCTTGTACTCACAAATTATCACCTATTGTTAAAAAAAATGAAAACAAAACAAAACAAAAAAGCAGAGAAAGATGCAGAAAACTTACGGCAGAATGCACGATCTGCGATGGGTAGGGGTGGGGTGGGGGGGAAGGGAAGGGGATATATGCCTGAACTGAATTGGAAAATGATGTATGAAATACACAAAGCATCAATAAAAATAAATTAAAAAAAAAAAGAATATCAGATCTAGAAGATATCACAAAACAACTAAAAAGATTAAGTAAATACTATGAAAAAATTAAAAATAGACAAGAATGGAACAGCCAGAAAATGTGGGAAACTATGGAGAGATCAAACCTCCACATCATAGGGATAGAGGAAGGATAAGAATCCCAAGAGAATGGTATTGATTAGATCTTCTACAAAATAACAGATGAAAATTTCCCCAAAATAAAAAAGACAAACCCATACAAATAAGAGAAGCACATAAAAAAATAAAAATACTAAAAAAAGCACATAGAACTCCAAATAGACAAGATCAGAAAAGAAAATCCCCATGCCATATCATAGTTAAAAGTCTAGACGCCCAATACAAAGACAAAATTCTGATAGCCACGAGAGAAAAACAATAAGTTACATATAAGGGGAAACCTATAAGAATTACAGCTGACTTTTCAGTGCAAACTACGAAAGCAAGAAGAACTTAAAACAAAGTATTCCCATTACTAAACAACTATAGAGGCCAACCCAGGTTATTATATCCAGCGAAAATGTCAATTATAGACGAAGGAGAAAGACATATCTTCCATGACATAAACAAGATAATAGAATATATACCCAGGAAACAATCCCTTCAGAGAATACTTGCTTCAAAGGGCAGAAGACAGGTGCAACTATCCCCAGGAACCAAGAAAAAGAAGTTAATAAAGCATAACAGTGGAAGGAGAAACCTAGACCAAAAATGTAAATGGCTAATAAGAGGAAAGGAAGTAACACACATCTCTCAGTTACAACCTTAAATATTAATGGACCAAACTCCCAGATCAAAAGACATAGACTGGGAAAATGGATTAGGAAACAGAACCCATCTATATGTTGTCTACAAGAAACATATCTCACCCTCAAGGACAGGCATCAACTTAAGGTGAAAGGATGGAAAAATATTCTAAGCAAATTGTACCAAAAAGCAATCAGGAGTTGTTTTTTTTAATATGAGACAAAATAGACTTCAAATTAAAAGTAACTGGAAAAGATAAAGAGGGCCATTACATCATTATCAAAGTAAAAATTAACCATGAAGACTTCACAATCATGAATATGTATGCACCAAAGTTTAATGACCCAAACTTTATAAGCACAATTCTCCAGGACATCAAGGCAGATATTAATCTCAGCACACTCATAGTAGGGGACTTCAATACCCCACTGAGCCCCTTGGACTGGTCAACCTGACAAAGAGTAAAGAGAGAGACATCTGAATTGAGCAATCCAATACATCAATTGGACCTCACAGACATCTACTGAATATTCCACCCAAGCATCAAAGAATACACTTTCTATTCATCACCCCATGGAACATTCTCCAAAATTGACCACATACTGTGACACTGGAAAAAACACAACAAATACACAAAGAGTGAAATAATTTCATGTGTTCTATAAGACTACAGCAAATAAAGCCTATGTCAACACCAGGATAACCATTACTATCTACAAGAACACATGGAGACCAAAAAGCACATTCCAGAGTAATGAATGGGTCAAGGAATAAAGAAACAAATGAAAGCATTCCTGGAACAAAACAAAGATGGCAATAAAACACAAAAAAATTATGGTATACCTTAAAAGCAGTCTTAAGTTATATCCCTGGTGCCTACACTCAAAACAAAAAAACAAAAAAACAAAAAAAAAAAAAGGAAAAGAAAGAAACAGAAATAGCACAAATAAATGATCTAACACAGCATCTAAAAACATTTGAGAGACAACAACAAATGAACCCTAAATCCAACAGACAGGAAGAAATAACAAAAATCACAGCAGAAATCAATGAAGTAGAAACAAAGAAAACAATACAAAAAAAATCAATGAATCAAAAAGTTGGTTCTTTGTAAGAATAAACAAGATAGACAGACCTCTAGCCCATTTAACTAAAAGAAAGAAAGAGCAACTTCAAATCAATAGAATTCATGATGAAAGAAGAAATATCACAACAGACAACTAAAAGCTCCAGACAATAATAATAGGAAAATTTCAAAAACCTATATGCTACTAAATTTGAAAAAACCTAAGATAAATGGATGAATATCTGAAATCCTAGGAATCAGCAAATCTTAACCACGAAGAAATTGACAGCTTAAACAGACCCATAATATATGAAATTGAAAATGTAATAAGACAACAACCAACTAAAAATAGCCCAGGCCCAGATGGTTTCACGGCAGAATTCTATAAAATATTTAAAGTGGACTTACAACCATTATTTCTCAAACTGTTCAGAAGGATACAAGCAGAGGGAATTCTCCCAAATTCTTTCCATGAAGCCAGCATAACTCTAATACCAAAACCAGGCAAAGATACAACCAAAGAGGACAACTATAGACCCATCTCATTAATGAACACAGATAGAAAAATTCCTAAAAAAATACTTGCGAACCACATCAAAAAGACCAACCATCATGATACAGTTGGATTCATACCAGAGATGCAGGGATGGTTCAACATATGTAAATCAATCAATATAAAAACCCCCACATAAATGGACTGAAAGACAAAACATTTGACAAAACCCAGCATCCTTTCATGCTTAAAGTCCTAGAGGGAATTGGACTGGAGGGAACATCCCTCAATGTAACCAAAGCCATATACAAGAAACCCACAGCCAACATCATCCTAAAAGGAGAAAGATAGAAGCATTCCCCTTAAAGGTAGGAACTGGGCAAGGCTGGCCCTTGTCACCACTCCTCTTCAATATAGTGCATGAAATACTTGCTATAGCAATAAGGCAAGAAAAGGAAATTAAAGGAGTAATAATAGGAAAAGAGGAAGTCAAGCTATCCCTTTTTGCAGATGATATGATAGATTACCCAAGGGGTGCTAAAAACTCAGAAAACTCCTAGAAATTATTAAGATTTTTCAATAAAGTGGGGGGATACAAAATTAATCTAGAAAAATCAGTAGCATTTCTTAACACCAACAACAAGTAACTGAAGAAGGAATATAAGGATACCTTCCCACTACAGTAGCCTCAAATACCTAGGAACAAACCTAAAAAAAGACATCAAAGATTTCTACAACAAAATTTTAAACCCCCGATGTAGGTGAAGAAGACATGTCCATTCTGTACAAATTAATATACAGATTCAGTGCAATCTCAATTAAAATCCCCAAGAGTTTCTTTACAGGCTTAGAAAAAATCCTGGCTGAGAAAGAAAAGATACAGCTTTGCATCGAGTAGGATGTACCAGAAAGTGCCAACAGAAAGTTTGGCCCATCTGAACATTGAAAGGAAGAAAAGCCTCAGATTGCTACAAACATCAAACCCCTCTGTGGATCCTACTTGTAACAACTACGTATAATGAGTCCTAATGAAACTTACCTTCTAGGAGCCGCAAAGGGTTTAATATGAGAGACTTTCTTACCTCCCCCCATAGAACAAGGAGAAATATGATGATGATGTCGTTCTCCAACTGTAAATTGGAGACAACTATTATAGGGGTAATCTCTTATAAAACCGGTAAAACTGCCATCTTTAATTGACTAATAGACATAGGAACTGTGAAAAGGATTATTCTCTATTCAGAACCAAAGATAATACTAAAGTCTCCTTAAGCTATGCACTTAAGCAAGATATATTAATACAGGAGCTCTGACATCAGCAATGGATTATTCTACCAAGGAGATGTTGGCCAGGGGATCCAAGCCCCCACAAAAAGTAAAGGCTCCTTGCCTCTAAATTGGGATACCTGCAAGAAGAGAGGCGATAAGGCCCTGCTGTCGAAGACCTGACTTTAACATGGGAAAGATGTATNATAAACATGCAAAACATAGAACTACTTGTGGAACTGAGATCAGGCTCTTTGAGCATGTACAATTGAAATGTAAAAGATTCTGCATAAACTCTTCTTTTGATCAGTGTCAAAGCAATAACTCAGTCTTACAAGTGTTTAAAGACACCTGGATTAAATAAGACTTGAGAATGAAAGACAGAAGGTATAAAGACAATGGTACCAAGAAGTTATACATGTGGTCTATGAGATCTAAGCTGATGAGATCTAAGCTAACGAGCAAACAATAAAGTGTCTTCTTCTATACACAGCATAGTGCTCTGGTAGGCAATGCTGAGGCTGTCCATCAGGAACATGCAACACTCTAATCATTCCAAAGGAGTCGAGATCTACCAGATAGGAAAAGAATATTTGAAAGAATTACACACTTGGATAAGTATGTAACTAGAATAATCCATGCAATTGTAAATCAGTTCCTTCAAAGATCAGCTTGCATTTTGGTTTCCAAGAGGAAACCCAGATGTTATATCATGAGTATTAAAGATCAGGCTGGAGAGATGGCCTAGCGGTTAAGAGCGCCGACTGCTCTTGCAGAGGACCCGGTTTGATCTCCAGCACCCACATGGCAGCTGACAACTGTCTTTAACTCCAGTTCCAGGGGAATCTCATGCCCTCTTCTGACTTCCACAGCATTGCACGACACAGGTGCACAAACCTACATGCAGACAGTACATTCATACACATAAAAAAATTTTAAAAATTAAAAAAGAGTATTAAAGATCACCTACAATTCTATATTCATGCACACATTTATACATATATATGGTTCATATATATATGGTTCATATATGAGTATATATGTGGTATTATCATCTATCTATCTATAATCTATAATCTATTTTTCCATATATATATATATATATATATATGGAAAAAATCCTTAATTTCATATGGAGAAACAAAAGACCCTGAATAGCTAAAGCAACCCTGAGCAAAAAGAGCAATACTTCAAACTATGCTACAGGGCTATAGTCATAAAAACAGCCTGGTACTGGCAAAAAACCAGACCTGTAGAACAATGAAACAAAACTAAAGATCCAAACTTGAGCACATATAATTTCAGCCACTTCATATTTGACAAAGGGGCCAAGAAGAGTCAATGGAGGAAAGGCAGCATCTTCAGCAAGTGGTATTGGCAAAACTGGAGCACCACTTCTAGAAGAATAAAATTAAACTTATACCTCTTGCCCTGTGAAAAATCAACTCCAAATGGATCAAAGACATTGAAGTGAAACCTGAAACTCTGAATGTGATAGAACAAAAATTTGGTAGCAACCTATAAAACATAGGCATAGGAAGACTTTCTAAATCAGACAGCAGCTGTGCAGGAAATTAGATCAACAATTGACAAGTATGATCTCATCAAACTCACAGGCATCTGTACAGTGAAAGAAACAATCAGGGAAGTGAAGTGAAAACCCACACAATGGGAGAAAATCTTCATTGCTGATGCATCTGACAGAGCATTAATGTCCAGAATATATAAACTACTCAAAAAACAAAGAAGAAAACAAATGACGCCCTCAAGAAATGGAGTAAAGAGCTAAACAGAGACTTCACAAGTGAGGATATGGAGATGGCTGAGAAACATCTTAAAAAGTGTTCAACATCACTAATAATTAAGTAAATGAACATCAAAACCAATTTAAGATATCACCTCACTCTTATAAGACTGGCTAGGATAAAGAAAACAAATTATCCCAAAGGCTGGAGAAGTTGTGGGGAAAGGGGAACACTCATCCACTGCTGGTGGGAATGTAAACTCATACAACTACTATGGAAAGCAGTGTGGAGAACCCTTAAAAGACTCAAAATGATCCTACCACCTGACCCAGCCACACCACTCCTGGGTATATAACCAGAAGACTCATCATACTGCACAGACACATGCACTGCCATGTTTATTGCAGCTCTCTTCATAATAGGAAAGAGTTGGAACCAACCCAAATGACCCTCATCAAATGAGTGGATAACAAAAATATGGTGCATCTATACGATGGAGTTATATGCCATGGTACAGAAAGATGACATGAAATTTGCAGGTAAATGGATGTAACTAGAAGATATTATGTTAAGTGAAGTAACACCGTCCCAGAAAAACAAACCACAAATGATATCCCTCATCTGTGGATGCGAGCACCAAGTACCTAGTTGTAAGGCAAACTGAGCAAAGTTAATGTTATATTACTCGTGATCTGAAAGCAACTGTGGTCTTATATTGTGAATCCCTAAACAGGTTCTAGAATTAACCTAGCATTTATTTTCAAATTTTGGAATTTTGGTTTATGGGTGGATGGAATGTATTAATATTTCAGAGTAATATAAAATCAAAATGAAAAAACATGAATCCTGAACTATGATTTGGAGAATAACATACACTATAATCCCTATATACTTATATGATAAAATATCTATATGTCTATAACTATACAAGTTGAAGGGGAACAACATATCATATAAGAAAAGAACTGGGACAAAAATGGACTGAAAACAGTGAAGTTCTCCCCATAAATAAACTTCTGCTTTGAAAAAAAAAAAAAAAAAAAAAACAAAAAGATGCAAGACAGGTATGGCAGAATGATATGATACTCAGTGGGGTGGGACATGGATGAAAGGGAACTGTAATCTGTGTTTTAAACTGGATGAGAAATGATGTATGAAAAAGTTTATTAAAACAATTATATTATATATTATTATATATATATTCTATAAACATACATAATATGAAAAGATATTCAGAGGCTTCAGAGACGGTTCAGGGGTTAAGAGTATTGACTCCTTTTGTAGAGGACCCAGGTTCAGTTCCCAGCACAGATGATGGCTAACAAAGGTCTGTAACTCTAGTTTCAGGGGATCTAACACGGTCTTATAGCCTCTGTACACATTGCATGCACAGGTACACTTACATGCATGCTGGGGAACATTAATACATATAAAAAGGAAATAAAAATCTATTTTTTAAATGTGTTTTATTCCTTGGAACCTCCCACCTGGGTTCCAGAGAGCACCACGGCAAGGGCACAGCACAGCGCTCTGGCAAAAGGGAACTCCCTTGGGGCTTTGGGGCCCTACAACCACCCCCAGAACCTCCCACCTCGTTTCCAGAGAGCACTGTAGCATGAGTGCACATAGACAAGGGTGCAGCAAGTCAAGCTGGTGGTGTTCTCGTGCAGACTATCTAGCAGGTGCAATGTTAGTGAATCTAGTCTTCACAGCCAACACTGAGATACCAGAACCCAAAAGCACAAACAAATCCACATGCCAAAGACACAACCAAAAAACAACACAGGGAAGGATCATAATAAAGCCACACTGAACTCTACCAGCCCTACAGAAGATTCCAACAAGAACTGCCTGGAAGGTAACAAAGACACGGACCTTAGAAGAACAATTGTGGACATATTCAAAGAAATCAAAGAGTATAAAGAACAATCCAGTGAACAAAAGGGAGAAAATGAGAGACTCAGGAAGGATCTAGAAGAAAAGAATGATAAACACTGGAAATAACTTGAGGGAGAGAATGACAAACTCCAAAAAGAACTAGAGGAAGAGAAACACAAAATCTGAATATAACTAGGGGGAGAGAGGGACAAATGCTGGAAGTAGAAACACTGAAAAGATCCCAGGCTGACAGACCAGCAAAGCAAGGAGCTACAAGTAGAGAATGACAAGCTCCAAAAGGAAATGGAAATACTAAGGAAATCACAGGAAGAAATGAAAAAGGAAATAGAACATTCATCCAGTCAACAGGAAAGGATGGGAGAAGTCCTAAGAAGCAAAATGGATTAAGCAGAAAATAGATTGTTAGACCTTCAGGATAACATGGACCATCTAACATGCTCAAGAGAAGACTATGAAAAATTAAAAAAAAATACAGGAGTGGAATAACCAGGAAATGTGGGATACTATGAAAAGACCAAATCTCTGCATCATAGGGATAGAGGAAAGAGAAGAATCCCAAGACAATGGTATTGATAAGAACTTCAACAGGATAATAGAAGAAAATTTACCCAAACTGAAAAAAAAGACAAACCTATACAAACACAAGAAGCACATAGACAGACAAGACCAGAAAAGAAATTCCCCATTCCAAATCATACTTACTTACTTATTTATTTATTTATTTATTTATTTATTTATTTATTTATTTATTTTTAAAAGTAAAATGGGTGTGGTGGCGCACGACTTTTTAAATTTTTTTTAATTTCTGTATGTGTATGAATGTATTGTCTGCATTCAAGTTTGTGCACCTGTGACGTGCAATGCCGCGGAGGTCAGAAGAGGGCGTCGGATTCCCCTGGAACTGGAGTTCTCCTGGAATTGGAGTTTCAGATGGTTCTCCGCCGCCATGTGGGTGCTGGGGATCGAACCCGGGTCCTCTGCAAGAGCAGTCGGCACTCCTACCTGCTAGGCCATCTCTCCAGCCTTCCATATCATATTTAAAATGATATATGCTCAAAACAAAGACAAAATACTGAAAGCCACAAGAGTAAAACAACAAATTACATACAAGGGGAAACCCGTAAGAATTACAGGCAACTTCTCAGGGGAAACTATGAAAGCCAGAAGAATGCTGACCAAATTCCCAGTGGTAAATGACTTTAGATGCCAACCCAGACTACTATATCCAGACTAATATACCAAGCAAAAATGTCAATTATAGTTGAAGGAGAAAGAAAGATATTTCATGACATAAACAAGATGAAAGAATACATGTCTGCGATTTGGGTGAATGGTCAAACTACAGCAAAATAGTCTGGACACTCATTTGATCAACTTGATTGAACATACAAGCCCCCCTCACTGGATGGTGGGACCCTTGGGCTGTGTGGGTTTGGGCTTTTTTTAGTTGTGAGGTTTCTTATTACATCTTCAATTTCTTCATGTGTTATGGGTCTGTTTAAACTGTGGATCTCTTGGTTGAGCTTTGGTGATTCCCAGGATTTCAGATATTCATCCATTTCTTCTTTGTTTTCAAACTTGGTAGAGTATAGGTTTTTGAAGTATTCCCATATGATTTTCTGGATCATTTCCTTGTCTGTTGTGATATTTCCCTGTTCATAACAGATTGTATTGATTTGGAGCTCTTCCTTCTTTCTTTTGGTTAACTGGGCTAGAGGTCTGCCTATCTTGTTTATTCTTTCAAAAAACTAAACGTTGGATTCATTGATTTTTTTTTGTATTATTTTCTTTGTTTCTATTTCATTGATTTCTACTCTGATTTTTGTTATTTCTTCCTGTCTGTTGCGTTTAGAGTTCATCTCTTGTTGCCTCTCAAGGGCTTTTAGCTGTAGTGTTAGATCATTCACTTGTGCTCTTTCTGTTTTTCTAATGTAGGCACCCAGGGCTATAAACTTCCCTCTTAGGACTGCTTTTAAGGAATCCCATATGTTTTGGTGTGTTGTATTGTCATTGTCATTCAGAACCAGAAATGCTTTTATTTCTTTCTTTATCTCTTCCTTGACCCATTCATTATTCAAGAGTGTGTTGTTTAGTCTCCATGTGTTCTTGTAGGCAGTAGGGCTTTTCCTGGTGTTGATGTTGAGCTTTATTGCACTGTGGTCTGATAGAATGCATGAAATTATTTCAATCTTTTTGTATTTGTGGAGGTTTCTTCTGTGTCCCAGTATGTGGTCTATTTTGGAGAATGTTCCGTGGGGTGCTGAGTAGAAAGTGTATTCTCTGATATTAGGGTGGAATATTCGGTAGAGGTCTATGAGGTCCATTTGGTTTATCATATTGTTCAGTTCAGATGTTTCTCTGTTTATTCTTTGTCCTGTTGACCTATCCAAAGGACTCAGTGGGGTATTGAAATCCCCTACAATGAGTGTACTGGGGTTAGTCTGTGACTTGTGGTTCAGGAGAATTGTCTTTATAAAGTTTGGTGCACCAGAGTTTGGGGCATATATATTCATAATTGTGAAATCTACTTGGTGAATTGTTCCTTTGATAAAAATGTAATGGCCTTCATTGTCTCTTCTGATTTCTTTTACTTTGAAGACTATTTTGTCTGCTATTAAAATAGCAACACCTGCTTTCTTTTTGGTACCATTTTCTTGGAACATATTTTTTCCATCCTTTCACTTTAAGGTGGTGCCAGTCCTTGAAGGTAAGATGTGTTTCTTGTAGTCAGCATATCGATGGATTCTGTTCCCTAATCCAATCTCCCAGTCTATGTCTTTTGATTGGGGAATTTAGTCCATTAATATTTAAGGTTATGACTGATAGGCTTATCTTGCTTCCTTTTGCCTTATTATCCATTTGTGGTTTGGGTTTAGGTTTCTACATCTGCAGATATGCTTTTATTGATTTCTCTTTCTAGGTGACTTGTGTTGGTTCTCCTTTCTTCTGTCCTTTGAATTACTTCAAGTATTCTCTGAAGGGTTGGTTTTCCGAACATGTATTCTTTCAACTTGTTTATGTCATGGAAGGTTTTTCTCTCTCCTTCAACTATAATTGACATTTTTGCTGTGTATAGTAACCTGGGTTGGCATCTATTGTCCTTTAACCCTGGGAATGGTTTGCTCCAGGTTCTTCTTACTTTCATAGTTTGCATTGAGAAGTCAGTTGTAATTTAATAGGTTTGCCGTTATAGGTCACTTGTTTTTTTTCTTGTGGCTTTAAGGATTTTGTCTTTGTTTTGTGTGTCTAGCATTTTAACTATGATGTGGCGTGAAGAATTTCTTTTCTGATCTTGTCTGTTTGTAGTTCTATGTGCTTCTTGTATTTGTATTGGTTTGTCTTTTTTTAGTTTGGAGAAGTTTTCACCTACTATTTTGTTGAAGATCTGGTCAATACCATTCTCTTGGGATTCTTCTTTCTCTATTCCTATGATGCGGAGGTTTGATCTTTTCATAGTGTCCCAGAGTTCCTGGTTGTTCCACTTTTGTGTATTTTTAATTTTTTCATAATCTTTCCTTGAGGTTTTTAGTTGTTCTGTGTTATCTTCCAGGTCTGATATTCTTTGTTCTGCTTCCTCCATTCTGCTTCTGAGGCTTTTTCCATTCCTTTCCTCTTGAATGGATGAGTGTTTGATTTCCTTTTTCATTTCCTCTTCTGATTTATTTAGTATTTCTACTTCTTTTTGGAGCTTCTCATTCTCTTCCTGTAGCTCTTTGCTTCGCTGGTTGGTTTCCTTATCTTTTTCAGCATGGAATCTTTTCAGTGTTTCTACTTCCATCTGGAGTTTGTCATTCTTTCTCTCTAGGTCCTTCTTGAGTTCTTCATTCTCTTTTCTTAGTTCTTTGATTTGCTTTTTATAATCTTGTGGTTCTTTAAATATGGAGGGAAAGAGAAATAAGCCTGAACTGAATTGGAAAAAATGTATGAAATGCACAAAGCATCAATAAAAATCAATTTAAAAAAAAATATGTTCCTAATTGTGTTTCTGATATCTGTGTCCTGGGGTATCCCCAGAGGGTTCCCACTGTAGGAATCTTCCATAGTGTTGGTAGAGCTTGGTGTGGGATTATCCTGCCCCTTTCCCTTGTTGTGTTGTCTCTTCTTCATGTTCCTGGCATATGGGCTTCTCCTTTTCTGTATTCCAATGTGAGTCCTAAATGCCTCTTCACTGTGTTGAAGGCTTGCTTTGCTTGCCTCCTTCAGATGCCTTTGTAATCCCAGTTGGTGGTGTGGGGGGTGGGGAGGTGCTCTTTAGCCTGTGCCCCGGTACCTGCCCTTCAGCTGATCTCAGGAGATCTCCACAATGGAGTTCTATGCAGTGGTAAAGAAAGATGACATCATGAATTTTGCAGGTTGGAGCTAGAAGATATCATGCTGAGTGCAGCAACACAGTCCCAGAAAAACAAATGACGAATGGTATTCCTCATCTGTGGATGCTAGCACCAATTACCTAATTGTGTGGCAAACTGAGCAATGTCAATCTGATCTGAAAACAATTGTGTATTAGTATACTTATATTCTGGGATACGAAGTGGTCGAATAGAGGATTTTGGTACATCCTTTAGTTCATGAATTAGTAGGAACAGAGTGGAATGTACTTTGTAGAGAAAGAGATGAAGTGGGAATTTTTCAACCTATCTCATCTCTTCCTTATTTTCCAGCCTCCATAATCCCTTCAAGCATAAATGAAATTTGAGTCAAGACAGAAGAAAGCAGCTACATAAGTGTCTGAACTCTTGCTTCAGAACTTTCTTATGGCCATGATACAACAAATTAAATTATTATCCACTCTCAGAACTGATGTTCCTTGCAAGTAGGATATTGTGGTCTAAATCCAAGAATGTAGAGTATACAGAGGGCTGACTCCATGCTAAGCTGCACAATATTTACTTTTCATGGACAGCTTTCCTTATAAGGTAGGTGTTTCTATAGATCCATTACAAATTTTCTATACTACAAGTCCATGTCAGCTCTTTAGTCATTTCTCTAATACAGACATGTATATAGGAATAATTCCAACTTATTAAAATTCTATGAGGAAGAGAGTGAGTAGAAATATTTTGTTTATAGAAGGTATTTTGTGTTTGTTTGTTTGAGACAATATCTCATCAAAGGAGGGCTTGCCTTAAACTTTGTACTCAAGGCTGGATTTAAACTCCTAGTCCTTTTGCCTCAAACTTCCAAGCACTGGAATTACAAGTATGCATCCTCTTGCCCATCTGATGATGGAAGTTATTATAAGTTGCACCAATATTCTCATGGAAACATACACACAAATACACACACACACACACAAACACACACACACACACACAAACCAAATAAAGAGAAAAAGGCAAGCAAATAAGTATATTATCTGAGAAGTATGACTAAGGTATGAAAGAGTATTGCTGAACAAGGAGCAAGGGAAAGAAGATCAGAGGAGAAGCTTCTGCATCAACCAATATGCTTTATGGTCCATATCTGTTATAGGACTCAGGAGGAAGAGGCAGGAGATAATAGTGGGTTCTAGACCAGCCTGGATAACTGAGCAAAACCTCATCTTAAAAACCTAAATAAGAAATCTAGTCTGCATGTGAGTATCTATAAAAATCAGGACTTAACATTAAGAGATTTAATAAGTGAAATATTTGTAGTGGCAGGAAACTGGAAATCACTCTATTGCTCATCTACAGAAAAATGGATGGACTCTGCTACAGCAAATAAAGAAATGATACACAGTGTAAAGTTTAACTACAGCTAAATTTTCTAGTGTTCTAGATAATGCAAATTGACTAGTATCCTGGACAATATTTAAAACTGGCTCTATCAGGGAAGGGGGAGGCTCACCTTGGTACATGTGCCAATTTTCATGAAATAAATTGTCCTTTTGTTGCCAAATTCAAGTTACCAAGTAAGGTAACAGAACATGGGATTAACAACATACACATAAAATCAGTTCTCATCATCACTTGGCATGTACCGCACCCAAACACCACCAGCCAAATACAACATCAACTGTAATTCTGACAAATTTTATTTTTTATTTTTATTTTTTTGACAAATTTTAGTGTCCAGCATAAAACACACGACAGGAAAAAACAAAAGGTTTTCAGTACTTGACCCAGCTTGAACTATTATACCACAAGCTGTCTGTCTTAGAACCTTAAGGATATAATAAAATACATAATTTCAAAATACATAATTCACATAATATATAATTCACAAAATATATAAAATATAATATATAATTCATATAATATATATTTTACATAATTCACATAATACATAATAAGGGGGCAAAACTAAAGTACAATTATTTTTAGAGAGCATCAGGTTTTACTCTAATACCCATTGTACTTCTTATGAGACCCTCCTAAATGCTGTTTGATTATGCTTTTTTTATGGATCCTTAAAAAGGGCAAAGAAGATGACATCACATGTTTGGAAAAGAAAATATTTTTTGAAAATGAAAACAAAATATATATGTGGCAAAATTATAAAGGATGAAACTGGAAAATACTGGAATAAATGCAAGTAGTTTATCTAGTGTTGATTGTGAGGGGAACACAGACAGTGAATTATCACCTGTAAGGGGCACAGAATCCCTTTCTGGCAAGTTTTCTGTTTCTTGACATGTGGAGTGTTTATTTTACCTCAAGTTCTTAGACCATATATTTCAATTTATGTAATTTTCTTTTTGCCATATTACATGATATTTTTAAATGGTCAAAGTGATTCTTCTGTCAAAAGGCTGTTATTAAGGTTCAAGGAACTTCTCTAAGAACCACCAAGAGAGCTAAGAACAAACACATAATTTAAGTCACTAAAGGGACTCTCTCAGCTAAATTTCCTCAACTCCCACAAGTTATGTGAAAAACTCCAGAGTTAATGGTAAGTTCCTTACAAAATAAAAAGAACTGGAAACAAAGCAGAACCATCTTATTTATTTTCAATGTTAGACATCTCAGTCTAGATACACTTTTACTTTATATTGTCTCAACTACAGGGAGAAAAGCACCTCTTCTCTCATCATTTAAAATCTATTTGTATTATTTTTCCTGAACAAATATAAAAATGCCTACAGGTAATCAAATCAATGGACAATAATGTAAAAAATGAAAACTGAGATATTGCCCCTGTGATAGCTAGTTTTCTAAAAGAAGATTTGTATTCTTTGGGAGATTTATACAATTTATTTTTTTCATATTCTCCCCCTCACCCAATTTGTCTCAGATCCAGTCTCATCTCCCTACCCACCCAAATTTGTATTATTTTATTTTATTTATTTTTGTATGTGTATGAATGTATTGTCTGCATGTAGGTTTGTGCACCCGTGTTGTGCAATGCCGTGGAGGTCAGAAGAGGGTGTCTGATTCCCCTGGAACTGGAGTTAAGACGGTTCTTAGCCGCCATGTGGGTGCTGGGGATCGGACCCGGGTCCTCTGTAAGAGTGGTCGGCGCTCTTAACAGCTAGGCCATCTCTCCAGCCCCTTTTTTCTCTTTTTTATCATGGAGTCCAATTTATGTTACCTAAATACTCTTGAGTATGAAATCTGCTCTGGAGTGTGGTTGATCTATCACAGCTTATACATTTGAAAAAAAAAACTGGCTATTCCTTTTCCAGTGGCTATCATGTGTCAATAACTCCTTAGGTAGGGGTGGGACTGTTGTTCTCACCTCCCACTCCATTCTGAGATTTTGTCTGGCTTGAGCCTTAGCAGGCCCTGTGCATGCTGTCATAACCCTGTAGGTTTGTATGTGCAACTGTTTGGAAAACACTGTTTCCTTGTGAGCACCTCTGGCTCTTACAAACTTTTTGCCTCTCCCACCAATCTTCCTTGGAGATCCCTGTGTTTTGTGGGGAGGGCTGTGAAACAGATGATCCATTTATGACAGAGCACTCCAAAGTATTTTATTCTTTACATGTTGACTAGTTGTGTATCTCTGTAAAATTTGCCTTCTACTCCAAGGAGAAGCTTATCTGATGAGTATTGAGAGATTCATTAATCAGTGTGTATAACCATAAGTCATTAGGATTCACTTTTCTATGATGTCAATTTAGTTGACTATCAGTAGCAGGATCACCCTAGGACCTATAAGTTACCTTGCCAAAGGTTCTTAACCCCGCTACTGTTGTCTGTTATGGGTTCCATGTTATTGAGTTGGCCTTATATGTGATCAGAGGGTGGTTGGTTACTCCTGTAACATTGGTGCATAACTTGCCAAGCTAGACATTATTGTAGCTCACAAATGAGTGATTATCTAGATCAGCTTGGCCTGAGGGCATGTCTATGGGGTGTTACCATAATTATGTTAATTGCAATGAGAAGACCCCATTCACTGTGGATGCCACTCTTCTATAGGGGGCATCCTGAACTGTGTAAGGGAGGAGAAAGTTAGCTGAGCACAAGCATAGGTACAGTCATGCATCACTTTCTGCTCTTGACTGTGGTTGTAACATGTGGCTTCAAATTCCTGCCTCTGTGACTTTCCTACAATAATTGACTGTGTCCAGAAGGGTAAGCCGAATGAACCCTATCTCACAAATTGCTTTTGTCATGGCAATTCATTACAACAATAGGAAGCAAAACTCAGACAGCTCCTCAGGTTTCACTCCATCAGTATTTACCCAATTACTTTAGGGTTTTAAAGAAAAGTATTACTACCCTCAAATCACTGTGTATTTCTATCTTACACTTATTTTGCTCATTAGAATGCAAATACCTTCAGGTCTGTGGTTGGACTGTATCATTCACCAGTGCATCCTTGGCACTTATAAAAATTCTAGTTCACACAGATATCAATAAGATGATGGAATGGAAATGTTTAGCTCTTCTACCCCAATAGAAACACCAATTTTTAAAAAATTAATTATTTGTGTGTACTTGTGTGTGTGTGTGTGTGTGTGTATGTGTGTGTGTGTAACCAACCTAAATTCCCCTCAACCAATGAGTGGATAGAGAAAATGTGGTAAATATACGCAATGGAGTTCTATGCAGCAGGAAAGAAAGATGACATCATGACCTTTGCAGGTAAATGGATGGAACTAAAAGACATTATCCTAAGTGAAGTAACACGGTCCCCCCCCAAGAAAAAACAACAACAACAACAAAAAAAAAAACAAATGAAAAATGCTATCCCTCATCTGTGGATGCTAGCACCAAATACCTAGTAGTAAGGCAAACTGAGCAATATTTATTTTACCTGAAAACAACTGTACCGTTATAATGTGAATACCTTAACATGATCTAGAATTAACCTACCACTTACTACTTATTTTCAAACTTTGTAATTGTGATATATGGGAGGAGGTATGTATCCATACTTTAGAGTAATATAAAATTAAAGGGGAAAAATGTGAGTTCCAAAAAAAGAAAGACATGTTTGGCAGAATGCGTGAGCTCTGATGGAGAAGGGGCAAGGAAGGGGAATTAGGTCTAAATTTGATTAAGAAATGTTGCATGAAATACACAAAACTTCAATAAAAATGAGAAAAATAAAAGATACTAAAAGAAAAAAAAAAACAGAATTAGGGAAATGGGCAGGAAGCCTCCTCAGCCTTAGCCAAGGAAATATTTGCACCTAAATGCTGCTAGGTGAGGGAAAGCAGATCTTCTTTAAGGGTGACACTAGATAGGCTGACTAGACTCTAGTGGATGAAATTGCACCAAGGGACATCTAGGTACAAAAGCTTGACTCCATAGACCTTAACATATTTGACAGAATGCATAAAATATGGTGTGAAGGAACTATGATATCAAGCTAAGTGAAGTAACACAGTCCCAGGAAAACAAATGGCGAATGGTATCCCTCATCTGTAGATGCTACCACCAAATACATAGTAGTAAGGAAAATTGAGCAATATTTTCTTTTACCTGAAAGCATCTGTACCATTATAATGTGAATACCTTAATGGGATCTAGAATTAACCTACCACTTATCTTCAGACTTTGTAATTGTTGTGTATTGGAGGGGGATATGTATGCAATTTTAGAGTGATATAAAATTAAAGGGGGAAAATGTGAATTCCAAAAATGGTTACCCTCATTTGTGGATGCTAATGCCAAATCTCCAGTTGAAAGGCAAGCTGAACAACCTTATTGTTGTATTTATTTTTATCTGAAAGCAAATGTGCTGTCATAATATGAATCTCTTTTTTTTTCTCAACATTTTTTTTATTGATGCTTTGTGCATTTCATACATCATTTTCCAATTCAGTTCAGGCATATCTCCCCTTCCCTTCACCCCCACCCCCACCCCAACCGAGATCATGCATTCTGCCATGACTGTCCTGCATATCTCTCTCAGTTTTTTTTTTCCATTTTTTAGCTATAAGTGATAATCCATGAGTACAAGCATCCTTCATGTATAACCAATTTGCAGGCTGTTGTGCCCAAACACCCACAGCCCCACCTTCCAGCGGGGGGTGAGGGGTTGTATGTTCAATCAGGTTAATCAAATGAGGGTCCAGACTACATTGCTGTAGTTTCACCCTTCACCCCAATCGCAGCCCTTACATTCTACCACGCCCCCTCTTCCGCAGATTATTCCCTGGGCTTAGAAAAGGGGCACAAGTGGATGAGAAGCAGAACAGTCCACTCTCTCTGGAGCTGTTGTCTTGGATTCTGGTCAATTCTGGCTGTTTCCTTTCATGGGCTGACAGTCTGTCCAGGAATAACCTTTCGATCCTACTAATGAATCTCTTAACAGGCTCTAGAACTGACCTACCACTTATTTTCAGACTCTGTAATTACTGTATATGGGTGGAAGGTACGTATTCATATCTTAGAGTAATATAAATCTAAAGGGGGGAAATGTGAGTGCTTAAACATATTTGGGAATTAACATACAATTTATTCTCTGAGGTCATTTGTTATACATATATAATAGTTATATAGGCATATTTTGGAGCAATACAAAGGGGAGGGAACAACAACATCATAAATACCAGGTCAAAGAACTGACTGATACAGTTAAATTCTGTCCAAAACAAAAAGCCTCTGCAGTGAAAAACTTTGGAAAGAGTGAGAAGGATGCAAGACACATATGGCAGAAGGCATAAACTGGGGTGGGTTGGGGACAAGGAGAGGGGAGTATTTCTAAATTGGACTGAAAGATAATGTATGAAATACACAAATCATCAATAAAAAAGTTTTATTGTTCCTGAAATGGACAAAAATTTAATAAAAATACATCAAGAAGAAATAGTAGGACCTTTTATAGCTTTGGTTTTCTAAAAATTATTTGTTTATTTTATGTGTATGTGTGTGTCTGATTTTCTGTATAGGTATCACATGAATGCAGAAGCCCTCCAAAGTCAGAAGAGGGTCTTGGATCCCCTGGAGCTGGAGCTATAGTTGAGTTTTGAGTTTCCATATCATATGAGTGTTGGGAACTTGACTTAGGCCTTCTGCAACAGCAGTAAATGCACATAACCACTGAGCCATCTCTCTAGCCTCAGTTTATATTTTATTGTTTGTTTAGACATAATAAACCAATGGATGAAAAACCTAACAATGAATAATTAAGATAAAACCAAATTATGCTATGTCCAGTTATTTTATTGTCAAATAATTCAAATACTAGAGGATAACTCCATGTATTGGTCTTCTCATTTGATTAAGCAAAGGTGTTAATCATGCCAGTGATGAAAGAGCAAACTTCTAAATGTCTTTGTTGTTTCATTCATCAATAGAAAGATGTCAACTGACATTCAATGTTGGAAGTAAACATGGAGAGCAATTGCTTAATGGCTTTGCCAGATTCTGTCAGGCAAGGTGATCCTGCTTCAAATGCTACTCATCCCTGAACACCAGTATGGCCATATTTGAAACAGATATAAACTTCCAGAGGTGTTTGATAGAATATTCACTATCTTCCAATATGCCTTGCTTTTTCCCAATGGACCAGGAGACCAAAATTAAATTTTCGGACTCACTTGCAGCTAGAATGCCGGGGGTGTGGTGAATTCAGTTCTACCTGACAGACAAAAGAGATTTGGAGAGAAGAACCAAGGAGACCTATTGTCTCTTGTTTGGGGGTAATGATATGTGGATAGGATCATTTGGCAGTAGGGGTAGGATGTCTAAAGCTTGGGAAGCTTTCCTCTGTGTCTTCTTTTATCTCCTTTTAACATTTTTTTAAGGATTTAGTAATTTAAGAGACATTTAATATTCTGCTTTCAAGAATGGATTAATGTCATTCCTATGACAGTAGGTTATTGTGAGAGTAGATGGTTATAAAGCAAGATTGATCTCCTCACCTTTCTTTCACTTCCTATCTTTACACATGTTCTGTCTGCACATGTGGGCTTACACTTTCCACAGCTCTGCCATGATATGGGGAACATTTGGTCCTCCCAAGAAGTGGAGCAGATGCTAGTATACTGTTCTTAGATTTCCAGAAGTATGAACCAAAATAAACCTCTTTTCTGTATAAAATACCTGGTGTTGAGCATTTCCTATAGCAACAAAATATGTACTAAGACTTCCACTTTTTGAAAGATTTGGCCAACTTCATTCCTAAAACAGAAAACCATATTATTTCTAGCAGTACACTTCCAGACATGGAGAAAGCTCTGTCTTCTGAACAGCATTTTAGTGGACAGCTCCTGTTTAAAAAAATCATGGAAAGCTAAATATAGATTTACCTTTTTAGATCTGTTAATTTTAAAATTAAAGGGTACAATTTAATGATTATTTAGAGGATACTGCAAGACTTAAGTTTCTAGACAAAAATAAACCCATTCAGAACACAAGCTTCATATAGTATATATTGTTTATATACTATTTTGCTGTTAAAAGTAGTATAATCACAAACTACATTTAAAATGAATTCTTTCAAAAATTAAGACAAAGTTTTACAAGTTATGGTAAGCATCATCTACATTGGTTCTGACTTCTGAGAGTGCAGAAAAAAAAACACTCATTTTTCAGTAGTAGCCTTTCAAACACCTGAAAAACAAACATATTTGACCTCTGAACACTCAGTTAAACCTGTATCGGTTTTTCACCCTTTTTATGCTTTTACCACTTCTAAAGAATACCAAACTTCATTTAGTAGAGAACTTTCCCCAACATTATCTTCATAGACACTAAAACAGTAGCTTTTTGAGTATTCAGTGACTGTGAAAAGCTACATTTCCATACTAATTCAAACCTTAAAGCTCCAATAACCTCTAATTTTAGAATGAATATTCATAAACATTTGTACCAGGTTCAGTATAGCAGAGATTTTAAAATTCATTTTTACTCTCCAGTGTGAAGTGGCTCGAAAACTTAGCAACTCGTCCACCAGTGTGGACACAATTTATGAATAGCAGTTTTCAATTGCTTGGAATTTTGACATATCTGAGTTGACAATTCAAATGAGTGTGGTGATAGTTCTATAAATCTGGGACAGAAATATTTTATACTTGCACTGAGGAGAGAATCTTTTACTTTTTTAACAATAAGCATGGAGTAATCCTAGCTATCTGTTGCAGGAGAAAACATACAAAAATGCAAATTTATTACTTTTCATGTATTATAATTGTAAGTGGATAACGAAAGAGAATATAAAGTGAATAGTGCTTATCTAAAAAAATCAGATAAAATAATGTTTATCTTTGGGAAGATATGCATCTTTAAATAAAAATCAATTAAAATGTTATTGCTAACCTTTTTCATATTTACTACACAGTTTTCTAACAAGTCTTAAAGTATGGAAAAATCTTATGTCCATTCCAAAGAAAATATGAAATACATTTATTTATTCTGGAAATGTTTTAATTAAAATACCAAAATCTATGTAGCATCTCACATAACAAAATGAAAAACAAAATCCAAATTCAATATTAATAAAAATGATATTCAATATAGTTTGTAAGTAATGAATGCAGGACAATGAAGAGAGGCAATGCCCAACTGCTTGTCTCTTTAAATCCTTTATACAGTATTCTTTATTTAATTATCATGAATAACTGTAATAAAAATAGAATATTTTCCACTTAATAGTATAGAGAATTTGACAATCGTCATTGTTTCTCAATCAGTATCTACCCACTATTCAAATATAGCTTAGAATTTCTTTTTGATTATTAATTTTAATTTTTAATTTATTATTTTATTTTATGTATGAGTACTGTCATGCAATGCTGCGGAAGTCAGAAGAGGGCGTTGGATTCCCCTGGAACTGGAGTTAAAGACGGTTCTTAGCTGCCATGTGGGTGCTGGGAATTGAACCCGGGTTCTCTGCAAGAGTAGTCAGTGCTCTTAACCTCTGAGCCATCTCTCCAGCCCCAAAAGATACTTAATCTTTAAAAAAAATTATTTTATGTGTATGAGTGTACTGTCTGCATGTAGGTGGGTGCACCCGTATCATGCAATGCTGCTGAAGTCAGAAGAAGGTGTCAGATTCCCCTGGAACTGGAGTTAAAGACGGTTCTTAGCCGCTGTGTGGGTGCTGGGAATCTAACCTGGGTCCTCTGCAAGAGCAGTTGGTGCTCTTAACTATTGAGCCATCTCTCCAGCTTGATGATTCTTAATGTATTTTATTGAACTTTTGTGGATTTCATACAATACATCTTAATCATATTTAGACTGCCTCCCTGATGCTCACCCCTTCATAGCTCGCCCACCAGATTTCATGAATTCTGTCACATATGATCACAGGACAATGGACCCTGAGCCATGGGTGGGTGAGGTTATATAAGAGTTCTTTCCAGGGATACGCCCTCTGCAGTCTCATTCTCTACACCTTGGCCTATTGTGGCTTTCTATGTGCATTATTACACTTTGTTGCATGAGAAAGGTTAGCTGGTGAGAGTTGTTGAGACATGCATTAGTATTCTCTGTAACCTCTGTTCCCCTGTGTTTCATGAGCCTTAGTGTAAGAGGTTCCACTATAAATGTGTCACTAAGGGCTGGACATCTTTCAGACATATATTCTCTGTGTTTGACCAGTTGTGGAATTCTGTAATAGTCTCCATTTGTTTCAAAAGAAGTTTCTCGCATCAGTGGTGAAAGGAATACTTATCTGGAAATATAAGGATCCATATTGAGCACATTGTAAGAAATTACATTTGTCTACGGATATGACAGAGATGGGGCTTTCTCTAGAATATATGACCACTCCAGCCATGTGTATTTGACTATATTTTCAGTGCCGCACATGAGTTCCCTCTGACTGAGGGCTTTAAGCCTAATTACATAGCTGTGTATTATCCCCACGATAAAAGTGCCTCTACAGCACTGCTATAGTTTGTTTTTCTGGTCATTTTTGTGGTTAGTGGGCTTTGGAGCTGGGGCTAGACCATTGGTTGACTTTCTCCCTTAACAACTTGCATAATATACTTTAGAACAATGAGAGCTCTTCTTCAGGGAGTTGGATTCCAGGTCATTTTCAGCTATATTGCTCCTAATCCTATGTACCAAGTTTGTCCTGTCTTCATCAATATGGTCTTACATTCAAGTACTGGTTGGTAGTCAAGGGCTTTGGCATATATTCACATGGAATTATAGAAAAGAGTCTGACTTACAAGGGGGTGAATATCACCATTACATGAAGAAGGATGCATTTTAATTAAAGGAAAAGTGTTATTTCCTGTTGCTTTTGAAGGCTTTTTGAGCTTTCTGAGGATACTGAAGAACAGAAGAAACATGGAAGCAACTTTCCCACGTGGGAAAAAGAACTCTGAAAATAATTAAGCCTCACTATGAGCAATGTATTCATTGTATGTTTCTCCCAGTGTTCATTTCATTGTGCCCTCTGTGGATCTGAAGAAAATGTTAGATAAAGATAAAGTACCACTTACAAGAACACAGTCTAGAAAGAGTGTGTCTGTTTCCTCCTAAGGACAGTAGTTACTCCACAGGATTTCGTGGGGACGAAATAAGCCTACATACATAATGTACTATTACAGTAGTTGTGTATCAGACATTATTCTAAGTGCTCACTATTAAATAGCTCATTTTAATCTTACATGTAATTTACAATATTTTAGGAAGAAAACTGTGTGCTCATTCTGGAGAAAGCCATACCTTCTTGAATTGTCACATTGGCAGTGGGTATCAGCGAAACTTCACCGAGAAGGCAGGTGGATATTAGAGATAAATGTTTGTACTACAAAGTTCATCTTCTCTTTCTCAGATGGAGTTTCTCTCTTGATTGCTAAACTTTAAGATAACATTGGAAGTTATGTGCACCAAAGCATACCTGTAATCTATTCACTCAGTTAGGAGTGGTCTTACCTTACCTACATGAGGCATGAATATCATGAGCTCATGGGCAGCCTGGAATATATAGCAAAAATCTGCTTCAAAAAAATAAATGAATGAATATAAGAAAAACAGAAAAGAAAAAGGAAGACATTGAATTTTCTTATAAACACTTAATATAATAAGTACTATCATATGTAAGTCACTATGCCAGGTGTTTGACACTAAGTTTATTAATTATATACATGTAATAATACTCCAAGATTCTTTAAGATGGAAACTACATTTTATTAATTCCTTGGTCTTTTTGAGACAGGGTCTCCCTTTAGTCCCAGCTGGCCTGGAGTTAGATATGCAGACCAGGCTGACTGGCTTTGAACTCACAGAGCTCTACCTGCCTCTGCCTCCTGAGTACTGGTATTAAAGGTGTGCAACACCATGCCTAGCTCCCATTTTATCATTTTTATTCTGCACAATGCTTTACTCATAAAAGAAGAATAATAGATATTTTTAAAGTTAACACGTCATTTAAGTAGTGGAAAAGTATATGAGCATGTCGTTTATGTATGTATTTTAGCTATTTATACAGGCATTCTAGAAATATATATATGCCTATGTCTCAACTGGGGAAATACAATGACTGAGTATGTAAGTTATTGAAAGTTGTCAAGGATATGTTTTTCTGATAGATCTGACGTTCTGTTAGACTTACCTGCTTTGGCATCCTTCCAAATCCCAGCTTGTAACTTACAAATCAGCTCCTATATGTGTGTTGGATTGAGTTTAGCATGAATGTGGCAGTAGATGAGTTTCTCTGCTCTTATATCAAATGGAGTTTGCCATCAGGCAAAATTCAATCACTACAGATGCTTATAATTTTTTTTCTTTGGTTCATGAGCTTTAATTCTCTACCCTGTCTTCCAATGTAAAAAAAGAAGGCTTCTTTGATAGCTTTATTTCAAGAAACTCCTGTAGGACCCTAAAAACATTGAACTGGCGATTCTTCTTTACACTTGCAGTTAGCTTGTTCTAAGAAGGGGGAATCAGACTCTAAGACAGAAGACTCTGACACCTGATTTATAATGGTCAACTTAATTTTTTATCTGCCTTTACACAAGCCACCAAAACTCTTTGACATATACTGTATCTATCACTCTTAGCAGTCTTTCAGACTCCAACACATTATATCCTCCAGAGCCAAATGTGCAGAAAAGAGACTGGCATTCTCTTGAATGCCATATATGCTACCAGGTCTGAGTTTGTGCTATCAGTTCAAGTCTCTGCCTAGAACATTTTGATGAGCAACCCATGAGTCTTCTAAAAAATACCAATATGTGAAACACAGACATGTTTTTCTTTTGAAAATGGTTATAAATGTTCTGGACCAGAATTCTTTTTTTAATTTTATTTATTTTTGTATGTGTATGTGCATATTGTCTGCATGTAGGTTTGTACACCCGTGTCGTGCAATGCCTCAGAGGTCAGAAGAGGGTCTTGGATTCCTCTGGACCAGAATTCTTATATATTTTAGTCAAGACTACAACAATGGCATCCTTTACCAATGAAGCATGAGAAATTGACAATGAATGAACCTACCTTCCCACCTCCTGGGATCTTCAGATCTAAGCATGGTTCACACAGTTTCTCAGAGTTGGAGTCAAAGGGCCAGTTGTTCAAAATATGATTCCTCAATAATATACTCTTAACTTTGCACATTCTCACAGATCAACTGCTAAACAAATCACTTGTGTCAGGATCTGTTTGAAGGAATCCAAGCAGCAAGATACCACTCAAGTTATGCAAAATACAAATTACTGGGCTGGAGAGATGGCCTAGCAGTTAAGAGCACCAACTGCTCTTGCAGAGGACCCAGGTTCGATCCCCAGCACCCACATGGTGGCTGAAAACCGTCTTTAACTCCAGTTCCAGGGGAATTCGACTCCATCTTCTGACCTCCGCGGCATTGCACGACATGGGTGCACAAACCTGCATGCAGACAGTACATTCATACACATACAAAAAATAAATAAAATTTAAAAAATACAAATTACCTTAATGCCTTTTAGTTAAAATAACATGTCTAAGGAGATGCCTCTAAAGACAACATTTTTTAGCATAGTACAAATATATCCTCTTTCTGGATGATTGAACCCACATGGATTCCTACATATAGTACTCTAGAAGAGTTCATTATAAATTGTAAAAATGGACTCCTTTTTCATTGGTAGCAGAAAATGAATGCACTGAAAGAGTACAAGAGATGATGAAATAATTGATAAGTGTGAAAGAATAAGTCTCAGCTTTTAAAAATGTGTTGGAATAATTGTGATTCAGTGTGCTTTTCTTTAAAATTTGCATGTCTTCATTTTATTGATGTCTTGCTAGTACTGGACTTGCTAGCAGCAAATGAAATGTTTTTAATACACAACAGAGCATGTAATGTATCCTATGAATTATTTATAGAATATACAGCATGCATTCACGAATAGCTTATATTATGCACAGTTCCAGTAAATGCAGCAATCAAAGGAGAATATGAAAGTGAGGGCAAGGTTCAGAGTATTGGAGACTAGCTTTTGTATTTGATGAGCTACTGGTCAAGGTGGGACAAGATCCAAACCATAGTTCAATGTTCACAAGTGGATTCATCAGTTGTGATTCTAAGCACAATGATACAACAGGACATCCAACAACACATGCATAATCATGCATGTGCGCGCACACACACACACATGTACATACAAACATATAATTTTTGAGGGAGAAACTTTTCCTAAATAACAACTTAAGGACAATAGATACAATTATCTCCCCCTTCTATCGTTCCACATTCATTTCACTTCTTCCTTACCAAACTTCTTTTGACCTTGAAAGGAACTCCACAGTAGCTCAGAGAGAAAGAAGAAATGACCCCTCAGATTTAAAAAAAAATCATTGCCCTTTCTCTCAAATCCTATCAAATCCTGGTGCCTAATTTTTTTATGCTTTTCCTCTTGGTCTCTCATAGGATACTGGCCTTTCCAGCTTTTCTCTCTCACAGAATATTTGTGTTTCAGATTACTTTCCCCAGGCAGCAGCTTCTATTTTCCTCTGGTTGAATTTAATTTTATTTCGTGCCCTGGCTTTAACCTTTCCAAGTCCAAAAGGAATGATTTCTCCATCTTTCCTGGTCAAGGCAACACCTTCCAATTTAGTATCTTCTGTGCATTTAATTATCTTTCTGTTTACATGGAAAGATATCACTTCCATTCAATAGGCTGCTGTTCTGGCAACTCCTTTTGTTAACTTTTCCTCCCTGTCCTTTACATTCATTTTATTCTCCATAGTAGGATTTAATAAAATTTTCAAGGACTACTTCCTGATGCACTATCCATAACTGTGATTAACAGGGTGCTGGACTGTGATGACATTGTTCAAAGTTACAAACTCACAATGAATTCTGCTTTCCTTTGACAGTTTTGCACATCATTGATTGATAATAAGATTGCTTATGCAAAACCTTGACATTCTAAAACAATAAATGGATAATGTTGATGCAAGAAATAAGAATACACTGAGAAAATTAAACTGTGATATCTAATTGTGCTCCTAACCTCAAAATGAATGTGATACAAAACATCATTTCCACTTCAGAACAGAACAGAATTAAACAGAAAAAAAAAAAAAAACAATAATAGTACTAACAATAATAGGTAGGGTCAATTAGGTGAGCATGTGTATCTCAGGATACTTTATCAGTTTTCAAGTTTTAGTGCCATTTAAAGCATCTTTTATTGAAATATAATGTGTATAAGAAAAGCAAAAATAAATATAATGTTCACTGAACAGCATATGTTGTTCCCAAAGGAAATCTGCCTCTGTAAATAGCATGGTGATCAAGAAGCAGCACTTGCCAACACATCAGTAGCTCCCCTAATGATCTCTTCCTGTCACTTCACTAAGTAAAGGAAATCAGTATGAAACTCATAATATTTCAAATGAATATTGTCTGTCTTGAAAATTTATATAAATATGATTATATAGCATATATTTGGGGTTTTATTTTATATTTCCGACTTTCATCCATGTTGTTGTATAAAGTCATAGCTATTCATTCTTATTGATGCATAAAATTCAATGTGTGAATATACTACAATTTATTAATTACGTTTTTGCATGTAAGTTTACATGTAAACTTTCCCTTCTTTGGCTGCTTTTTGCTTTGTTTTGATTTGGATCTTGGTTTTTTTTTTAATTTAATTTTTATTGATGCTTTGTGCATTTCATACATCATTTTCCAATTCAGATCAGGCATATTTCCCTTTCCCTTCCCCCCCATCCCCACCCCATCCCAGATCATGTATTCTGCCATAACTGTCCTGCATCTTTCTCTGTATTTTTTTTCATTTTTTAGCTATAAGTGATAATCCATGAGTACAAGCATCCTTTGTGCAATCTGTAGGCTGTTGTGCCCAAACCCCCACAGCCCCACCATCCAGTGGGGGGTGACAGGTTGTTTGTTCAAACAAGTTCATCAAATGAGTGTCCAGACTACATCGCTGTAGTTTCACCATTCACCCCAATCGCAGCCTTTACATTCTACCATGCCCCCTCTTCCGCAGATTGTTCCCTAGGCTTAGAAAAGGGGCACAGGTGGATGAGAAGTAAAACAGTCCACTCTCTCTGGAGCTGTTGACTTGGACTCTGGTCAATTCTG